>JAPUBX010003838.1:0-35326 GCA_028672205.1 Proteocephalus fallax
CCATACTATTCGTCCATACCCCAGACTGTCGTCTTTTCCTCTGCTTTTTCACAACGTTGTTGACTGGGAAATGCATCCAGCAATCTCACTCTAAGCGGCGTCTAAGGCATTTGGGGTTCTTATATCGGACAATTCGAATTCGCCGGAAATATATTTGTTCCGGATGTTCCCCCGTAAACGCTACCAATCCGAAAAAGCGATAGTTTCATATTCGTCTCAAAGTTCCACGAACAGCATTCCCATATCTCAACAATGCAGAAGTCGAGTTAGTCCCTAGTTCATCTTCAATTATCCCATCGAAAGTCCAAGCGTTCACAGCAAAAAAGAATATGTTCCATAAAAAATCCGTCTCAAACCACAAAGGATAAAATGGTTTCATGAAGGTTTGTCGGACTTTGCTAGGGAATTGTTTTTGAGGTGACTGCGTCCACAGAGCCAGCTTAGGTGGGCGGACTGGGGATTTGAATCCAGGTCTATCAACAGTCTCAAAACTACCAACAACACCCCAACACCAGGCTGCAGAAGCCTTTAAACTTGGGCATTTACGGAAAGAGTGAGCTGAAAAGTAGTGATCTTCGCATGCTGCCGAATGCCATTGGGGGCTCAGTGAACACAAATCAGAAGAGATTAATTGGGTTTTGGGTTTTTTTGGTGCGGGAGCTTTTGACTATCCCACCGTTAAAAATATACTTTCAACATCTTAAACGACCCTTTTCTCCACTTTGCACATAAATTGAATTCTTTCTTTCATGGATTCACCGTTGACTAAATTAAACGACTCACGAAAGCATCTTACCGAATGCCGCTAACGCGTTATCGTTTACGCATGGGCACCTTTAAAGTACAAATCGCAGTCTCGCAGGAATGTTTGTAAAACAATTGCGATTAATCAATATGCTCCTCTCACCGAGAATGGGGCTAAAATCGGCAGGTCACTTAAGATCAAAGGTTCCGTGTCTAGGATTGCCACACTCGCCCCACGAACACCCGTTCCCATCAAGCCCAATCATCGAGCTGATTGGCTTAATGCAATTCATAGTCGCTATGCTGCAAATACTTCACTTCTCGCTGTTGCGTCGTCAAAGGCACGCTCAATTATCAATTAATTTGAAGAATTTCATTCTCCACGAACGACTGCTCTGTTTAAACATTTCGGCGCGGTCTGTTTCCAAAAACCTTTATTCTGGGTATCAATCTGAATCGCATATTTATGCCATAGACTTGGAATGCTTCCGTGAAGACAGATTACGCAGCGCTTATTCGAAGGGCCTAGTGTCGCGATGGGCATAAATCTGAAGGTTTTTTGCTAAGCCGTGGTATCGACGATTCCATGATACCTTTTATTTCTTCAATTAGGGATGCTTCTTTTGTTTTACTGTGAGGGGATATCAATTTTACGCCCATTAGCCCACTTCTTACATTTTATCTCAATACAATTGTCAATTTTCCTACGCGTGAAGGGAATCTTCTTGACCACATATTTGTGTCTGATTCTTCTCTGTATGCAGTTAGTAAGAGTGATCCCTAGTCCAGTCTGACAATGCATCGTCGTTGGTCTACTGAAAAAGAATATATGGCAAGGATAACCAAAGCCATTCACGTTGTCCGAAATCTTAGAATAACTTAGAATCCATTCTCACTGCCTCCAAAGAGATGCGGTTGCCGCAACCTCAGACTTTGCTGAGGAAATAGATCATATAAATAGCTATCTCCGGTGTTGTACGACAGGAAATGCACACTTACGGAATTATCCCGAGAAATTAAACCTTTTTCGATCAGGAACGCGGCGGAAGTAAATCGACTCAATCAGAGTATTTGGGATGTACTGTTAAGAACATCGAAACCTGGTGACCTATGGTGAAATCAAATCCAATTGACGGGGAACCCATCGCTCATGTCCCTAGACGTTGATGCTTTTAACGATGGCTTGATTTTCAAATCAGCTGACCATTACGATCTCTTAACCCAAGCGCTTTTCTACCTGCTCACGAATCCTCTATCTCCACAGCGACTGGTTTGGACGGGGTCCCTCACGCGGTTCCTAAAATCTGTCACCGCGAGATTTCTCCGATTGTCACCAAGCTCGTCAATTATTCGTTCGGAGAAGTATAGACATAACGCCAACTCTTCTGTGTGGTTGAAAGTGATCTAGAAGCGCCTCCACTAAATTTGAGGACACGCTAAAAACTATCGATTACCCCTTTCGTTCTGGTTGTAAACCAACTAGAAGCACTCTTGACGCCGTGGCTACGTTTTCGCACACCCTCCACTCTTCACTTGATGTCGGAGCGACGGGCGTTAAAGGAGTATTTTCTGGAGTTCAGAATTTAACGCTCCGCGTCCTATTTCAACGGGGTGAAGTTGGCGTTGAAGGATAATTCATAAATTGGCTTCAAGCGTATCTCTCTAACCGACGCCAACGCGTAAGAGTCGGAAACGAAGCTGCGGTGTGCTGCAAGGAGCAGTGCTGTCTCCACGAATGGTGACTCTCGTATTTTAAGTGACCCCTCGCATCCCCTCTATCCCAGTTTATCTGAATGTAAATCTCTTCGACCAATTCGTAGACTATACCGTTTAATACCAACAAGAACGGCGGCATATCGCAATTCGGTCGTTCCTTATTTTTCCCGATTTGTAGGTTCACCAGAGCAGGTGAAACTCGAACTAAAAGACAATTTTCACATCTAATACTTGCCATACTGCCTATGTTTGCTGCTTAAAGTTTTGGTCGTCAATAAATCCACTACAATTATTATTTATTATTATATTATTAAAAACAGCTCGGGCAGGTAGTTGTGGAGGTACGTGAGTAGTCTTCAGAGAATTCGGCCTTATGCTGAAAGCAGCAAAATGCATTTCCATCACGTTTTCCCTGAGATCAGATGTCGACACTCCTGAAATGTATTCACTACATAATTTCGCCGCGAGCTAAAAATCAAAATTCCTCGGCTTTATTTTCAACGTCTTCGGTAAATTTCGTCGCCTCTGTTTCTTATTTCACCGGTTCAAGAGACTTGGAGTGAGCTCTGTCCATATAAAAACCCTGTATAATTCTCCTTACAGTATGTATTTTCCCAGTGATTTTCCACGTCCTAATATGTTGTGACTTGTGAACCCTCCGTAGGCTTTTTAAAATAATCTCGTTTTCTAGATGCCTGCTTATGCTCTCCATCCAAGAGATCATCGTTCAACGCAACTTAAATAGTTTGACACTAATCGCTTCTTGCATATTTAGTGACCCCTCCCATCCCCTCTATTCAAGTTTATCTAAATTTAAATCTCTTCGACCAATGCGTAGGAAACTCTTTACCCACAAGAACGGCGGCATATCGCAATTCGGTCATTCCTTATTTGTCCCGATTTTTTGTTTCACCAGAGCAGGTAAAGCAGGAACTAAAAGACCGTTTTCGTATATAGCATTCATATTAGCATTGTATGCTTAAAGGTTTGGTCCACGTGACCTCAATAAAGCCGCTACAATTATTATTATTATTATTATAAAAAGTGTAAATGTTTGGCATCTTTTTCCGAAAGAAAATAATAAGAAGGTGATATCGTGTGAAAATTTATGGGATAGCGAAAGTAATTAAATGTATTTATACGAGAGACCTTCAATCATTGCACACAATAACACAAAATAAATAGGTTATTTAAGTGAGTAGAACTCTGTAAAATGTGTTGATTGCGTTAGTCCTATTGAACAAAGCTTAACCATATTCGAGGTTGTCGTGATTCCAAGTTCGTCGATACTTAAAACAACAAAACCTTTTTATGACATACGCGTCTAAAAAAGGTAATGAAAGAGAACTCAAACCAAAGTATCATCAAGATTGTTTTCTTGATTTAATTATACAAAGTAACAACGTTAAGTCGGCGATCGTGCGTTCCTGGGCAGAAATCGGTTCGTGTCCGTTAAAACAAAAGGGGGCGTTTTAGGTGACTTCAAACCCTATTCGAGGATCGCATTAAAAATAAAGGTAACACGTTCAAAAAAGGATCACGGCAGAAATTTGTACAAGAGCAGTCCACTTATACATTTGAAATATAATAAATCTAAACCACTGACATATTATCCCAAATAAATCAACAGTAACGAGAGGATTGCTAACTTCTACCCAAACCATCCTTTTACTGTGGAGGCGTCCGATGTGGTGTAAAGTATTTTTATTTCATATTCTATCGACTGGAAGATTATAAACCAGTCGAAGCAAGGCATGGGCAGATTTACTTAAGTCATGTTATCGTACTTACCCATGAAGTATTATAACCTCGGGAAAAGACACTTGTGATGGAGTTTATGGTTCAGGATTATAAGAGAACACGTTCATATTAAATAAATCATATTTTCTTTAATCCGCTAAATAAACGTTAATGCTTTTTTCGACCGCTTAAAGCGCAGCAAGAGAAAAATATCACAAACTGAAGTAATTTCAGACCTACGTCGCAGAGTATGCAAATTCGCGTAAAATCCGGCATTTTATAGTTAATTGCGTGGGTGGATTTCCATATCCGATCGAATAATGATAACAATAAATTAATAGATGAAATTCACTGACTTTGCGACGTTATTTATGACCAAAGAATCTACATTAATGCTACATCGATATTACATACGACGCCGATCTGGATGCTATGTTATGTTCTGTTCCGTTCTAGTGTCTGTTCTGAACGGGTGTCAAGGAATTGTTTTGAAAAGCCAAATAAGTTTTGCCCAGTTTCAGAGACCTAGAAATATGAGTAGAACATCTGATACCTTCAGGCATCCAGAAATATCCCTCAAATATGTTTGTAATGGTTCCGGTCAGCAACTTTAACACATGACTACAGTTTTGATCTCAAGAAACCCAAATAAACTGATTCACCAATGGTACGATAGATAATGGTAAATATCGGCGTCATGCCCGCTACATCCAATAATGCACTTTAAGCCCTCCAAATGATTGATTGATCATACTACTCACATTGAACTAAGAACGCTTGGTCTAAAAAATAGTAGTTGCATGGTTTATCGTAAGTTGAGGCGTTGTATCGTTTAGATTTTTCGAGCAGCAAGGGTTATTGCAAAATTCTATGGCTGAACAGCAGATAAATAATTAAGGCCGCGGGATTTAAGGAATTTCAGGAATTCTCCGAATATACCGACCTACCTGACCTTTCCCGGCTTTTGAAAAATATCCTTTTCATTAAGCAAATGGGCTTCAATCTGGGATTCCTCTCCTCCCGTACTTAGCAAATGTTCACCCACCATCTTGTGGGACGGATTTAATCACCGAATAAGTATCAACAAATTTGTACTCAAATTAATAACCCAGCGATAGAAATTACAAATCGGAGGCTCCTGCGATACAAACGGAGTGTACGTTTTGAGAGGACCTGGTACTATTTGCTGTTTTGAGAAAAGAGGCTCGTTTTAAGACGATAACAATAATAAATGATGAGTGATCTGTCCATCACAGCGACATAGATAATGAGACCCATCCGTTTTTATCGGAATAATGACTGCATTTATTAGAGTGCCCATGATGCATTGAGACAGCATCTGAAAATTGCATGCCAAAGTGGTTTGCGTCTGGGGTGTCTTTGGAAGATTAAGGACCTTAGTTTGATGTGCATTTTTCCAATCCGTTTCAGTTTTAGGTTTTTGCATAGGCTCCGGTATGAAGGTATTGTCTTAGCTAAATTTCACAATCTCTCGTTCTTCTCGGCTCCATGGATTCCTGCGTAACTCCTGCCATCTTCGCAGTTTCCTGTGAATAAGATAGAAATTTGGTGATTTAAAAGGTCCTATGGGGAGTTGAGACGCTGCAACTAAGACGTCAGGAAAGTGGACACCAGGAGATATTGTTGAATTTCGCAAAGAAGACGGAAAATTTGTTTGACCAGATTTTTTGTCTCTTCGTATGACACCCAAGACACAAACCACCTTTTTCACTTTCGACATAACTGCCGATGTCGATATAGAAAGTGGGTAAAAACTAATGAATGTCTATCACAAAGCCTCGGTGATAGGCAGGATACACTCTGCATCTATTTGTGTGGATTAAATACCTCTTATTACCCTAAAATAGGCCTCCGTTATAACAAAACAAGGGAATACAAACACGTCTGATCCACATAGCGAAACATCCAAATTAATCGATGAATTTAGGCCATCCTTTTACAAGTAAAATTTTTCGTTTCCGTTCTAAGCGAAATCGCGTCCAACCTCTTTTTGGCTGTCACGCATGTCGTATCTTTTTATGCGACATTGGGCGCCGAGAATTCCCAGAATCCTTGGGCGCTGGAGTCTTTCCTATTGTGTGAGATTTCATTTGAAAGTTTTAAATAATGTTTATTTGCTGCCTAATATTGTGTGTATCAAAAATGCGACAATCAATGTTAATCTCCACATCTCTTTCCCAATATAACACAAGATTACAAATATATTAGCCATACCGATATAACACAGATTGCAATTGTTTCACTAATACCATCATCGGCACCATTTTGATCACCTCAAGCGATAACACAACGACACACGGACGATACTGGGAGGAGGAGGAGGAAGATAAGGAGGAGGAGGAGGAGGAGGGGGGTTTTGATGCTGTGATCGGGGTTAGGGTTCAGCGGATGCACGCAAGTAGTAAATGCAAGTACTCTGTCGCCAGATTTGGTGTTGCAGCGCAGTTCTAGGAGGCAGAGACTGCGGTCGGATCGAGGCTGAGCCCTGCAGTGCATAGCACCCTCCACGGCTTCCAATCTTCTTCCCCCAGCACAAGACCGTCTCCAGGCGTCTGGGGCCGTTTCCCCTCGATTTGGCATTTATTCCAGGCTGTGGTACACTGCATTAGGAATGTGTAGAAGCTTGGCTGAGTGCGGTAGAGCGAAGTGAGGCTTGTAGACAGCATCTGGGCATTCACGGCGTCGGCCATATTCCGTATGATGCCTGTGAGGAGGATGTCGACAGGATGAAGGCCGCAGGCTCTATCCGGACTGGCCTCTAGCGCTCGTAGGTGCTGTTGCATCAGCAGCACCGGTTCGCGCTCATCTGTGGTGGGATATTCCGGCGAGGACCGTATTCTCAGGGCCCCAGACAGGCAGACACACGTCACGATGACAACCATTAGGCGACGGGGAAGGTAGAAGTGACCTCTAATATGCATGTCAGTGGTTGACAACAAGACAAGACACTGAGCAGACACACGCTTGTATGAACTGTATCTAACGGCGTATCTGATTTTATAACGCGAACGCACGCGATAAGTGGGTGAGTAGTGGATACAGTGTTGTGATTGGTCGGTTTTAAATTCCGCTGATATGTCGTGTTTATGCGCATGCAGGAGTTTGAACTTTCGGTAGATATGTGCAAAGAATGTGTTGTAGATTATGTGTATGGCATTCTATGGAGGTGAAGGAATTTGAGAGGATTCTTTCGTTTATGCATGATTGGAATGTTGTTGGGCATCGTTCGTTGACTAGATTTGGCCTTAAATGAGCAGCTTATTCGCTAATTACACCAAACTCTGGGAAGGCTAATAGATGGGCTGAATTGGGGGGTGTGATAGACAGGTGCTTTTGACAAGTATTTTATTCTACATTTTAATAAAAACACGTCACCATAACTTATTGTATTTTACCTATGGTTAAAATTAGCCTGCCGTTAACAACTAGGCCAATGGATATATGAACAGAAAATGTCGTTTTTTTGTGCTATTTATAGTAACCAAGGTAGATGACCAAATTTACAGCAATTGCTCGCAAACATCCACCTTCCAATAACCGTAATCTTGGAATCTCGTGATGGGAGTATTTGAAGTCAGGACGGTGTATTTTTACACAGGCACGTTTATTTATAACTTTTAAGAGCATATTTATATTTTTGGCCGTCGACCTGGGTTATATGACCCTCGTAATCTGTGATCTGGAAGTAGAATATTAATGGATTTCAGCAAAAGATTAACCTCTAGAATATTGCGTTGTGAGGGAACTCGAAATCCAAATGGAAAAACCAATTTTAGTCAGGTCTTGCCCTTGCAATCAATTTACTCATCTGTTATTCATGTCCACAATTTATTAATTATAAGTAATGCATCTCCAGCACGCAATTGGTTGGCTAAAACGTCACCACCTCAGACAAAGCACAATTCTATTTTAATGGGTTCTTAAACAAACAACCTGGCCGTTCTTGGCATCGAAAATCCCACGGCCATCTGTTAAGATGCCTACGGATTCCTATTTGGGCGAATTTCTTTTACTGTGTTTTCATTGGGCAATTGACATTCAATTGCGTCGTAATTTAATTGAAAAATACACCAAATATACCGGCACGCGAGAGGCATTTGCTATCTACCAATAATAATTCGAAAATGATCGACTCTCTACTATTGATATCAATAAATCAGTAATCATTTTCGATTCAAAATGGTGATTTAAAATTTAAATTAAAAAAAACTTAAACTTGGAAGACCCCTTAAAATCGAAGCCGCAATCAAGAAAACTGGGTGTCCCAAGGGAAAGGCTATTTTGTCGCATTTATTTCGAAGAAGGTCTCTTGGTCAGCCAAATCGTGTCTCTTTTCAAAGTCCCTCCTTGATTATATTAACAATTTATTTTAAAATTTAGCAACTAAACAAGTCAGTTTCTCTGATTGGAAAGACCCTACTCTAATTTGAGAAAGCCCTATACACTTCTGATGACCCGTTAACAATGGTTTAGAAACCGAAAATATGATGGATGTCCTATCCAGTTTAATGGCGCAGTGACGAACATCAAGGTCATACTCGTTGACTTCAGGGTGGCTTCTAAACACCATCTCAAGGTCATGCATTGTATCCCAACAATGTGACGATGGCGTTGAGCGGTGATCCAATACTTTTATCTCAACCTACCGCACACATTTCTCTAAATTGCGACTTTAATCAAAGACTAAGATGACGTGATACAATTCGTAGTTCGGGGTTTACGGGATTTTGTGTGCGAATTTTGTGACTTTACCCCTTTCTCTATTTATATCTTTCTGCTCCTTTGCTCAACCTAGAGAACCATTATTCATCACGGTTTACTGACTGGTTCCTCTTCAATTCACTTAACAGAACCCTCGGAGGAGGAGGAGGAGGAGGAGGAGGAGGAGGAGGAGGAGGAGGAGGAAGAGAAGGAGGAGGAGGAGGAGGAGAGGAGGAGGCCAATTAACTTGATCCAATACTTTTATCTCACAAACTACCGCACACATTTCTCTAAATTGCGACTTTAATCAAAGACTAAAATGACGTGTTGCAATTCTTAGTTCGGGGTTTACGGGATTTTGTGTGCGAATTTTGTGACTTTACCCCTTTCTCTATTTATATCTTTCTGCTCATTTGCTCAACCTAGAGAACCATTATTCATCACGGTTTACTGACTAGTTCCTCTTCAATTCACTTATATTAACAGAACCCTCGGAGGAGGAGGAGGAGGAGGAGGAGGAGGAGGAGGAGCAGGAGCAGGAGCAGGAGCAGGAGCAGGAGCAGGAGCAGGAGGATCAGGAGGAGGAGCAGGAGCAGGAGGATCAGGAGGAGGAGCAGGAGCAGGAGGATCAGGAGGAGGAGCAGGAGCAGGAGGATCAGGAGGAGGAGGAGGAGGAGGAGGAGGAGGAGGAGGAGCAGGAGCAGGAGGATCAGGAGGAGGAGCAGGAGCAGGAGCAGGAGGATCAGGAGCAGGAGCAGGAGCAGGAGCAGGAGGATCAGGAGGAGGAGCAGGAGCAGGAGGATCAGGAGGAGGAGCAGGAGCAGGAGGATCAGGAGGAGGAGCAGGAGCAGGAGGATCAGGAGGAGGAGCAGGAGCAGGAGGATCAGGAGGAGGAGCAGGAGCAGGAGCAGGAGCAGGAGGATCAGGAGGAGGAGCAGGAGCAGGAGGATCAGGAGGAGGAGCAGGAGCAGGAGGATCAGGAGGAGGAGCAGGAGCAGGAGGATCAGGAGGAGGAGGAGGAGGAGGAGGAGGAGGAGGAGGAGGAGGAGGAGGAGGAGCAGGAGCAGGAGGATCAGGAGGAGGAGCAGGAGCAGGAGCAGGAGGATCAGGAGCAGGAGCAGGAGCAGGAGCAGGAGCAGGAGGATCAGGAGGAGGAGCAGGAGCAGGAGGATCAGGAGGAGGAGCAGGAGCAGGAGGATCAGGAGGAGGAGCAGGAGCAGGAGGATCAGGAGGAGGAGCAGGAGCAGGAGCAGGAGCAGGAGGATCAGGAGGAGGAGCAGGAGGAGCAGGAGCAGGAGGATCAGGAGGAGGCAGGAGGAGGAGGAGGAGGCAGGAGCAGGAGGAGCAGGAGCAGGAGCAGGAGGAGCAGGAGCAGGAGGAGGAGGAGGAAGAGGATGATGATGATGATGATGATGATGATGATGAACCGTGAGCGAGACATAGAAGGGAAATTGGCTCGTCTTAGTCAGTTTCGTGTCTGTGTGAAAGCCTATTTTAATTCACAGAACATGTGTTGGTGTACCGCTTAGCACCGAAAAAAAAACTTTTATTTTCTGTCAGATTGTGTATATTTGATGAGACTGCATAATTGGATGAGGTTCAATAGCTTGGAATGCAATTTCCGGGGCTTCCCAGTTACCCGAAGTTGATTTGATTTTCTTTATCGTTTGCCATGTAACCAAACAGCGGTTTTAATGTCAACTTCGACGGGGGAGAATTACTGAATCCAGATAATCGTAGGGGTCAACTAAAATAAGATAATCGACGATAGAATAATCAGTAAACGGCAATGAATTTTTGAGTCCTCTATAGAAAACAAGATTCATTTCTCAATTCTTAATTTAAGTCAAGGCAGTTTAGGCCGCGGGAGAACGGTGACCTCAAGTCACCTAAAACGACGTCGATATAACTAACTGTTGGATAGGACTATAGATTTTCCTCATATGTGTACTTGCCAAACTGTATATACTTCGAGGGTTTAATTTACCTTCAGGTTAACTGAACCAGAAACTTATTTGCATAATCGCTATTGTCTAGTGTAAATTTTAATTGGTCCTCGTGATTATCACTAAAAGAAGCAATGAAAACGGTTTAAAATTATGGAATTGTAAAATTACATTATTTTGCACCAGAATGGTGATATCTTAGTTAAAAATTCGAAATGTTTCGTGTGAATTTTACTACAATCAAATGTATTTCTTGAAATTGATGGCTAAGACTCCTTCAAATTGAAGACATATGTTATGCAATTAAATCTGTTGGCTTAGACTAATCTGTCCAAATGAACATTACTCATAACGATTAACCGGGTCCTAGGTTTAGTTAGTAGTATGCGCAATATAATTGGCTGTTCTTTTGAGTTTTACGGAAGTTACCTGCATTTTGGCCCCAGCCTGCGTTAATTCTGCTTTCAGGCATAAAACGTTCGTCGTTCTTTCTGATTTTCGCATATTAATGCGTCTCTATTACGGTTTCCCAGAGAGGGGGTTATTTCGACACGCCGTCGATTGATTTGCTCAGTAATTTAACCTCCAACTCAACATCACAATGCATGACTGTTACTTTCTACAGTCGGTTATCTTGGAGTGATCATTTGGATACGGTTTTCTGTAAATTTTGTTATCTCAGCATCTTATTTGGTCGTTTCAAACCACTTGGATTCAGCTCAAACCTCATAATAATAATAATAATATTCGCTTTATTAAGGTCACGAGGACCAAAACTTTCAGCATTACAATTTACAATAAACAAAAATGTTACAGGAAGTGACGATTATACGTAGAAAATTCAGAATAAGTTAAGAAGAATAAAAGAAGTAATATAAGGGTAAATTTGCAAGAAAGGCCAATTTAACCTACGAAGTATAAAAAGTTTGGCAAACGGGAAATGGCGGCCATTGAAAGACAGCCCTATCCAAAACGCGCGCCAATATGCTCCTTATATCTAGGTATTAATTTGCGATATTACGAATCAGTTACAATAAATTTTGCTTTTAATTCGATAGAGCATGACATGAACCCCTTAGTAGTAAAATGTTTCCCAATTGGCACACTTTTTATTCGTAGACATTAGTTCGATGAATCATCATCTTTGCTGTGCCTCTGGATTCGCATCTGTTTAATCCCGACATCGTCTTGTAAGTGATGACATTTTCGCTCTCCCAGATGTCCTAAAGTGAGGTCATCAAGAAAAGAAGCTGTAAAATCAAGACTGTCATCAATTGACGGAACCAGATGACGAAATCCGACTGTGTATTTCAAATCTCGGTGAAACCTTTAATCAACATTTGACAGGACTCGAACCCACATCCCTCATAAACAGAGCGAAATGTGGTCCACTATACGACCAATTTCGTGTTTGCGGCTGCAAAACAACATCAGCAATTGCCAATTCCAGTTGGAACGCCGAACCGCGGCAATCAAATCCTAGCTGTTAAATGGACAGCGCAGGTTTGGCGGTGATTGCGGTAATTTTGGGGACTTCAATTTGTGATGCCAGGTGCCACGAAACACCCACGCAGTTGCTTTGGAATGTGTCTCTTAATAATGGCAATCGCTGTATTAAGGTCATGGGGACCCACGATTTCAGCGTTCAACGGTTAACAGTACAACATAAGACATAACTTCGGTGAGTTCCTGGGAAAAATCGGGTCGCATTTGGAATGTCCTAATTGCGATATTCTAGCAGACGTTTTTGTGGTACATTAAGCAGAATGGCCTCCGCGTATTGTTCGATTATATTTACAATGACACCTAATTGTTATCACCAACAACCCTGATCCCCACTCCTCCTCGTCTATTGACGCGTGTGATGTCGGTGCTTTGGCTTCATGAGCAGGCATGGATAATCTACAAGAAACCGTCAAAATATTTGAATCCACCGAAAAAAAGAGGGGAATAACAAACCCCTGTCTGTCGCCGCCATTACAACGTCGCAAAGGTTGGCGCTGCCGAGTCCGTGGACGACTGAAAACTCGGATCAGCACCGTCAAGGTGGACGTTGGGCGATACAGGGTGCGTCACTGGAAACAGAACTGGATCGCAATCTGTTATGCCTCCGATCGCCGCGATACGATCGGCGACATTCACCCCATTCACCCTCTCGCAGGAGATAGCCGCCACGAAGAAGAAGCAGAAGAAGAATGCATCAAAATGCATGTTACAAGAGTCTCTATTTGCTGAATGCATCAAATATCACATTTTCCCTGACAGCCGCTGCCCACACCCCCGAAATTTCTTCACTACATAACTTCGCTTCGAGCCCAAAATCGAAGTATCTCGGGTGATTTTTAACAGTCGGTTATCGTGGAGTGATCATGTCGATGTTGTCTTTGGTAAAAGCCGTCGTCTTTGCTTCCTTGTTCGCCGATTCAGGAGACTTGGTTTGAGCTCGAGCCATATAAAAACCTTCGTGCATGCCTGTATAATTCCCCTGATTGTATATTGTTCCCCAGTAATTTTCCCCGGCCTTAAATGCTCTGACTTTGTAACCCTTCATCGACTTTTTAAAAATAATCTCGTTTTCTAGCGGTCTGCCTATTCTCTCTATCAAAGAAATCATCGTTGAACGCCACGTCAATAACAGCTCATTAATCGCTGCCCGAATTTTAAATGACCCCTCCCATCCCCTCTATTCCAGTTTATCGGAATGTAAATCTCTTCGACCAATGCGTCGGCCATACCGTTCAATTCCAACAAGAACGGCGGCATATCGCAATTCGGTCATTCCCTATTTGTCCCGATTTTTAGTCTCACCAGACCAGGTTAAACAGGAACTACAAGACAATTTTCGCATCTAATATTTGTTATCCTGCCTATTTTAATGCTGAATGTTTTGGTCCTCGTGACCTCAATAAAGCCACAATTATTATTATTAAGAAGAAGGATGATGATGAGGAAGAGGAGGAGGTGGAGGATGATGAGGAGTAGGAGTAGGAGGAGGAGGAGAGGTACTTCGAGGAAGGACTTCAAGGGGTTGGAACTTGCCCGAAGTCGTCTGAGACGGCGAACTAATAAGCATAGAAAACGGCATCTGCATGATCACTCAGATTGTTGAACTTTGATGTTTAGCTGGATGCGAAACTACAATGTGAAGCTATCGGTGGTGTGGCAACATCTGATACGATGGTAAAATATGATGGAGACACGTTTTTGATCGATTATATATTATTTTTCACCAGATATATTATTTTAAACCTGTAGGAAGTTTAAAATAATATTATTTTCGAGATTGTTACACGTGTCTTTTACCCGATCGCTGTAATCAATCGATTCCTTTCACAATCACGTAATCAGGCGACCCCTCCAATGGTCTCTCTCAATGTAGGTTGCTTCGACGTATCCGAAATCTTTACTGTTTAATGTCAACACATGAATGGATTCCGGTCAGAACACGTGAAACAGAATCTCCATTCAAATAGTTGTAAGCTTTGCTCCCACAGTTTTGCTAACAAGCCGAACATTAGCAAAACTGACGGTCAAATAGGACGCGACACACCAAATATCCATTTCCACTCGGTTAAAATCGTCTCGATTCACAAGCAAACCACCTCGCCGAAGCACCCTAAATTGTCAGCCACTTACGTGGATTCCAATTTCACGAGAAGAATAATACATTTTAATCCTTTCCAACCAATCCAAATGTGTGCCCATCTACCATTCAGATTCTCAAGAATATTTTAACAGGTTTCGACAGTCGCAAAGTGGTTGAAGCCAAAGTGAGTGAGGGTCCTTGGGGTAAATATGAGGACTGTTGCAGGTTGGTGGAGGTGATAGTTTCCGATGGACGATTCGCTTCGGAAAAATGAGATCGAGGAGCCAATAGAGGCCAAATCAAATAACGTTGGACCAATGGGAATATAGTCTCAATCTAATGGCCTATTGGAATCGGGCAATTGTGCACCAAAGCGGTAACGAACCATAGAAACGCGATAGGCCGACCACTTGGCTTTACCGCAAAGATATCAGTAAATTGTAGGCGTGCGGTTGGTGCTTATGGTTGACGTTATATTTACAATAGACATAGATTGAGATAGGTGGGGGGGGTTCGTGGTTGGGTGGGAGAGGGGGGTTAAATGGGAAGAACGCGCCGCCTCAATTCCGTCAACCAGTGCGCATCCAGGGGACGAAAACGTGCGATGCGCGGTTTGGTGTCAGCGACGGCGGTGGCGGATGTCGTGTCTTGGAGGGGGAAGACGAGGTCAAATAGGCCGCTCAGTTGCCTCAATTTGGCCTGAAACGAGCCGATGATCTCCTTGAGTCGGAGTCTTTGAGACTTAAACAAAAAATGAACGAAATTAAAATTTCGATAGGAGGGGGATTAATGGCGGTAGGTGGGAGAGAAGGCGCATTTGGTAGAGGAGAAGGGGGTGCCCTGGAATGAGAAATGGGAGGCGAAGAAAAGGTGGGGGGGCAGATAGTCGGAGGTAGAGGAAGAGAAATTACGGAGCCGGCGAAATGGGTTGACAAGGAACAATAGGGACAGGTGAAGGAGGTTTGCAGGAGGAGCGGAAGACAAGCGGTAGTTGTTAGGGGGTTAATAGTAGGGGGGACATAAATCTGCCTACTGAATCGCCTTGACGTCCGAGTTGTCTCATGGCTTCGCCTTCGATGGACGTGATGCCAATCAACTCCTTCAGGAGGTCGTCCTCCATCTCCGCGTCCACGGTGGCCGATCCATCCGAGATGCGAACCGTCAGGGACCATCGCTGACCGTCGTGGTGCTCCAGCCGTGATTGGAGGCTCACGAGGACGCCGCGCACTCTGTAGATCTGAGCCCTGTTGTTCCCTTGTTGCTGGCTGCGGTGCTTCTGGTAGATTTCCTGCAAAACAACAACGCTTTCAGGCCTTTCCCTATATACCTGGAGTCGCCAATCTACGTGTAGTGCGTTCTGGAAGACCGGTAGACCGCTTATCCGCGCCGGCAACACGCACATGTTGACCCCTGAAAACGTCAAATCGAATTTGCAGTCTGCTACTGCAGCTTCAGCAAAGCAAGAGAGCTACACACACACACTCACCTGCAGGTAGCGATACGGGAGATCCTCGCGCCGATCAGCTGTGGTGGCGGGTGAAAGTTGTGCGTCGTTGTCGTCGTCGCCAAAGTAGTTTCGAATATCCGGAAGAACTTGTTGTTTTTGTTGATGTTGTTGAGGATGTGGTCTCGTAGATGGGCACTCCGTCCGCCGCACGTTTCTCCTCCTCTCCGCAACAGGCGACCGCGACTGCGGGGTCATTGGGGGGTCAGCGGACTGGGGTGAAAAATCGATTTCCGTCAGAGCCGACTCCAGCAGCTCCGCGTCAATGTCATCCTCCAGGTTCAACATGGCATCGAGGGGGGTGGAGGCCTGTCGGGGGGCTGGCAAAACAAGACAACAGGTATCGATTGACGAATGCTAGGCAACCCTGTGACCTTGAACCCTGCGGCTCTAGGAGATGGTTGCGCGCTGGTTGCTTTGTGGATGACGTTTCCGAGAAGATTCTTGGGAAGTGGTTGCCGCTGCCAAACCCGTGGAACCAACTTGGTTTCATTTTATGTCACAATTTGCCAAAATTAAATTTCGCAAACCTTTCCCAAACGGAAAGCACCACTAATTTGTTTGTTGCGGTGTTAAATTGGGAGCATTGTTTTAAATGGAGTTTTTATGCCCCCAAATGGTGGTGTTGTTTTCTGTCACTTTGACGGCCTTTTTATCGGCTTCTCGGCTTGGAATGAATATGAATTTGCGCCGCTCTCATTTCCTCCTCCTTCTTCTCCTCCCACCAGAGCATGCTTAATGGATGGCGACAATTAAGGTGAACTTCTTCTTCATCGTCTGCTTTTGCTTCATTGGGGCCACGAATCGTAGCCATAGACAACATAGGCGACACCTGAACCACGACTCGTCCCGACTTTCATCGTGCAATTCTGATTTTTTGGCAACACCGTTTTCGTACTACGCCCCTATTTCCATTGGTTCATTTGAACCAAATAACGTTAATCACCATGTAAATCATCACATCCCATGGCCATCGACTCACAAGCCTCCTTGAACACTCACTCAAGGGAATGGAAGCCTCGAGATGGGACGGACCGATGAATGGATTTATTAACTAAATCTAAAGTAAAAGGTGGAACTAGGTTATTGTTCTTGTCGTCGGCGTCGTCAAAGGGACAGAACCGTCGAAAGCTGAAGATTGCCTTCAAAGGAAATCAGGTCAGTGGCGGTTCCACACTAAAACATCGAAACCGACTGGCTAGACTCATTCGATCGGTAGACTCGTTCTTGTACGATACGAGTCGCTGTTGTAGGGAAATAAAAGCGGGCTGGCATGATCACATCTCCAACGTCGCTGTATCGACATGGGGAAGCTGTTACACCTCCTCCGCCTCCTCCTAGCCTCGAAGTCATCGGCTAGAGTGGGTCAGACACGTTCTACGCGGACAAGACGCAATGCCTCAAACCGCGGTCTTGCGCCCTCAACATGGTTACGGACCACCGAAAAACACAGGTACCGTTGAAGCGGCTTTGGAGCGGCCAGAACTGAACCGTAATCACCCCTGACCTTGTCTTTGATAGACGAGGGGAAGGTTTAATTGGCGCACTGCCACTCGGGACACGTATGACCGTTCAGTGCCAGATGGATAGCTCTACCAAGGACGACTGGGGTTGCCACCGCGACAGGCTTCCCTGAACGCCCGCGGTCATGAACAACCAAAAAGATGGATAAGTAACGTCAAAGCGGTTGTCGAGTGCTTGAGCACACAGTCTCTTTCGGAGGAGGCCATCCCTGAACAACAGCGGTCAGCGATCGGTCGAAATATCCGCAATTCGAACCAAATTAGTTGCATCCTGACAAACGAATTTACAGGCAGACGTTTCTACCCGCCTCTACACCCTATGCCAAAATGGAGACTGATTGAAACAAATAAAATACGAATCTAATGAGCGCTCCCCCGACAGACAATTCGACTCACCGAGACAAGCAACCGCAGCAGCAGCAGTTTGCCCATCAAACTTGTCCATTGCCGACGCCAAGAGCAGGTCGTCTTCGGAGTCGTCCTCGTTGACCTCCGGTGGATATTGGGTGGCAGGGAGTGTGGGGGGAAACGCCATCGATTTCGGAGGCTCCACTGGGGCTGGCTGTCTCGGGACGGTTGTGGGTGGTCGTGGTTGTGGCTGTGTTGGTGGCATACGTGGAGTTGCGGAATCGATGTCGCGTTGGGGAGGCCCGGTGGGGGGGGCATTGGAGGGAGGGAGAACGCGGTGTCCTGGGAACCACGGGGGTGGTTTTTCGGGCGGGAGATTCAGTTTTTTGAGGAGTTCACTTTGGAGGAGTGATTGGGTTGCCGATATTTTGTCCGAAAGCAGGTGATCGACCTTGGCAAAAAAGAGAATGAGAAGCCGGAGCAGGAGGAGTGCAAAGGATGGAAGATGAAAGACAACGAGGACCTGGATTTACGTAGAACGTCTGTAATTATAGACACAGTCGGTTCATTTTGGAAATGCAACAGTTTGCAATACAAAAAAACAACAAGAAGAAGAAGAAACAACACAAAAATAGCGTTTCTTCTAAGTGGTTGATGCACGCATGCAAGTGACCGTCTGTCATTTAGAGGAAGACGGAGAAGGAGAAGGGGGGGGTTGAGGAATTGTTTTTCGTGCGTGGGCGTGGAAGACACTTTCGTGTTTTTTTTTATATATTTCCAATGTAGATTAAAGCTAAACAATTTGTGATAGCCTTACTGACACGAAATAAGTAGATTGTGCATTGAAAGGGGCTATCAAAATGAATTCATATTTTCAGTAAGCTGATTTAATGATGATAACTAACAACGGTAATCGGTTTATTAAGGTGACGAGTACTACGCACGACAGCGATGTGAAGCCGTTCTTGCGGTAGCGAAACTGATGAGCCTTCTAATTGGTAGATGAGAGGGGTCGCTGCGGGAGAAAAACCAGCGAAATGGCGTTGATTGAAACATTGAGGCATCACTTGGTGACCCGTGAAGGCCCAGGTGTGTGACCAGAGGTCACTCAAAGTCGCCTTAAACGGCGAAAATCGAAAAAGAGCAGAAACGAGAAGGTCATCGGCATGGTCACTCCAGGTTAACCGACTGTTAAACTGCAAACGCACATTATCCTTCTGCCATTTATGTAGGCGCGAGCAGCTGAGTGCAATTTCACGAAGGAGAACTGCCCAAGATTTTATGGACTCTCCAAGAAAATCGATTATCTGGCCATCATCATTCAGCCCCCCCCACAGAGAGCACATCCATCCCGCGACAAGACGGCGTGCGCCGATTATGGAGGCATCCTGCAAAGATCTTTCATGGCAGACGGATGGGTTACACTGTTGCAGAAATCGGGTGGTTTTCTGACACTGACAATTCGAAATCAAATCGAACAATCAGCTGATTGGAGTGCCCCGATGTGAAAGTGGATGTTTTAAGAGCGAGCCAATTGAAACCACTGATACCGTAGATTTAAAGGAAGGTTATGCGATGGGTCCAGCACTCACAGCTCGACAGAATAACCAAACCCTCGGTCAACGCGAGCCATACGATATTCACTGTGGCCCATCAAAACTACAAACGGTAAGTCTACTGTGGAAGAGTAGAGCATTCAATCCTGAGTGTAAGCGACTGGAGCACCCCCATCCCGCTTACACTCCCTAAGAAGGACGGCAAGACGGCGTGCGACGATTATGGAGGCATCAGTCGAATCGACATTGCCGCGAAAGTATTCTCAGCAGTCCCGCTAAGCGGCTTCACGTCGGCGAGAGACGCTGGCACCCGCCGCGGTCGAGGATGCCTGGAGGACCAGGTCTTTACACAGCGCAGAATAACGGAGCATCTCCAAGAGTACCAACAGCGTGCAAGTCTGCAGGACTGAGCGGTGATAAACGGTCGGACTAAGATTCGTGTACATCGCACCGCAACCCAATCCATCTTAACCTACGTCAGTGACACCTGGAGACTGGAAGCATTCCATCAAAGGTGTCTGCGACGAATTCTGAAAGCGCTCCAACAACTAAATAATGCGTTCACACGCGGAGAGACTGTCAACCCCAAAAATACAGCGTTGTCGGCTTCCGTGGTTCGGCCGCGTTATGCGCAGCCCAGCGACAGCTGTCAGAGCTCACAAACCGCTGTCTTGCGCCGCCGTTACCACCATGCACAGGTTGGCGATTCCGGGCCGTTTGACAACTGAAAAAGCCGATCAGCACGATCTAGGAGGCGTGGAGCGCTTCAGGAACCACATGAGGTCGACGGAATGCGTGGGCGGCTGCGATCGGCGACATCCATAAAGCCGGCCCGTCCACCCTCCACTCTGCAACAACCACATCCATCCGCGACCGGAGATATTGACCAAGAAGAAGAAGAAGAAGCTGGGGACACAGCGAGTACAAAATTCGCAAATGACTTCATGAAATCGCGCTTCCCCACACAGGAGAGAGTTTTATCAAAGATTAAAAGAGCAGATTAAAACCAATGGAGTAGAGATTTACCTCCCCGCCTAGAACCACGCAGTGGGATTGTAATGCAGCTGATGGTGCGCTTATCGACCCACAGGGCAATGTGAGGACTCCCCCGCGGAGTTTCAAGGGTCCCCTCAGTTTCACCTTAACACCGGCACGG
This sequence comes from Proteocephalus fallax, assembly GCA_028672205.1. Classification (NCBI taxonomy): domain Eukaryota; kingdom Metazoa; phylum Platyhelminthes; class Cestoda; order Proteocephalidea; family Proteocephalidae; genus Proteocephalus; species Proteocephalus fallax. The sequence goes on from JAPUBX010003838.1 coordinate 20,542, forward strand.
AAAGTATCCTCCGGCTTGGCGTTCTGGTTGTTGAGGCGTTTTGTGCCCACTTCGACGGCCTTGATTGTGGTCACCCCGTCTGTAAGGTGGAGGGCGTAGGTTGTCTGTGCGGACAGTGCAATCTGCCGATCATACTGAGAGGCTAAAAAACAAGTGCTACTTAAATAATATAAGTAGAGGTGTTCGTTGTAAATTGAGCAACTGACCTGGTGTTGGCTGGAGCGTTGAGGAAACGGTGAATTCACCAGTGGATTCCGACTCTGGATCGCCAAACCGTTCCAAATCAGGAATATTCGTGCTCAGGTCACCTTCAATACGTCTGAGTTGACCGTAGTAAGATTGCCCGATGTCCACAAGAGCACTAACCTGCGTGTGCGTTGAGAAAACGAAGATACATTATCGAACAATAGAAGTTTAAGTCCGCAGTTGGTTTGATTTGTAAGTTGCGATTTGCTGGAAGACACTTCACAAATGACGTGCATATAACGCAATCGCGCACTTTTTTACAGAGTGCAACAACCACGTGCTATCAACGTTTTTTCGACGATCTTCTGTGCGTATTACCCCGGAAATAAAACAGCTCCGTATTCAGTCGCCAAACTCTCACCCATGGCATAGCCACACACCGGTGAACCCTTAGGACTGACGGGCCTGTAACTCCAGCAGCCACCTCTCTCAGTGAGACTGCGATCAGGCAGCGACCAGGAGACTCTCGTAGCATTCTCGGGATGCGGCAGTACACTACTACTAACCCTCAAGAGTAGTGCAACTGGCATGCATGAAGCAACAGCCGACTCCCTTAAACGGAAATCTCTGGTAAACAAAACCACTTCTTCATTATCGATTCCAGCAAGCAGCCTACAGACAAAAGTTCGCGTCTACTGCGCTGAAATCCATCCAATCCTAGCCTACAGTTGCGAAACCAGGCCACAGCGCGTCCTAAAACCCCAAGGAGACTGGAAATAATCGATCACTGGAATGACCAGCTCTCAAAGGACGAAATAAGACGCCGCCGTGCAAAAACTGATCAGCTGTCAACCCTTCTGGAGCCAGAGGAGTTCGACGATCCACGCTGTCGACTTGCAGGATGCAATAACTGGCGCTAGCCACACAATCTGTGCCATATTCTATAAAATAGGCTCATCACTCGGTAGAAAGGGAGACGAGACGAGACTTGGCAGCACAAATATGTATACTAAATTTGACGAACCCACCTGCAGACAGAGTTCCCCCTCGAGTAAAAGCGATCCCTGTTGCTGTCGACGATCGCCCACCCGTTGATCCACCTCTTGGGGTAGAACCGGAAATCCCAGCTGCGTCAAATCGGTGTGGAGCCATTGTTCAAAGACGGCCAATTGCCATTGGCTGGGTGTAAAGAGCGAACAGGCAGCGCCGCCGTGTTCCTCCACTAGCCAATCGAGACAGGCCTCCAGCCAACCGTCGGGAACGGCAACCGCCTCGTTTTCCAGCCAATCCCGGAGGCGGGTAACCTCCGTGGCGTCAAGTGGTATCGTCGTCTGCTAGAAAAATTTAAAGAAGGAAACGCAATCAATTACTGGCCATCAGTTAAACTGTCAGGTGTCACTGTAGGTTATTCTACGAAAATCAGCTGGTGCTTGGCGCTACCTGGTCTGGATCATTGGTAAATTGGGAGTCTTTAGGCATCACCCTCAAGAGTGAGCGCAAGCAAAAAGTGACCAAAAACTGGTAAACCCTTCCTTCGGTTTAGGCTACATCCGGTCGTAATTGCAGAAAAAAATGATCTTATTCAATCGGAAGCAGAGGTTATTAGAAAATAAAGGCGTGCATGAGCTGTATGCCAGGCAAAGTCCCAAAGGTCGTTTAACACTTCGTGACAACCAATTTTCCCTTCATAATCACGTGGAGAGGGACAAGCTATCACGTCGAAAAAACTGGCGCGAAATAATCCTCCAATCGAAGCACTCCTGAATAATGGGTCCCCAGCTGGGTTCGCGTTATTCACACAGAGACCGTCACGCGCCTTTTTGTATGGCAAAGGTTTGCCTTCGGTTAAATGAGAGGTGCAGGCGAGATCGCAAGTGTGTGATCACGAGTCCGGTGGCATTCCTGCATTAAAAAGCGCGAACCCCGAAACGAAATTATCAACCGCCCCATATGGTCAACCCAGGTTGACAACGAATGTGGGGAATATTGCGGCCTGCTCTAACTGAATAACAGCGCAACTGAAACAAAAAGACGCGCATAAAAAGCCGATATTGTGGCAATTTAGAGCGAGAGAAGTCTGTGCACAATGTTGTATTTTATATATATGTACATAATGCATAACCATTAGAAAATAGATGACGACATGCAAAAAAAATTGGTTATGAAAGGCAGTCGTAATTATGATAGAACAAGAAATAATGCAAATATAGGCGGAGAGTTAAATAAGGTATGTACGAGCACTTTGTTGATTTATGCAATTACGATGATAAATGGGGGATTTCGTATGAACGTCATTAAACGATTTAGCCGTAGATACTTTCGTCGCTGTATGCGATGTAGAGAAACTTGTCGTGGTCCCGATATTCCTGAAAGGAAATAAATGAATGTACCGAGTGGAAGTTAAGTACGTAGTCGCATAAAAATTGCTGCAAGTCTTACTTCATAAAGTGCGCCCATTGTGGCGCTTGTAGGAGGGATTGTGTTTTCAACGAAGAAAAACAGAGCCTGTTCAGGCTTAAGCTGAATGCGCTTTCTAATAAGGAAGTAGAACTGTCCAACGGTAAGATCCGAAGGAACAAGATATTTATTCTTATCAAGACCTCTTACGCGGGCCCTTGGAGACTTTTCGACTATAACCTAATTCGCAAAAATCCCATTAATGTTCCTGTAATTAAATCAGTTATTTAAGTGATGGAATGGATCGTCAGATTGGAGGGATATAAGTAGGGTACTTATCCTCTCCACAAACTATGACTTACAGGAACGCAAGTTGGATATTTTTTGCATATTTTTTCACCTTCCTGCAATCTAGCTTCAAACGGACGCTCCTCCTTGTAAGCAAACTTCATGGTCTATTAGGGAAAATGGCGAATCAGCTGATGCTGGCAGTTAAAACAACAGAGGTTATGCTTACGTGACCTTGGAACATGGCGTTAATATTCTGGATATATTTTAGCTAATTATAAAGAGTTCATCTTAGGGCCCATGCGTTCTCGATGAGTATTATGATGTAGCGACGGATACTAATATATTTTTTACATAACTCTTTACCATAATTCATGTAATTAGTCCAGAAAGTCTGCATTTTTCAACGAGTTTGAAAGAATCCTTTCTCCGCTTTGCACATCAATTTGCTAATTCTTTATCTCGCCAGTTTCTTATTGATTTGCGTATTGATAAGCGTGCAAATTCACGAATACGACTTGCCTATATTCCGAAAACCCTCATTTTGACGACAAGGCTATGTGGGAAGTCGCCTAAGGTAAAGTCTCGGTCTCGCCTTCTTCGTTGCAAAATCTGTTCTCCCACAAATAAATTCGTAGACGCCATTTTTTTAAAAACTTCATAACCGCTTCTACGTCGTAAAATTTGCCTTCAATTCCATACAAAGATAACGATTGACATTCGATGTTCTGTTTTCATGAAACCTTTCTTCGTGACATCAACCTGGATACGATGTTTATGCTAGAAAATTTCAAGTGCTTCCATCAGGACAGTGAATGCATCGCTAAAAACAAGGGTAGTCGTTTAGCGACGCACATTAATCTCAGATGGCTAGCGTCGAATGGAAAGGTTTTTCCCTATGCTGCTGATGTAATCGAATATATTTCTGTAAAACGCTTCCCATGGTCTCTTCTTAAATGGAAATCCGTTAGGTTTAAAACGATAAATGCCTCCATCAGGCAACAGAGCTGGTATATTTACGTTCCAGCATTCTTCGATACCTTTCATTTCAACAATTATCGAGGTTTCTTTTACTTTAATTCTTCCTAATTTACATTTTGCGCTCTTAAACCTACTTTTTACATTTCGTGTCAATAAAATTTGCAATTTTCGAACACGCGAATAGAATCAACGGTTGTGAAACTCTGTCGCTGCGAGATTCCTTCGATTGTCACCCGACAGGTAAATTTTTTGCAAGAAAATATTATTTTCCCTTCACGTGTTCAGTTGCAGTCATAAACCATGCTCCGAAATCAGCAAAAATTGGCGTTCTATTATGCATAGACAAATCGCAATTCGTCTGTAGTTAAATATATTCGGAAGTACCTCCTCTCTAAATTTGGGGACGTGCTCTAAACTTCCGATAAACTATTCTCGATGCTGTTTCCGCGTTCTCCAACACCCTTCATATTTTTAGATAGGGCCTATCAATGGCCGCCATTTCCCGTTTGCCAAACTTTATATGCTTCATTGGTTAAATTGAGCTTTCTTGCTAATTTACGTTGACGTTACTTCTTTTATTCTTCTTAACTTATTCTGCATTTTCTACGTATAATCGTCACGCCCTGTAACATTTTTGTTTATTGTAAATTTTAATGCTGAAAGTTTTGGTCCTCGTGACCTTAATAAAGCGAATATTATTATTACAAACGTCCTTCTTATGTTAAGATTAGTTATTCTCTTAATGCGTTTTATTTATTACTAAACTGTTCTTTTTTCACAATTTTTAATTTAAATCGCCAATAAATGCTATAATCAAATATTTGTATTGTAGACCCGGTAAAACTTGTTTAAATGCTTGTGAGGTCACGCTGATGTTTCCACTGGGTGTGCGTTAGGCCATGCTTTAACCTTGTTTATTATTAATCGTTTTTAAGTTTATAAGGACCAAAACGTTAACCTTAAAGACGTTTAACCGACACATGCGAAATCCGTCTTTCGTTTTCTGTTTCGCCTTTTCAGGCGCTATCTTTTATACCCAAAGCTAACTTTTATGCAAACTGATACGATTGTCTTTTTCATTATTCCCCCGGCTTTCGTAATTGCACCTACAATATTCATCATATTTCTAGCAACCATCGTTTATCGGCTTAACATATAGTTAATCAATCTCCCAAATTGACTCCCTTGGGTAGCACTGTGGACGCCGCCTGTAAAAACGCCATTGAGGTCAGTTTATCCCCGTTGGGAGACAGCTTTTATTTAATTATCCGTTGGGCCAATCCATAGAGCACACATGTAGGCTGGGGCGTCGATAGATAGTTTCGGACGATGGCCTCCAACGATTTGATTGGAAATTAAATAATTGCACCCCATAACCTTTCTAATGCTCCTTACTACCTGCTATCGACACCAGGTCGCTATGAAGCCCGAACTGGTTCAGCCATCAGACAGAGCTCTGGCCCTCGAACCCTCCATTTGGTAAGTTGTGCAAAGATATTTTAATCGGCTAATCTTTGTAGGGTTTCCCTCGGTGAAATTGTCGCCAAGTATAAACCCCTAAATCTGGGACAGGTACGCAAATCAGTAGGCACTCTGGCTTACGTTTGAATGTCATTTACCTCGCTCTCTCCTTTTTGCCGTCATCTCATCTTTAGGGCTTTCCTAATTTTCATCCACGACCACACATCCTGGAAAGCCTTCAAAAGGTCGCCGAGTCATCCTGCGACGCCTCAGTTCACCAACTTACTCGGTCACAGGCACGTGCAAATTATTAGGTAGAAGTAGCAAATGCTGGTTTTTCAAACCCCACCTACAAACTTAAATAAATATGTTAATTAGGTAATGATGAGATAAATGTCTGGTTTTCGTGATTGGTCGCTTTCAGGGTCACCCGCGACTCGTGAAAGACCTAGCTGAGCTGTACACCCCGGGGACCCGTCATGACGCGACCGCCAGTGGCCCCTGTCCACCGGAGCTTCGGGCGGCCACTTTTATCGGCCCAGAGCGGCGCATTCACCCCAACAGGGAGATCATCATTTCTATCGGGGCCTACGGCAGCTTGTGGTCGGCCTTCTTTGCTGTAGTCAATCCCTGCGACGAAGTCGTCATCATGGAGCCGGCCTTCGATTGCTACATGCCCATGACGCTCGCTGCCGGTGGGAAACCCATCTACGTCGCTCTACGCCCGCCCGAGGTTAGTCGCCAGTGTCTGTGGTGCAGTACAACAGCAGCTCATAGTGACAATCGTGAACTCATCTTGCCATTTCCAGGATCCGCGGAGGTTTGAGCCGCGTGGGATGTGGTGGTTGCAAACGGGGGTGTTTTGGTGTTACGGTTATCACTCACGCCTGGGTTAATATAATTGACCCAAATTCTTTGAACCCGCGTTGGTCTCTTCACGGTGTCAGCTGACTTGCGTTTCAGGGTGGCGGACCCTGCTGTGCCGGTGATTGGTCCCTCGACTTCGAGGAACTTGAGTCGAAGATAACTCCTCGGACCAAAGTCCTCATGCTCAACACCCCCAATAACCCTCTCGGAAAGGTCCGTTTCAAGTCCATATTGTGGGTGGCGGGGGGGGGGGTCGCAATCTTCAACCCCATCCTCCTTCTTGCTTCTCGTTCAATTCCTCTTCCAGGTATTTAGGATGGATGAACTAAAACGGATTGCCGACGTCTGCATTCGCCATAACCTCGTGTGCATCTCTGACGAGGTGTACGAGTACATCGTCTACCCACCAAACAAACACATCAAAATTGGTGAGCATTACTGCTTCTTTGCACGCCCCTTACCCACCAATCAAAATCGATGAGCACGACTTCTTCTTTGCACGCCCCCTACCCTCGATGTCCCCAATAATCCATTCAGAGAAGTGAACTCATTCAGAGAAGATGTTTGTACCAATTGAAAGAAAATTTGTGGTGGTGTTTCTCCAATTAGCTGTGGCGTTAAAAAATGCCGACTTCTAAAACGAATCTTCAATACGCAAGCACAGTTGGTGAGGATTAGACTGTCGGGTGGTCTCTATCTCAATTGTTCGTTCTATTAATAATCGACCTACTTAGATTTCCATTAGTAGTGCTTCCACATTCCAGGGCTTTCAACTGCTGTGTTACCTGACGTTACCTGCTTCTGATAATTGCAGCCTCGCTACCGGGCATGTGGGAACGAACTCTGACGATCGGTAGTGCCGGCAAGACCTTCAATGTGACTGGGTGGCGGACAGGCTGGTGTATCGGGCCGGAGAATCTTATCTCGGCCATGCAACGGATTCAGGAGATCAACATCCAGGCCTGCTCCACACCAATCCAGGTACGTTGCACCGCTGTCCACATCTCTTCCCCAGGTCGCAGGATTTTGGTGAATCTAGTCAGTCCCCCATGGGAGGGTTGCGGGCAGACTGCCGACTTCCGCGTTTGCTGTTGTCGTGGGGGTTACAGACAGAGGCAGCTCCGCCCTTGTCACCCCACCCCACCCACCTCTCTCTCTCTCCTGTTCTTTCTTTGGTCGATGTAGGAGGCCTTGGCAGCCAGTCTCGAGATCGAGTTGCCGCTGGTGGACACGCCACTGTCCTTCTTCCACGAGAATTCGCTAAGTGTGGCCAGGAATGCAGAGCGGTTGGCAAAGTCTCTTGTGGGCGTCGGTATGCAGCCAGTTATGCCGCAGGGATCCTTCTTTCTTACCGCCAGCATTGACAACATCAGTAAGGCTACATTTTCATCGCTTCGCCTCATCATCCACGTCATCCTCTCCATCTTTCTGGTTCCATCAAGCTTTGCCCCCTGAAGTGACAGCTGTGTCTGCAGGCGGCGATAGGACCAAGGATTTCGTCTTCCAGGAGTGGATGCTCATTAACAAGGTAATTATTGCTTATTCCTTGTCTCATTCGCTCCGCCGACCTTGAACCTCCTGGGTCGCACCGTAATTTCGAAATCGCATAACCTGTGGGGCAGAAGGCTTTAAAAGCCGTGTCAGTTCAGCGACTGGGAACTCTTTTTTGAGATTTACCAATCCTTGGCGCAGCCTCCCGGGGCAAGGATCCGAGAAACGGATAGAAGACTGGAATAAAGGGGGCAAGGCCCCTGGAAGAGTAACCCAGAGTCACTGAGAGCTCGTATAGCCTGCATTGGTCGAAGGGATTTACAGTGAGAAAGGCCGGAGAGTTTCAACAGTCAACAGTCGGTTTGAGTTCACTCCAGGCTGCTGAACTGGAGACGTTGATCTGGCGCGGTGTGGTTATTGGTCCAGATTCTTTTCGACTGCGGGGGACATCGGCGGTCGTCTGGTATTTTATGTTCTGCTGTTTATTTCAGGGTCTGAATGCCATCCCGCTTAGCGTGTTCTACAGCCCAGAGAACAAGGCAATCGGCGAGAACTACATTCGATTCTGCGTTGTCAAGGTATAATTGTGTATTTGTCCGAGCTGTTTGAGCGATACTCTTATCGCCCATAGCTTGTTCTCTGAACTTCGCCAGCCTTTTTGTCCTCCTACACCCTTTCCCTTTCCCCCTCCTTCAATTCCTTTCCCCCTTTCTTATTTCTGCATCCTTCTTCTTACAACACGACTCCTCATCTCCTTCGTCTTTCTCTCCCAACTCCCGCCTAGGGCGTCTCTTGATTATCTTCTTAACGAACTCCTTTAATTGATTTCAGGATGAAGAAACCATGAGGCGCGCGGATGAAATTCTCAAGAATTGGTAGCTCTGGAGGCCAGTCTGCTATTCGTCGTCGTCGTCGTCGTCGTCTTTTGTGTTCGCCTAGCAACTATTCTGCGCCCATTCGATTTTCCCTAGTGTAATTTTTGATACATTCGCAGTGTAATTAAGATTCAGAGCGGTTTTTCACTACTTCTCCTGATTCGGGTTCCCTCCTCCAACCTATTCTCATCCTCGGCACCTCACCTCACCTCCTCAATCTTAACGTCGTCTTCCACATTCATCCTAAAATCAATAATGTTGACCCCCATCACCATAACCGACTTCCTTCTCCTCACCAACAATCTCTTAAAGTTCTCCTCCAACTGCCTCTTATCCTCAACCTCCTCTTCCACATCCCCCCCAACCCTACACCTTATCCCCATAACCGACCTCCTTCTCCTCACCAACAATCTCTTAAAGTTCTCCTCCAACTGCCTCTTATCCTCAACCTCCTCTTCCACATCCCCCCCAACCCTACACCTTATCCCCATAACCGACCTCCTTCTCCTCACCAACAATCTCTTAAAGTTCTCCTCCAACTGCCTCTTTTCCTCAACCTCCTCTTCCACATCCCCCCCAACCCTACACCTTATCCCCATAACCGACCTCCTTCTCCTCACCAACAATCTCTTAAAGTTCTCCTCCAACTGCCTCTTTTCCTCAACCTCCTCTTCCACATCCCCCCCAACCCTACACCTTATCCCCATAACCGACCTCCTTCTCCTCACCAACAATCTCTTAAAGTTCTCCTCCAACTGCCTCTTTTCCTCAACCTCCTCTTCCACATCCCCCCCAACCCTACACCTTATCCCCATAACCGACCTCCTTCTCCTCACCAACAATCTCTTAAAGTTCTCCTCCAACTGCCTCTTTTCCTCAACCTCCTCTTCCACATCCCCCCCAACCCTACACCTTATCCCCATAACCGACCTCCTTCTCCTCACCAACAATCTCTTAAAGTTCTCCTCCAACTGCCTCTTTTCCTCAACCTCCTCTTCCACATCCCCCCCAACCCTACACCTTATCCCCATAACCGACCTCCTTCTCCTCACCAACAATCTCTTAAAGTTCTCCTCCAACTGCCTCTTTTCCTCAACCTCCTCTTCCACATCCCCCCCAACCCTACACCTTATCCCCATAACCGACCTCCTTCTCCTCACCAACAATCTCTTAAAGTTCTCCTCCAACTGCCTCTTTTCCTCAACCTCCTCTTCCACATCCCCCCCAACCCTACACCTTATCCCCATAACCGACCTCCTTCTCCTCACCAACAATCTCTTAAAGTTCTCCTCCAACTGCCTCTTTTCCTCAACCTCCTCTTCCACATCCCCCCCAACCCTACACCTTATCCCCATAACCGACCTCCTTCTCCTCACCTACAATCTCTTAAAGTTCTCCTCCAACTGCCTCTTTTCCTCAACCTCCTCTTCCGCATCCCCCCCAACCCTACACCTTATCCCCATAACCGACCTCCTTCTCCTCACCAACAATCTCTTAAAGTTCTCCTCCAACTGCCTCTTATCCTCAACCTCCTCTTCCGCATCCCCCCAACCCTACACCTTATCCCCATAACCGACCTCCTTCTCCTCACCAACAATCTCTTAAAGTTCTCCTCCAACTGCCTCTTTTCCTCAACCTCCTCTTCCGCATCCCCCCCAACCCTACACCTTATCCCCATAACCGACCTCCTTCTCCTCACCAACAATCTCTTAAAGTTCTCCTCCAACTGCCTCTTTTCCTCAACCTCCTCTTCCGCATCCCCCCAACCCTACACCTTATCCCCATAACCGACCTCCTTCTCCTCACCAACAATCTCTTAAAGTTCTCCTCCAACTGCCTCTTTTCCTCAACCTCCTCTTCCGCATCCCCCCAACCCTACACCTTATCCCCATAACCGACCTCCTTCTCCTCACCAACAATCTCTTAAAGTTCTCCTCCAACTGCCTCTTTTCCTCAACCTCCTCTTCCACATCCCCCCCAACCCTACACCTTATCCCCATAACCGACCTCCTTCTCCTCACCAACAATCTCTTAAAGTTCTCCTCCAACTGCCTCTTTTCCTCAACCTCCTCTTCCGCATCCCCCCAACCCTACACCTTATCCCCATAACCGACCTCCTTCTCCTCACCAACAATCTCTTAAAGTTCTCCTCCAACTGCCTCTTTTCCTCAACCTCCTCTTCCGCATCCCCCCCAACCCTACACCTTATCATCCATAACCGACCTCCTTCTCCTCACCAACAATCTCTTAAAGTTCTCCTCCAACTGCCTCTTTTCCTCAACCTCCTCTTCCGCATCCCCCCAACCCTACACCTTATCCCCATAACCGACCTCCTTCTCCTCACCAACAATCTCTTAAAGTTCTCCTCCAACTGCCTCTTTTCCTCAACCTCCTCTTCCGCATCCCCCCCAACCCTACACCTTATCCCCATAACCGACCTCCTTCTCCTCACCAACAATCTCTTAAAGTTCTCCTCCAACTGCCTCTTTTCCTCAACCTCCTCTTCCACATCCCCCCCAACCCTACACCTTATCCCCATAACCGACCTCCTTCTCCTCACCAACAATCTCTTAAAGTTCTCCTCCAACTGCCTCTTTTCCTCAACCTCCTCTTCCGCATCCCCCCAACCCTACACCTTATCCCCATAACCGACCTCCTTCTCCTCACCAACAATCTCTTAAAGTTCTCCTCCAACTGCCTCTTTTCCTCAACCTCCTCTTCCGCATCCCCCCCAACCCTACACCTTATCCCCATAACCGACCTCCTTCTCCTCACCAACAATCTCTTAAAGTTCTCCTCCAACTGCCTCTTTTCCTCAACCTCCTCTTCCGCATCCCCCCCAACCCTACACCTTATCCCCATAACCGACCTCCTTCTCCTCACCAACAATCTCTTAAAGTTCTCCTCCAACTGCCTCTTTTCCTCAACCTCCTCTTCCACATCCCCCCCAACCCTACACCTTATCCCCATAACCGACCTCCTTCTCCTCACCAACAATCTCTTAAAGTTCTCCTCCAACTGCCTCTTTTCCTCAACCTCCTCTTCCACATCCCCCCCCCAACCCTACACCTTATCCCCATAACCGACCTCCTTCTCCTCACCAACAATCTCTTAAAGTTCTCCTCCAACTGCCTCTTTTCCTCAACCTCCTCTTCCGCATCCCCCCCAACCCTACACCTTATCCCCATAACCGACCTCCTTCTCCTCACCAACAATCTCTTAAAGTTCTCCTCCAACTGCCTCTTTTCCTCAACCTCCTCTTCCGCATCCCCCCCAACCCTACACCTTATCCCCATAACCGACCTCCTTCTCCTCACCTACAATCTCTTAAAGTTCTCCTCCAACTGCCTCTTTTCCTCAACCTCCTCTTCCGCATCCCCCCCAACCCTACACCTTATCCCCATAACCGACCTCCTTCTCCTCACCAACAATCTCTTAAAGTTCTCCTCCAACTGCCTCTTTTCCTCAACCTCCTCTTCCACATCCCCCCCAACCCTACACCTTATCCCCATAACCGACCTCCTTCTCCTCACCAACAATCTCTTAAAGTTCTCCTCCAACTGCCTCTTTTCCTCAACCTCCTCTTCCGCATCCCCCCCAACCCTACACCTTATCCCCATAACCGACCTCCTTCTCCTCACCAACAATCTCTTAAAGTTCTCCTCCAACTGCCTCTTTTCCTCAACCTCCTCTTCCGCATCCCCCCCAACCCTACACCTTATCCCCATAACCGACCTCCTTCTCCTCACCAACAATCTCTTAAAGTTCTCCTCCAACTGCCTCTTTTCCTCAACCTCCTCTTCCGCATCCCCCCCCCCCAACCCTACACCTTATCCCCATAACCGACCTCCTTCTCCTCACCTACAATCTCTTAAAGTTCTCCTCCAACTGCCTCTTTTCCTCAACCTCCTCTTCCGCATCCCCCCCCCAACCCTACACCTTATCATCCCATAACCGACCTCCTTCTCCTCACCAACAATCTCTTAAAGTTCTCCTCCAACTGCCTCTTTTCCTCAACCTCCTCTTCCGCATCCCCCCCAACCCTACACCTTATCCCCATAACCGACCTCCTTCTCCTCACCAACAATCTCTTAAAGTTCTCCTCCAACTGCCTCTTTTCCTCAACCTCCTCTTCCGCATCCCCCCCAACCCTACACCTTATCCCCATAACCGACCTCCTTCTCCTCACCAACAATCTCTTAAAGTTCTCCTCCAACTGCCTCTTTTCCTCAACCTCCTCTTCCGCATCCCCCCAACCCTACACCTTATCCCCATAACCGACCTCCTTCTCCTCACCAACAATCTCTTAAAGTTCTCCTCCAACTGCCTCTTTTCCTCAACCTCCTCTTCCGCATCCCCCCCAACCCTACACCTTATCCCCATAACCGACCTCCTTCTCCTCACCAACAATCTCTTAAAGTTCTCCTCCAACTGCCTCTTTTCCTCAACCTCCTCTTCCGCATCCCCCCAACCCTACACCTTATCCCCATAACCGACCTCCTTCTCCTCACCTACAATCTCTTAAAGTTCTCCTCCAACTGCCTCTTTTCCTCAACCTCCTCTTCCACATCCCCCCCAACCCTACACCTTATCATCCCATAACCGACCTCCTTCTCCTCACCTACAATCTCTTAAAGTTCTCCTCCAACTGCCTCTTTTCCTCAACCTCCTCTTCCGCATCCCCCCCAACCCTACACCTTATCCCCATAACCGACCTCCTTCTCCTCACCAACAATCTCTTAAAGTTCTCCTCCAACTGCCTCTTTTCCTCAACCTCCTCTTCCGCATCCCCCCAACCCTACACCTTATCCCCATAACCGACCTCCTTCTCCTCACCAACAATCTCTTAAAGTTCTCCTCCAACTGCCTCTTTTCCTCAACCTCCTCTTCCACATCCCCCCCAACCCTACACCTTATCCCCATAACCGACCTCCTTCTCCTCACCAACAATCTCTTAAAGTTCTCCTCCAACTGCCTCTTTTCCTCAACCTCCTCTTCCGCATCCCCCCAACCCTACACCTTATCCCCATAACCGACCTCCTTCTCCTCACCAACAATCTCTTAAAGTTCTCCTCCAACTGCCTCTTTTCCTCAACCTCCTCTTCCACATCCCCCCCAACCCTACACCTTATCCCCATAACCGACCTCCTTCTCCTCACCAACAATCTCTTAAAGTTCTCCTCCAACTGCCTCTTTTCCTCAACCTCCTCTTCCACATCCCCCCCAACCCTACACCTTATCCCCATAACCGACCTCCTTCTCCTCACCAACAATCTCTTAAAGTTCTCCTCCAACTGCCTCTTTTCCTCAACCTCCTCTTCCACATCCCCCCCAACCCTACACCTTATCCCCATAACCGACCTCCTTCTCCTCACCAACAATCTCTTAAAGTTCTCCTCCAACTGCCTCTTTTCCTCAACCTCCTCTTCCGCATCCCCCCCAACCCTACACCTTATCCCCATAACCGACCTCCTTCTCCTCACCTACAATCTCTTAAAGTTCTCCTCCAACTGCCTCTTTTCCTCAACCTCCTCTTCCGCATCCCCCCAACCCTACACCTTATCCCCATAACCGACCTCCTTCTCCTCACCAACAATCTCTTAAAGTTCTCCTCCAACTGCCTCTTTTCCTCAACCTCCTCTTCCGCATCCCCCCAACCCTACACCTTATCCCCATAACCGACCTCCTTCTCCTCACCAACAATCTCTTAAAGTTCTCCTCCAACTGCCTCTTTTCCTCAACCTCCTCTTCCACATCCCCCCCAACCCTACACCTTATCCCCATAACCGACCTCCTTCTCCTCACCAACAATCTCTTAAAGTTCTCCTCCAACTGCCTCTTTTCCTCAACCTCCTCTTCCACATCCCCCCCCCAACCCTACACCTTATCCCCATAACCGACCTCCTTCTCCTCACCAACAATCTCTTAAAGTTCTCCTCCAACTGCCTCTTTTCCTCAACCTCCTCTTCCGCATCCCCCCCCAACCCTACACCTTATCCCCATAACCGACCTCCTTCTCCTCACCAACAATCTCTTAAAGTTCTCCTCCAACTGCCTCTTATCCTCAACCTCCTCTTCCGCATCCCCCCCAACCCTACACCTTATCCCCATAACCGACCTCCTTCTCCTCACCAACAATCTCTTAAAGTTCTCCTCCAACTGCCTCTTTTCCTCAACCTCCTCTTCCGCATCCCCCCCAACCCTACACCTTATCCCCATAACCGACCTCCTTCTCCTCA
>JAPUBX010003840.1:0-126615 GCA_028672205.1 Proteocephalus fallax
TATCCCTCACCCCCGTGTCATATCTTCTCCATTTCTGAAACGACTGAGGCGAAAAAAGGAACGACTTTGTCGCCAGGGGAGGTATCGAGAAATTAAACCAATTTCGATACAGATCACAGCTGAGGTAAATCGCCTTAACAAAATATTTGTAGATGAGCTGTTCAGAACATCAAAACCCGGTGACCTCTGGAAAAATCTTAACAGATTGACAGGAACCCGCCGCCCATATCTACCAAGTGGTGCCCTAGACCTTGATGCTCTGAACGATGGCTTTATCTTCAAATCCGCTGACCATTCCGCGGTACCTCTCGTTAGATCTCTTAATCCCAGCGCTTTCCTGCCCGCTCACGAATCCTCTATCTCCCAAATTTTGGCTGGCCTCAAGAGCTCCACCGCGGCTGGTCCCGACAGGGTCGCCCCCGCGATTCTTAAAATCTGTCACCGCGAGATTTCTCCGTTTGTGACCCAGCTTGTGAATCATTCGTTAGGGGAATGTTCCTTTCCTTCGGAATGGAGAGATGTCGCTATTACACCAATTCCGAAACCGGCCAATGGTTCCGCCGGACCTGTGAAGTACAGACCTATCGCCAACTCATCCGTGTGGTTAAAAGTGATTGAGAAGCACCTCCTCTCTAAATTAGATGACACGCTTAAAGCTGCCGATGACCCTTTTCAGTTTGCTTATAAATCAAATAGAAGCACTCTGGACGCCGTGGCTACGTTATCGCACACACTCCACTCTTCACTTGATGCCGGAGCGAAAGCCGTGAAGGGAGTTTTCTTGGACTTCTCCTCTGCTTTCAACACTCTCTCACGCTCCCGCATCCTTTCTCAACTATGTGAAGATGGCGTTGAAGGATGGTTGATTAATTGGCTTCAAAAATATTTTTCTAATCAACGTCAACATGTCAGAGTCGGAAATGAAGCCTCCACCTCCTTGCCAAATAACTGCGGTGTACTACAACGCGCTGTGCTATCTCCCTTCCTTTTCAACTATTACACGTCGAGCCTTCGGTCCCCTAACGACGTGACACTTATAAAATACGCGGATGACTTGACCTTATGCCATGCATGCAAGACGGATGGTGATTCTCAATAGCTCGGGCAGGCAGTCACTGAGGTACTCGAGTGGTCTTCGGAGGATGGTCTTTTGCTGAATGCATCAAAATGCATCTATATTACATTTTCCCTGACAGCCAATGTTGACACTCCCGAAATCCCTTCACTCCATAATTTCGCTTCGAGCTCAAATTCTAAATTCCTCGGCGTTATTTTTAACAGTCGGTTATCATGGAGTGATCACGTGGATGCCGTCTTTGGTAAATGCCGTCGACTCTGCTTCCTAGTTCGTCGGTTCAGGAGACTAGGCTTAAGCTCTAGCCACATAAAAACCTTTGCCCATGCCTGTATAATTCCCCTTGTTGTATATTGTTCTCCAATCATTTTCCCCGGCCTTAAATGTTCTGACTTTTTAACCCTTCATAGCATTTTTAAAATAATCTCGTTTTCTAGTGGTCTGCCTATTCTCTCTATTCAAGAAATCATCGTTCAACGCCACTTCAATAATTGTTCACTAATCGCTGCTCGTATTTTAAGTGACCCCTCCCATCCCCTCTATCCCAGTTTATCTGAATGTAAATCTCTTCGACCAATGCATAGACTATACCGTTCAATACCAACAAGAACAGCGGCATATCGCAATTCGGTCATTCCCTATTTGTCCCGATTTTTAGTATCACCAGAGCAGGTGAAACAGGAACTAAAAGACAATTTTCACATCTAATATTTGACATATTGCCTATTTTTACTGCTGAAAGTTTTGGTCCTCGTGACCTCAATAAAGCCACTACAATTATAATAATAATTATCTTTATTAATATTAAAAAGGCCATCATACAAATGAAGCGCGTAGTTTTGTGTTTACTCAATCATTGTTAGTAGCAACATTATTTTAGAAAATTAATTTAACCCAGGGTTTGACACACGATTTAAGAATTGTTTAATTATTACTAAAAACATTTATTTATTCGCCGAGAGAAAGTAGAGCATCTTGTAAAATTATTGGGATGAATGGCCGGCCATGTAAACTTTTGATTTCAAGGTCGTCGATCCTGTGAGTGTACGTTATGTCAGAGACATTTCTTGAGGCTTCAATCAATCGCTTTTCAAAAAGTACTTCACGACAAGTGTCACCGAAAAATATTTTTTAAGCAGGGAAAAACAAGGCGTAACTCCAACTTGTTAAATTCTGAGTACAGAATATGGAAATTATTGTGCAATATGGCAAAAATGCCAAGGCCGGTTCGACTCCAAAATCAGGCGACCAAAAATAAGCTGGGCCTAGCAGAATCCTCTGTAATGCAACGAATCGGATGACGGGTGGCCAAACCTAGCTTCATCATTCAGGACCTAACCAGTATGAGTTAGCACGCATGGCGATTGGTTTGTGGTTTATTCGTTAGAAGGTCGTACATTGGTCTCTTTCACCTCCAATTCGGCGGCACTGGGGACGCCACGTGTAGAATATTGATTGAAACATCTATTAGGGCCGGTTTATCTTCTGTTACTATTTTTAAGGTTGCCGATTTCTAAATAAAACAATAATTGTGATAAATAATTACGCGGGGCACAGACAAGTGTGACTCCAAACGGACATCGTTTGCTTTAGAAACGTCCGATTAAGGTAATTAAAATCTTTGAAATGAATTGTGTGATTAAGGCCTACTTTTTTTTCAATTCGGCACCCGGATTTCGGTATCTCCACACCGGATGGTGGAGCGACGGTGTAGCGGTAAGCATCTCCGTTCTATTGGTTAGAGACCCGTGTTCAACTCTCAGGAAAGACTCCACTCAGGTGGCATCGAGGACTCTACCCGTAAACATATTTCTGTCAAAATTCATGCCAAATCATCATGAAGCCGGTTTATCTTCAAGTAAAAGATAGCTGCACAAATTAGACTTCTTATAGATTGTGTACCATGACAAGAAAGCTTCTTCTGAGCAAGGGCTAGCTATTTGTTGTGAAACCCATCAATTTTCAAGGAAACACTGATTAATAATAATAATAATAATAATAATATTCGCTTTATTAAGGTCACGAGGACCAAAACTTTCAGCATTAAAATTTACAATAAACAAAAATGTTACATGACGTGACGATTATACGTAGAAAATGCAGAATAAGTTAAGAAGAATAAAAGATGCAACTCCAATTTAACCTACGAAGTATAAAACGTTTGGCAAACGGGAAATGGCGGCCATTGAAAGGCCCTATCCAAAACCCGCGCCAATCATCATGGGAAATATTGTTTTAAACATTTTCTAAATTAAATCAATTAAATTATGATAATTCGAACCTCAAGCTCATTTTAACCACGAGGTCGTTCCATTTGGGCAGTCATCCAAATTCCTCTGCATGTTGAAGAAATTTATAATCGAACCAATTATAAGCTAAGTTTATTCGTTAAAATAAATTACAGTTTTTTTTAAATTGTTGTTATGAATAATGTATGTCCTAAATTTTAAAATCCCAAGAGGTTAAAGTGTTGGTAGAAATGATTTAATCTGCCAAGTTGAAACTGTTAACACCCCACGTGTTCAATTTAAGTCGGATTAAACCCAACAATCTTATATAGTTAATCGAAATTGATTTTTTTAAAGAATTGATATAACCTTAGGAAATTCTTGTTCGATAAATTTTCCACCATTAGATAATTACATCACCTGGAATACGCATATTTCCCCACACAAACGATATCCGTAGTGAACACAGGCTACACATGATTTATCACTACCGAAGTCCAATAAAGGAATCAAGAGTGCTCAACCAAATGTGCCTTCTTGCAATGATAATAATGGTAGACGCTTTGTTGGAGGTCACGACGACGTTTATCATGTTGAAATTTCCTCGATATTTCTCAGTTAAAAGAGTTTTCTAATTCTGTTTTTGTCGAATTTATCAACTATGCTCTTCGAGTTGTCACCTCTTGTGTAGCGATGCTTTTTTCGGCAATCGGTAACCTCCTTGTTTCATGCGCCGTTCGTTATCATTCAGCCAGAGCAAAAACGTCGAATTATTATGTTTCCTGAATTGTAGACATTTTCAATTAATTGTGCATTATCTCTTTCTTGAAGGTGTCAAAGGTTTTACTAAACGAAAACATTATCTATTCGGTTTGGTTAGAATTATGATTAGAATAATACCTTTCTTTAAATAGGAAATCGCTTAATCAAATTTTAGAGCCGTTCGCAGTAGTGAAGAAAACGCTCACTCAAGACATTGTTGGCTTTTCGAACGGGAATTCACCCGCTAGAGTCCGCAAAAACCTGCCTGAAGTGTTTTGAGATGAAACACTATCATCTCCCACTTACCTAAGATGGCCCAAAAACGTTCACTTGCGAAGTGAAACCTAGTTCAAGAAAACCATTGAATGCCAATAAAAAGGTGTTCTGCTGCATGATAAGCACAATTACCCCATTTATACCCCTAGACTGAGGACTTCGAGCTTGGAATTAAACAGAAAACGGCTTCAGATCCAACCAGAGGCTCTTGTTTTTTGCAACGCGAACTAACCCACAAACACCATTTCAATCAGTTCTTCGAATCTTGCTAATCCCCAAAGATGATGTTTTGACCCATTTGAAATAAAAAATGAAAGATAATTATTTTCCAAATGGATTGTATAAATAAGAGTTTCTGCAAATCGTTTTACTCAGTCGTCTACTTTAGGAACATATTTGCATCAGAAAATCGTTTTTTTGCAGAGATAGCTATGGGCGTGGTTATACGCTGATTTTTTCTCGATATTGCATCCTCGAACTGCGAACAATTTAGATCTCTGCCAAACATTCCAGGAGAGAGAGGAAAGCGCACATTTTCAGGGTATCACGTGGCTGGGGAGGACTATCTCGATTCACATAGTGTCTATGGAATTGTTTGAAAACGGCTTTAGCTAACAAGGGAAATAACAGTTAAAATATGAAGCGAAAAACAATAAATTAGCCACAAATTTCACTCGATAATTATTGCTTTGCGACGCTAAACGCAAAGCAGTGGTTATTTCTTAATTGGATTCAAGGCATACGGTTCCTGATGCGAAATAACGTTCGATCAGAAGGGGACGGTACCAGCTCTTTTCGATCGAAGTATCTCCGAGCAATCCAAGAATTCGATTAAGAATCCAGGTAGCCCGTATAAGCTGCTCGTTTGATCTATCCATATTTCGACTAAATGTGAGGTTGCTTCAAACCTTCCTTCTTTAAGGGAAAATAGACGATGGTCTTTCAAGTTATTACCTTATGATGTTTCACGAAAACAGGATATCTTGACCATATGAGTAACGATCTAATAATATTCTTAAAGAATCGACAAACGTTCTGGAACCACGCTCAGCGAAACCTTTTGGTGAATAATTAACGAGTTTCCGTGGAAACCGAGTGGCTCTATTTTATGGTGTATAGGCAATTCTTATGCAAATTTAATAAGATGCGTTGTTCCTAGATGCTGCAGTCAATTGAGAAACGCACTGCTGACTCCATTCTGTTAATTCCGAGGAATCCGCTGCGTTAAAAACGACCTTGAAGATCGACGGAGGATTTGGTGCCGATGAAACGCGGTCGAAATCACCGAAATCTTCGAAGATTGAAAGAGCAACTTTTAGTGACTTTGTTAAAGATAAATAGTAGCAAACAATCTATTTGGTATTTGAGAAATAAAGAGAAATCTCCTAGGTTACGAAGCATTGGGAGATGGGGCTAAAGTAAGTTGTGTTGTTTATCCAGACCTTTGCTGTCGGCAATTCGAAGTGACTGTGCGACGGTGGGGTGTGCGATATCAGGGTGGATCTGGGGCGCAAATTGGATCAAAGCGACTCATTTTATTTTTCTCAAGCACGGACGGTCGCATTTACAGGTTTTTCCCGATTTATGCATTTAGAAGCTGTATTAACGACATGGTGAACGATGGAGCACGCTTTTGTGGCACGTAGCATTTGTCGCTTGCCGAAAAGGCAGAAATTAGTACGGCATTGGCGTTTAGGTCCATTAAGAATTGATCTGGTTGTTGGACAGAGGATCGCATCAGCTCAAGCATCAGAATTAAAGAGAATATATGCGAGAAGTATCCCGTTTATTATTATCCAGACGGCGAAAATGTCAATTCAGATTTAAATTTGGTACACAAAAAAAAGAGGACTAAAAAGATCAAACCGATAAGTGCCCAAGCAGACTTAAATCAAGGGACATTTAAATGCACACAAGAACATTAAATTTCTTCACAAAGGCACAGTTGCTTGAAACTGCAGATGACTATTATCCTCTGGATAACCAGATTGTTAAAATGCACAGAGGCAGCGTTTAATAAGGAATGATCTTCCCTCCTCCTCCTCCTCCTCCTCCTCCTCCTCCTCCTCCTCCTCCTCCTCCTCCTCCTCCTCCTCCTCCTCCTCCTCCTCCTCCTCCTCCTCCTCCTCCTCCTCCTCCTCCTCCTCCTCCTCCTCCTCCTCCTCCTCCTCCTCCTCTTCCTCCTCCTCCTCCTCCTCCTCCTCCTCCTCCTCCTCCTCCTCCTCCTCCTCCTCCTCCTCCTCCTTCTCCTTCTCCTTCTCCTTCTCCTTCTCCTTTTCCTTCTCCTTTTCCTTCTCCTTCTCGTTCAACTTCTCCTATTTATCGTTTTGTAATTGTAACGCATCGGTGTTTTACCAGGAGATCCCGCGCAGATTCCACTACGCACAATACCCAGAATGTGCCAATAGAACGCTGGGTTGGACATCTTCTACGAAGGCGACGATTGCTATCTGGTTCACCAATAGTAAATTAATTCACTCTCTCTCCCTCTCAACACGGGATTCCTCAATCTGAATCACACACGCCACAGATGTCTTCATCAACCAACTTCCTAAATTTACCAGCCCAGTAGTTTTCTTGTTAGAAGGATCCGTCCGGGTTTTACCCGAAAGCCTCTGTAGCATCACCATTCATGCATATTAGTTATCATATATCTACGCATCATATCATACACACACTCCTTCCATCCAACGCGTCTTCTCATCGTTATGGCTATATGGGGCGTGCCCGTATTCTAAGTAGATCTTTTAAAACTCCCCGGCGAAGGTCAGAATCCCCTACTGGAAAAGCGTAACTTTATTTATCCACTGCTTCACGCCTATAGAGATCCACATTCACCTGGCCAATATCGCGATTTAATAAACGTAATATCCTCACGATTGATTTGGGCGTTTTGGGGTTTTGGGGTGATCGATGATGTAGGACTTGTATTGCGCGTTATAAATCGCAAGGCGCATTAACAGGTGTGAAAAGAGTGACAGTGATGATGACTAACCCGAATTCATCGTGCGCGACCCTTAAATTTGCTTTCCCGTGGCTTAGTAGAAATCAGACGTTCACTGCATGAAAACTGCCCCACACTGTTATGCCACTTGAGAAAGTCGAAAAGTATTCGCGTAGCCCCGTGAGTTTCTACGGGTTCCAGGAACTCAGTGGGAAATGACGATCTCAGTGAAATGCAGCCATTCTCTAATAGTGCAAGTGAGGAACGCGCACACAACTTTAAATTAAACCCGAACGCTGATCGCCTTTTACCAGGCTTTTCTGTTGCCAGGTTCGGCGGTAGTATCTTGATCAATGTGATCGTGGGTGGGTGAATGCCGCGGTCAATATGTCAGCGGTTATTCAGTCAAGAAAAACTGCGGATTTTCGACCTGGTTTTCGGAACGTTTTTAGCTGAGTACGTTCCCTGGGATCTCTCAAATGGCGTAGTTATCGCGCAAACGCTCGACAGCGGATACCCAACTGATGAGAAACGGTTGCATTGCCCCGAAGCGTTCAATTAAAATAATTATAGAGGACCACGTCGGTTGATTTCGCGAGATGGAAACCTTCAGCATAAACCCCCCCTCCATTGGAAAGTGCTTTACAGGGTCGTTTTCGTTCATTGAAGTGGTTTGATTTATGTTACCGTTATCTGCAAACTCCGCTAACACTTGTGGTGCTGCGTAGTAATGCATGTTTTGTTTGGATTGACTGGGATTTTGATATGCCGTTTGGTTGAAACAAACCCACAATCGCGAAGTCTCCATAAACGTCAGCCGTGGAGACAAAAAATGGGACCCGAGTTCTTAAATCAAATATTTTTCCCAAAGTGCTCTCATAGTGATATGGATTTGCCAAAGACAAAAGCCCATGATTTTTCAGCGGTCACGTTCCGCAACTTCGTGATTGGCCAGCTTCGTGGTTCCAGCTCACAAACAAGCTCGGCAAAGTCGCGTGCTCCTGCTCTTCGGCGTCTTGGAGGCTGGGTGGTTAAAATCATTTGATGCAGAAATTAAACAAGCCCTGGCACCACGTGTCGCCACTGGTTTGCTTAGATAGACGTCAACGTTTTTTGCTACATGTTTCTTAGTTCGCCGGTTCAGGAGACTTGGTTTAAGCTCTAGCCGTATAAAAACCTTTCTCCATGCCTGTATAATTACTCTTATTGTATATTGCTCCCCAGCTGTTTAAAATAATCTCGTTTACTAGTGGCCAGCCTATTCTCTCCATTCAAGAAATAATCGTTCAACGCCACTTCAATCGTTTTTCACAAATCGCTGCTCGTATTTTGAGTGACCCCTCCCATCCCCTCTTTTCAAGTTTATCTAAGTGTGAATATCGTCTACCAATGCATAGCCTATACCGTTCTATACCCACAAGAACGGCGGCATATCGCAATTCGGTCATTCCTTATTTTTCCCGATTTTTGGTTTCACCAGAGCATGTGAAACAGGAACTAAAAGACAATTTTCATATCTAGTACTTTTTATACTGTCTTGTTTTATGCTGAAAGTTTTGGCCTCGTGACCTTTAATAAAGCGCCCACAATTATTATTATTATGATTATCATTAAACCTCAAAATAGGAAAGTTAAGTCGTGCGAACCTCCCAACGTAGATTAAGAGCATTGCTGTGTTACCTTCTTTGAAACTTCAAATATCGGTTTCCCTTATAATCAAGGGCGAATTCCCTTTGTATCAATTACAATTATATCAAACATTCGTCGAGTTTGTAACAGGTTTCAATTGCTCGCCTTTAATTTACCTATAACAAGGTACAATAAGACTTACCTTTGGCAGGTGTCGAAGGGATGGATATAAATGAGCCTGATCTTTTCCCGTTTGTGGCTAGAACGTCTTACTTATTCTCCCTCAGGTTCAGAAATATATGTCGTTTGGTCGAGGCTCAAATTCCTGGTGTTTTCTTCACTCGATTTGTCCAAAACCGACCTGATCGTTGAAACCCACAAAGGACACAGTTTACGAATTAAGCGCCATTTGTTATAAGCACCCACGCGCAACAGAGAAGGGAAGATTTTAATTTTGAAGCGTTCATTTCCTACTTCTACAGAGGTTTTAGTCGATAAATATGAACGAGGCGCCTTCGGAATTCAGCCAAGATGTTTGCTTTATTTAAAAGTTGGGATTAAGTTTGGTAAGTTAGCAAAAAACAACAAGAAGATTTGTGGTCACGGAGTTTGTCTTCACGCTCTGATGGACCGTTCGATTTCTTCAATAACGGGAGTTTCGCAAATAAAATTACCCTTGTAATTAACGTCTTTCTCCAGGTATCATTGAATTATGCAGCACAACAACTTGCTGTTTCGTAAAATTTATTTTTCGCAAATGCTATTTAGATTCGGAATGTTCCATTTTCAGCAGATAGTTTTTGGTGATACCAGCAACAAGCCTGTCTCAAAGATAAATTTCGGGTTGATTAACGAAATAACAACGAATTGCTTGCTTAGAAGTGGAATTTGTAGAGTGCTAGTATTTCGTATTTGCCGGGGAAAACGTGATGCAGTTTATCACATTGTATTTCAGATCGAGATTCGTCCCACAAAAAATTCGGAAAAACGACAACCTTCGGAGTCCCAGTAGAAATTGAAGCGTTCCATATAATCCGAAATGACTTCTCCAGAAGCAGACATATTCAAGTCTTCGAATCGAATATCCGTTGTATACAATATTTTAGAAATTAGGAATATGGAATAATGGTTCCGTTGCACGCGAAGCCAGTTGTGCCCAAATCGATGAGTAGTTAGTAGTTTGTATTCAATCTTCCAAGTGCGGTTCAAAACAGTCACTCGTATAAAAAATGAAATTTGTAGTGCGTAGTAACGGTAAATGTAATCAAAGATGAAATTTATATGAATGAATTTTCTGATTATTCTCTATCACATGCGCATTTATGATATGGGCCTTGTTTTTTCAAGAGCTCACAGCAGACGTCGGGGTGTCTGTGTTGGACAAGAGAAAGTCTTCTTGTCTAGGGTTGTCCGTCTATATATAACCACCAGTGAAAATGTATCAGGTTAAGTCTGGTCAATTGATAGTAAGCGCTATAGGGTCTGTTAAAAATAAGTGTTACATTGAGAGCGTCCCACGTGGCGGGGAAATTGGCTTTTTTGAGTCTAAATGGTTGGCCATGATAGTGCCATCGATTGCGGAATTAGTAGATCGGTCAGTATTTTGGAACTAATACTACTTGCTTGGTAGTCTGCAAGTTCTTTTATCAAAAGCCCCACGTTTCTCTCGGTATTTGGATGAATGTGGCAACAGGCTGTAGCGGAGCAGAAAAAACACGAAGTCTTGAAATAATCCGCTTGGATTTGTCTCTGGATTCTGCGACCGATCATAAAATCTCGCCTCCAACACAAATAAACCAATGACTCTTGTGCGTTTTGTTAATGTCGGTTTTCGGATATGGTGTCACATGATTACGGACGTCGCCCAAAAGGAAGCAATCCCTTCAGTATTTTTCTGTTCTTAGGATGCCGCCGTCGTTAGTTGGTAAACAATTTTAATAACACCTTATTTAAAACTAAATTGTATTTCTAAAACCGTCAATAACATTTGAATATTTTCCTCGGCATTTTCGACGAAAATAAGTGATGCGAGATTTTATCATTTGATGATAAATGTTTGGAGTTTTTTTTTAATTTAACATTTAAAACCCGAATTCACGGGGGAGCGCTAAATTTATTGTAACTGCATTCCATCTTGGTGCCAGATGAGTGGAGCGCATTTAAGGCCATTTAATAGGCCTTATTTGCTGCGTGGTGCTGTGAAAGCCCCCTCGAAGCCAATAAATAAGGCCATTTTATTGCCTTCGATTGATTGGTCGAGCACGTGGTTTTACTTCCAGTAGTTTGCTCACTTTGTTGTGGCCGAGGCAAGCGAAATACTGCGCGCCTTTTAGAATTGTGACGGAATCAGAACACCAGAAAACTAGAGATCTTAAAATGTGGAAAAAAATAGCAGAATTGCTTTTCAAATGAAGGTTTTGGTGAATCATCAATCATCTTCAATTCGCCCAAAATAGCGACAAATGGTGTTTCCTATATAGTGACGATGCTGCTTATGTTGTCATGGAGATGATCATCTTATTATTAACAGCAAAAACAGCACAATTGTCCTGTGTTGCCAAGAATAAACATGGCCGGGTGGCTTTGGGTTTCATTGTGCGGAGTCTCTGGTGCTTAGTTCGCGTTTTAAGGAGACTTGGGGTGATTTTCCCTGGCATCAAATGTTCCTACTTTTTAAACATCTGTAGATTTCTAAAAATAATCTCGTATTCTAGTGGCTTGCCTATGCTCTCCATCCATGCGATTATCGTTCAACGCCACCCCACTCGTTTTACACGAATGGCTGCTCGAATATAGGCTGACCCCCCTCCCTCTATTCAGGTTTATCCAAGGGTAAATCTCTTCAAACAATGCGTAGGCAATAAAGTTTAATGTCTACAAGAACGGAGGATTATCGCAATTCGTTCATTCCTTATTTGTCCCGATTTTTAGTTTCTCCAGAGCAGGTGAAGCAGGAACTAAAGGACAATTTTCTTATCTACTATGGTTATGCTGTATTTTTTATGCTGAAAGTGTTGGTCCAGTGACCTCAATAAAGCGCATGCAATTTTTATTAATTATTTTCTTGTACATAAACTGCGTGGTGAAGCGCTTCTGTTGGATCCATGCCGATGCCATCACCCCCCCACCCCAACAAACAAACAAACAAACAAACAAACAAAAAAAACAACTGACTAAGCGATGACGTTGCCTCGTGTAAAACGTTCCTTCGACAAAAATACAATCAACAACCAAACTTGTCTTGCAAACCTAGCTTGTGGGTCGTTTCTGATGTCACACATATTGGCAATAAATCGTTCCAAAAGAAAATGCTCCTGTCATGGACCTGTGAAGGCGTCGATATGATTGACTCGCGTTATGGAGGGGTCCTTTCAATGACCGCGTTTACGCGTTTGCCAAACGTTATATACTTTGAGGGTTTAAGTTCGTGCATTTCGTGCTAATTTACCTCGTTTTATTCTTTTTATTCGCATTAATGTATTCGGCATCATCTATATATACAATCACCACTTCTTGTACCATTTTTTAAAGCATTTTTAAAAAGCATGCATCAAGTGACCGATTTGAACAGTTTAATCCAACTGAATTAAAAGCAACAAATTTGTCGCTTTTTGTCTATTAGCTGTCAATCTGTGAATTTCGTTCGATATTACCAAGGTAAGTCAATGTCTTGATCATCTTCGAGGCTAGCATGGTATTGGTGGTTACCGTTGGGTATTCACTTTTGCTGGGCCCAGTTTTATCTCTGCAACATCTGTGTATAATCGCCACTTCCGGTATCAATTAAGTTTGGTATTAATTTAAAATTCTGAAAGTGTTTTTTGATATTTCCAGAACCCAAATAAAACTAGTAACCATCACTTTATTTAATATTCATTCCGTTAATTTTGATGAAAAATAAGAAACTGCGCGAGCCAATGTGTATTTTTGGAGTTGTGCTCTTCACATGGGTGCCATCTTACACTACTTAGCACAACTGATTTAAAAACGAAAACCGAGAGTTACCCTTTTGATTACCGTTTCATAAACGACCAAACGCCACGACAATTGTTAATGCCTGTGTACCCATTAAACCCTGGTTCTCGGAGACGGAAGTGATAAATCTGAGTGGTGCAGGTTGCGTCCCCAGCGCCACCCGCAGAGAAGGTTCAAGGGGCAGACGCATCGTCCAACAATTCATAAACCACACAGGGGTCAAACGTGTAACTCGGGTGCTTAAATTCCCGGTGTGCAGTCGATATCCACCGACCGGCCTTCAAGGCGCACGTTTTGGATATGGCTGCCTTTCAATGGCCGCCATTTCCCGTTTGCCAAACTTTTTATACTTCGTGGCTCAAATTGGCCTTTCTTGCTAATTTACCTTGATGTTACTTCTTTTATTCTTCTTTACTTATTCTGCATTTTCTACGTATCATCGTCACTTCCTGTAAAAGTTTTGTTTATTGTAAATTTTAATGCTGAAAGTTTTGGTCCTCGTGACCTTAATAAAGCGAATATTATTATTATTATTAAGTCGCCTTCAGAATGCGTTATCAAGCCGAAATTTAAGTCTCATAGAATGCTGAAAATGTGTTGGCTACTAGATTGATTGCCCGAAAGGTATCTTTAAATAGTCGGACGCCCACGCGTTATATGGTTGGCGCGTCAGTGTCTGATTGGTGCCCGGGTAATTCGATTAGGTGGTGACTCAGTGCAGGCCGTAAATCAAATCATTTCGCTTGCTGTTTTCTCGTTTGCTCATCTCCTTCTTCAAAATAGTTCATCGGCTATCCAATGACTGCGTGTTTAAGTATGGAAACCTACCCCACACGAAGTGATCGCATCTATTCAAACGTCGTACAAAACAATCGGTGTTTTCGGTGGAAATTGAAGTAAAACTCAAAAATAGCATATTTCCAGCCCCCAAAAACAGTTTCTGTTTAAATACACTTTTATAAGGAAAGTTTAATGATTTATCGGTGATATTATTAGGCCCTAATCCAAAATAATTCTTATGAACGAATTTTTCAACACAATAAATGCTGGAATTATGTTAATTTCTTTTCGAAACAAGATGCTTTACTACCAACAATATTACATTTATATATCTTCCCTACGCTTTGGGAAAATTCCGTGGACAATACAGAGGTGTATTATGAAACCAAATCGTGTTTAAATTTTAATAAACCATAATATTTAGTTAAATCTCATCGTTCGGAATATTTAAACAAACATTTGGTTCATGCTGACGAAGCGTCATAAATGTTCCTCAGGATGTAGAAGTAAAATATGGTAGACTCATGGTAATATGCAAATATCCCCCTGATCGTAAAATTTGATATGCAGTTTCCACCATCGATAAAGAGACGAAGCCAAAACATGGTTTTTGTACATTTTAATAATAAACGTGAAAATCCATCTTCAAAATAAGAAGCAAGTCATAAATTACAATTTCTTTTAACCACTTGCCAGCGCAAATAGGACAACCTGAAAGCCATTTTCAGCATACAACATCGTTTCTGCGGCTCGTTTCGATATTACACCTGACAGA
The DNA here is from genome assembly GCA_028672205.1 of Proteocephalus fallax. Classification (NCBI taxonomy): domain Eukaryota; kingdom Metazoa; phylum Platyhelminthes; class Cestoda; order Proteocephalidea; family Proteocephalidae; genus Proteocephalus; species Proteocephalus fallax. The sequence goes on from JAPUBX010003840.1 coordinate 14,445, forward strand.
ACGAAGAAAATAAGCTATATCGTTCCTTAGTAGACACAGGAGGGAGAATGGGAATGCCGTGAAACACGTTATGCCTTCATCTCAAAGGTATTCCTGACATTGCTCGCTTAACGTCCACAACACTGAATGAGCGTAGAGGTTTTTCGGGACTTGCGTGCTTACTGGCCAACGGCGTGGGGACCACCATTTGGAGGGGGGCCATGGCGCCCCTACCCGAATGGTTGCTCGCCTGTCGCGTTGACCTCCATCTTCCAAGGTCACAGCCCATCCGCAGAATGTGTTTCGCCTTCTCTCTGAACTGCTTACCGACAAGACAGTAGAATATCCAGTTTGTGCAGGAATTAAGAAAGCAGAAACTGCGACACAGGTAGTAGCAAAAGCGGTGCACGTCTGGTTCAACCTGGACGCCACTAAAATTTCGAAACATGAGAAAAATCAGGAGCGGAAAGGTACTGGCCGTGTAGGCGGCATTCATGCAGACAAGCAGTCGGGCAACGTGTCCAAAGTTGTCGGGGGCATTGTGGCGGTTGCCGTGGTTTTCCGTTGGCTGTCGTCGTAATGGGCCGGGTGTGTACCGAACCACAGTTTCCACGTTATCCCCGAAAGCGTTAGGGGCCATTTGTACAATAATCCGTGTTGAAAGGGTCTCCACGGCCGAGGTCTTCTTAATGGCCAGGGTCGGCATTGATCGACTCGTGGGACACTTTGCCCTCCCCCTGTTGAGTTCGTCCTGTGGTTGAACAACCACTGCGAACTTCCGCGAGAGTTTGGGTGTGGGGGTGTGGCGTTTCTTAAAGCGATTGCCATACCTTGCCATGTTCAGACAAATCACAATTGTCGAGACGGTCATGCCCAACAACGGAATAATACCCCAGACTATGAGATCGCTAAGAGTCGTCAGATAGAAGACATCCGTGTCGGTTGGGTCGCAGTCTCCGTTAATGACACGCCAGTAGATGGCATACGGCGTCATGGGGATCAGGAGAAGGAGGGACATTGTAATCCAGGAGATAATGTGTCGTTTGGAGATGCTGCCGTGGGCCCGGGCTAGTAGCGGCTTGAAGACGAGATAGGCGCGTTGTACGGAGAGTGCGCACTGCATGTAGGCCGACCAGTAGAGGGCGTAGTTTGACGACGCCTTGTGGATAATGCAGACAAGGTCGTATTGATCACGAATGTCATACTTGAACCACACCTTCAGCAGAATCCAGAGCCCCTCAAGCATGAGGATTAGGAAATCGCCGATGCAAATGCTCGCGAGCCACAGCACAACACCGGACTGAAAGAGTTTTGAGCAAAACAGAAAGAAGAGGCTGAACAGGGTACCAATGGAACCAACAACGATGGTGCCCGGTAGATACCAGCTGAGGAAGTACCTGCAGAGGCCATCGTAGAGGTAGGCGTATGGCCGGAGGGACGACTCGCTCGTGGAATTCGCGAATGTGATATTGGATGCATTCATGGTTATCGTTGACCTAGCATAGTTGAAAGAGATTTGATGGGAATGGAGCTCACCATATCCTGTGCGTGCGAGCGTGTGCTTGTCAAAACGTGTCCATTCAGATTTCTAGAAGACAGAACCTTTTGCCATTGGTCGGAATCCCGACCAATCATTGTGGGCCAGAGTTAATTGTGTGTGCGAGTGCAGAGCGTCCGTGTGTTTGACGACTATTTAAACCAACAGTTTGTCACGGTATTGCTTGTGCACCGCTCAAAATATGCGTTTTTACGAAGTAGAGTTCACCCAAGGCGACGCATAAAACCAATTAGCAGCACGCAAAACTAATTACACCGCTACATAGAGCGATCAGTTAACTTTAAGCAATCAAATGGAACGTAGCCTGATGTTGATTATCGTTGTTAAAACGCAGTAATCGGGCCTTAATAAGTAGGAGATGTTTCAATAATTAATAGGTTGGGATCGTGCTCTAAGATAACCTCGTTGACTGGACGGTTTGAAAAGTCACAGAAAGGTTGAAAACAACGTTCCTCTAAGATTCCAATCAAGAAATGTTCATTTAATTTATGGTGCAAACGGAAATTTTGTGGTTTGAGGATACAACACAAATAATTGAATGAGATCTTTTAAATCACCACATTAAATTGATGAATAAACACTAAAGGCGTACAAGATCTTCCACCGTTGATCCAGCATCAAGCATCGATTGATAATTAAGAGGCTCCATCCACAGAGAGCTGGGTACAGTCATCGCCTCATGCATTCCTGTCGGTTTATCGTCGGTCGCCGGGAATACAATTAAAAAATAGCTTTGAATCCAATGGCTTAATGCTTTCTTCCCGTTATGTCGAAATGACGTGTTTGCTTAATAGCTGTTGCATTCGGATTGCAAAAATCTGAAATTTAAAAGAAAAGCCAAAGGAATGTGTTGCGCAGCTGAAAACATGAAACTGTCTCAACGTAGAGCACCGTCACAGCCCTTGCAACATTTGCCGTATCAATTAACAACAATGTTGCAGTTGCGATCAAACCTCGGTCTGTTTACATGAATTGAATTAAGGTCTCGTTCCATACAATTGGAAATCTATCAAACGTGCCAACTGCTCTGATTGGGATCGATTTGTATTCTCTAGAAACACCCCCAATTTCGAGTTTCAAACATTTTTCAAAACATGTATTACTCGAGGAAATCTGTTTCGTCAATTTTGAATAAAGAGTAATGCATCCATACTCTTCCATACTTCTGGAGCCTTTATTAATACCACGAATTTACTACAACAAATCGCGTTGCGTGGTGGGTGAGGCTTCCACGCGTGGCTCTGGTGACGCCTTCTATAAACAAATTCCCGGAAATCATGATTGCAAACACCAATGAAGCCTGCTCATCCTCTGATAGGAGATTGCCGCACTAACGTGATTGATTTGAAGGCAAACGAATGATGATAAATGTAATTTACTGTTAAAAAGGGTTGTGACGCTTATCCATCCTGTGGGAGGCATCTGGCCTAAGGAAGTTTACATCTTCGTTGAGGCCTTTGTACTGCAAACTAGTGGGAATGTGCCGCCATGCAAAGAAGAAGACGCGAAGAATAGAGTGAAAGAGTATGAATTTAGGCGCATAGATAGATACGCAAGAATGAGGAATATGGCGTGAGTGGGGATGCGAGGGTATATTTAGGTTACACTGAGACGGGTCCCTTATAAAATGCAGACTTTCAGGCTCGTGGATAATGTGGAAAAGGGAGGATGCAGCTGGAGTTATCTCGGCTGTAGCGGAAGCTAGAGGGAGCTGTGTGATACCGTGTGGAGCATCCTGAATTGTTGGCGACAGTACGTTAGCTCACTGTTAATGGACAAGATGGTAATTGCTGCTATTGTAGAGAGTAACGAAAGATTGCCGCCTAATACTGGGTATTATGTCCTTCTTGAATAATCGAAATAACAACGAAATAAATAAGGCGAATGTAAAATTGAACCCTTCAAATATATAAAATTTGCCATTTAATGGGCCGATTCAAAACGTGCGCCAACATTTGAATTTTATTAGTTGTCCTCGAACGAAACCTGCATGGCGACAGTAATTTTACACCCTTTAATCCCTCATTTGCGCTCCCAATCCTATTTTCCATGGTGGATCAATTTTGGCCTTGTGCGTCCTTCTCGTGCACTTGTTCAAATAACTCTTGCGAATTGATAATCCAGCCCCCCATTTCGCGACACCTAGTAGGAAAATTTTCATCTCGACCGGAGCGGAAGCTAGATGGAGCTTTGTGGTCCCGTGTGGAGCATCCTAAATTGTTGGAGAAAGTACGTTACCTCACTGTTGATGGACAAGATAGTAATTACTTCCATCGTAGCGAGTAGTGAAGCATTACTGCAGACAAGTAGTATGTTCTGCTTCAAACATGCGGGGTGCCGAGACAAAAAACGGGACGCAAGACAGTCAGCCTCTTATTTTCCCCCTTCCAATATTGGACTTTGTTTTTTTTAATTTTTAATGATAGAAGTTGCGGCCATTGTCGGTCTACGCCCTCGCTTAATATATTCTAGTTTACAAGGTTCGCACAAAAGATCTTGGGAATGTTTATTTGCAGTATTAATACGCGGTCGGTCGTAACGTTAACGTCATAACACTGTGCCATGGCGACAGAGCATGAAGTGTCACCTAATCATGCAAAGCCTTTCTGTATTTGCGACTTCTCTTGGAGTGATCCACTGCATCGGAACATATTATTTAAGTATTGCTTGAAAAATTTATAAAACATAAAAAACACCCACTATTGCAGACATCAAAGCAGTTTCGTTGCGTTTCACAACCAAAAATGTATTAAATAAACATTTAAAACCATACTAGCGTAAATCTTTGATGTTTGAACATCAACAGTCACTGAATCGGGATGATACATTGTATTTGCTTTAAAACAAATAATTTGATTGTTCCCTTGTGATTTCGGGTTGCTAATTCCATGCTAATTGCGGATCTCGGAATTGTTTTTGTTGTCGCGATCACTTATTTAGCCTCTCAAGTGTGATCTCCATGCGGTAGCACCTTTATGTTTAATTATTTGAAGTGCCTGTTTTAATTTATTTCCGGAAAACCGTTACAAGTGCAACCGGACATTAAATTGGGTGTTTGTGTGGATGAGTGAGTGTTTGCGTATTTATTGCGTAGGTGGGCGTATCCTGGCTTCCGTGTCCAGTTTCCAAATATTATAATAGAACGAAAATCCAATAAATCCACGCAGCAGTAAACTTTAATGACGTTCCGTTTGGCAGCGATATCTTGGGCGGAAACTTGCCTCAATTGGCTGAAATGCATGAGGAGAGCAATGGTGTTTATTATCCAGAAAGTGATTAGACCTCCACCGGTGTTGAAAATCGGTGGGATGGAGCTGACGGACCTAAATGGAATGACTTGTTAAGTCATTAAATGGCGACTCGTGCACATTACTGTAAACGCGTCCTGTTAGTGAAGAGACCACGTAAAGTCTTTAAACCCACGACGTCACAATACGGAATACAGACTAATTAAAGATTCTTTGAATGACGTATTGAAATTGCTCGCTTAACATCCACAAAACTGAATGAGCGTAGAGGTTTTTCGGGACTTGTGTGCTTACTGGCCAACGGCGTGGGGACCACCATTTGGAGGGGCCCCATGGCGCCCCTACCCGAATGGTTGCACGCCTGTCGCGTCGACCTCCATCTTCCAAGGTCACAGCCCATCCGCAGAATGTGTTTCGCCTACTCTCTGAACTGCTTACCGACAAGACAGTAGAATATCCAGTTTGTGCAGGAATTAAGAAAGCAGAAACTGCGACACAGGTAGTAGCAAAAGCGGTGCACGTCTGGTTCAACCTGGACGCCACTAAAATTTCGAAACATGAGAAAAATCAGGAGCGGAAAGGTACTGGCCGTGTAGGCGGCATTCATGCAGACAAGCAGTCGGGCAACGTGTCCAAAGTTGTCGGGGGCATTGTGGCGGTTGCCGTGGTTTTCTGTTGGCTGTCGTCGCAGCGCATTGAAACCATGAGTTTATTCCTTCCTTTTATTAACCTAATTGCTTTAAAAGTGTCCCAAAAGGACCAAACAAAAGTTAATATGTGCGTCCATCTCCTACTAGGGGATAAACCGGCTTCATGGTTGATTCCAGGAGGATTCTTGACAGCATTTTTACCGATGGCGCCCCAAGTGGCCTGACTTGGGAATGGAACCCGAGTCCCTGCCAAACAGAACGAGGAAGCTGGCCGCAAGGGGACTACTTAAAATTTTGAATAATCTTGAATAAGGTAAAAGATACGTTTTAGATTGGAAAAGTAATTGCCGGGATAAAAAAAGGTAAGTTCCTTATGTCGCTCTTGTTTATTTTGGGAAAACATGGTGATTCGTGCCGCAGCAAAGAAAATTTGTTTTCCGGGGTCCGTGACAAAGAAAAATGGGTCGGGAAATGAGAACATCTATCCCATTATAGGCTAGCCAAGAACACCTGTCATATCATGGAACATAAGACGGGTTAAAGTTATGGGGATTCTTTGCTACCTCCGGAAAGTTGCCGACAGTAAAAGTCACCGAACGTGTAATTAGGATGTGATAATGAAAGAGACAGGCGAAGGGGTTTGCAAGCAAGAGGAGATCAAAGGTTCCTTCAGACGGCAACCACAGTCTGCGTAATTAGGCGACAACGAGAGCGGATGTCGCTGGAACGTCCTTTCGATCATTGAGGGCTTTGGGGCGTTTTTGATGGACCAGAGGGTTTTCAACGCCATAATAGGGAAAACCGGGTCAGAGAAACAGAGAAAGATAAAATGGCCGCCGTCTATTGGCCAATCTCGCGCATTCCAGGTGGTCCAATCGAAGCGTTTGGGAGTACAGGCAGAACGTGGTGCATGATTAAATTGTTAAGGTGTACAGACTAAATACCTAAAAAAATCAACAAAAGAACCAGGAAATCAACGAAAAACAAAAACGGAGGAAACATCGTTTCCGCCATTAAACGACGCCGTACTTTTAGGTGGATGCCAAATTTTTAAGTATCTGCTTTAATGCATCCTGTCGTGTTTTTGTTTTTTTTTTGCTGTTATTACACCGAGGTTGATGTGCATTACTGGGTCGGATGGAATGAGGGAAAAACACGATGAAAAAACACAGCTGCTTGTTTGTCGCCTTCACGGCTTTTTTGTGTTATTCTCTTCTTTCAGACCATTTTGATAAATCGAAACCTTTTATTGACTTAATCTAAAACATTATTCAAGTAACCACCAAAAGTAAGCCCGAGCGGAATTCGCAAATAAACGAAATATTTGCAGATATTTTGGCTGTTATTTGATCCATTGGCAACCAACATGAGTGGATGATGAGCCAGTCTCCGCCACAACCCGGCAGTCTCTAAGTCCCTGAAGTACTGACAAACGCCTCTAGACACCTTTGCCTAGAAACACGAGGCCTCCTAACTGTCTGTAGAAGTTTCCATTAGAGTAGATTTAATAATCAATTAGCTAGAAATTGTTAAAATGTCGATTTAAATGTATTTGACAGCCGGTGGTTATCCTTGTTGTGTCTGTGTGGTCCAATATTAATCAACCCAGACAGCCCGACGAATTGTGTTTACACATAACAACAAATTTCATTTGTTTAAGCGAATATTTATCATCCCAGAAAACTTAACAATGATTAACTGGCATTGAAAACATTTATGCCTATCTCATAATTCGATTCAATCAATTACTTGGTTTCAGGCTGCATTCCCCATAAAAGATTCGCTGTGTATATTTTATTGAATTAAATTCAACAACGTCAAAGTAAATCCAGGAACCGTGCGTCCATTCGATTTTCCAACAGGCAAAATGTACAAGACAAAACACTTATGTTTATTGAGCGTACCTCAGTTCTGGTATCCGGCTCGCTGACTGAAAAAATACCAAATGTTGTCGTAGCTGGACCATTGTTTTACGTTTAATTGGTTGTGCAATATAAATTGACTATTGTTCTTGTGCAGGTATTTTAAGTGCCCTTTGTTCAAGCTTCGTGGTTGTCAAGGCATGTTGTTATTTATTGCGTGAATTAAAACAACACGACTACCGAGCTGTGATGCAATGGGGCCTTAATTGTTCACCCCTTCCATTGCAGGAAAGTAAACTTCAGCTTGAACCTCTAAAGGTCGTCCATGGCCTGCTGATAAGATATTTTATTGTCGTTGCGATTAAATAGCTTGCTGTTTAATGGCACAAGTGTTTCCTGCACGCTTTCTTTATTGCCAAAGCAAGCAGTTCTCAGAAATATTCTCTCAAATTCTATCAGTTCACACAAAGGAGACACAGATTGATTTGAATAGGGAATCAGGCGAGCGTATTCACACTGCCAGTTTGTGTTAACAAGGGTATGTCGAACGAGGGGGGGGGGATAAATTAAGAGATTTCAATTATCGAATTCGTTCATGCTTATAATAACTAAAATTCAGGTAAAACTGAGGGTTTTGCTACCGTTTCTCACTCTCTGTCCCTCTGGGCAGACGCCTTGCATAATGCGGCAATGTAGATGTTGCTTGTAAGAGTGGGGGTCTCGAAGAACTTTTAGGTCGTCGGCGCAATGTTTCCAAATTTGCTGAATTTAGTGGGAAGCACTTATCCAAACGGTAGTTGATCCACTCATTTAGAGTTCGCGAAACCACGACGGCTACAAAACAGCAATGGTCACTCATTAATTATTTGATGAAAACAGGAGGCCAAAAAGGATTTTTTGCATCCCGAGCCGCCATTCGTGACAGGATGAGGTATTGTGAATTATTTTCCTATAAATATTTGATCTGTAAATATAGTCAACATTTCTTCAATTTGCCATTAATTAAACCACCAGAAATGTGGTGGAGATCACGGGTCAGAAAACATGCTCTTTGTGCCTCTCATTTCCACATGTTGCATGAACGAAAATGATATATTAAGTTTTCCTGGAATTTTGTTGCTCCTTCGGCGAACTTGGACGTTTCCTTGGCGTGTCCCAAGATTGAGCCGGAAGTCTCTTGTCCACTCTTTGATCGAAAAAAATTCCAAACAAGCTGTCGACGAGGTGGTAAAATAAATCGCCATCACGGGTTCCGTTGACGCAGCCAAAACGCTGTTCTACTGGCAACAAGTGTCTTGGTGTCACCGTTGTCCATTCAAAAAGTCACGCTTTGAATGCCATTTTTTATGATATCTAATTTGGAGAATTTAGTGGATCATTCTGTCTACGTAGCTATAGGTCCTTCTCTGTTCAGCGTCACTAGCCAAGCTTTCTGCATCTTTTCCTGCTTTGTCCCGGCTTGCCATCTACCGATGGTAAGGAGTTCTATACAATGGTTCATTTAGAGTGAGACAACGCGCTCTCGCCATACACAGAGTATGCCTTTCGCTTTTTCAGCCCTTTGCAGCCGCTGCAGCACAGTTTCCCTGCATGTCACGTCAGTCGATGTGATCCTACAGTGACATCCTCGATCCTTCTACTCAATGAATCTATGAAGTAGTTACCCGTTGTCTTGACCCGTCGAAATGTCGCCCAAGCCTCCTATTGTATTCCAACTTCTTCACACGTCGCTTTCAATATTCCATCCTCTTTCGTAAGTGCACATACGCTATACGTGTACCATTCACCAATCTGCCTTCATAAGAAAATATCCATCGGCTAGTTAATGCGTTTTTTTCGTAGTTTGGGGACAGCCTCTTATGGAGTACAGGTTATCAGTTTCTTTTTCAAGATAATATATCCCCTGGGAGATTAAAGTAGGATAATAATTGGGATTCCATATTTTGGGGTCACAATGCTCTTTTTTTCGAACATAACACTAGACGAGCCGGAGGTATGCCGTGCCCAGCACATTTTCACTGCGATCGATGTAAGCGGTGAGCGGTTTCTCAGTACAGCTTCGCCCAGACGGGTTTTGCACTGCGATTATGGGAAATTTTAAACTTTCCTTTCAACCAAGGATTTTGTGGTCTAAAACAGTGCCTAGAGTCGGTCAGACTATTAATGCTAATACCATCATGCAGAATGATAAAGAAACAAATATATAAATAATTGTAAGAAAGGGGGTTTTGGTCATGTATATCGCCCCAAATAGACGAATCCAATCCAGTTACAAGTCAATGTTGACTGTTTATTGCTGGAAAGATGGCTGAAGCATATTTTGAGTTACAATTAATGTGTCTGGAAATACGTTGTCAATGGCCCGCAAGCAATTAGAGAAAATTAGCTGTTAGAGACAGAAGGACAGTAAACATTCACTGGGCAGAAAGAAATGTTTACTTAAATCTTTTCAGTTGCGAACATAAAAGCAGCCGTTTTTTGCTTATTCTGTGTTCCACTAGGCTAGTGGAGTGCTCATTTTAACAGTTTTACATTACTCTGAAGGTATACTACTATTTATTTTCTTCAAACATTGTTTTGATGCTTGCATTGAAGTATAAATTTAATTTGCATGTCTGCTTCAAACCCGGACGGTATCGCGGCGCCACTTAAACTTTAGCCACTGCTTCAAAATTCATTGATCAAACAGTTTTTGGTGTATCTGTGAATGTTTCAAATATTTTGTTCCGCCAATTAAAATGAAAAAGAAGAAGGCGGGATGCTAGAGATCAGAAATTACGGCCGACTATGGCACATATTCGAAGGCATGCACGTGAATTGGGAGAAGTCACAGTATCCGCGAACGTTTTCTATATAAATAGTAAATATATCCTCCAATCTACTAAAAACATTGGGTTTTTGCATTTTTTTCTATTCATTTAGGAGTCTATATTTTTTTATTGGTAAATTCAAATCTTATTGCCAAGCAGCAACATGTTAATTAAACATTTCTTAGACATTCGGAGATAAATTATTCAACCCAATAAAGCATTCTACCGTCGGAATATCGTCATTTAGGCCGCCAATCGATTATGACAAATTGGAATTTAGCGTGGCTGTCCAATTCAGTTTGCGTATTTATATGTGTATTTGGAGTTAGTCGGATAACAGTTTCACGTAATCTGTCGTCAATACAAAACCCTTTTCTCCAGCTTCACTGATTTCTGTTTGAACATTCTGGAGCGTATTGGACAGACGACGGCGTCCCCAGTGCCACCCAGAGAGGCTCTTGAAATGGCCATCACCAAAAACTTCACCATCAAGCCAGGGGACATGTGTGGAGATCAGGATGGTTGCTAAATCGCAGATGAAGCGGCTGCTGGTTTCCGCCAACCTGCAGCCTCCCAGTCGCTGGATGATTACGGGTTCACGCCGCTTCGTCCGGCCTGTCAATACTAAACACATTTGTGTATCACCGATCGATGATTGCTCTTTGTTGCTTCCGAATGCTCGAGTCAAATTTTCTAATACGTGTTTTTGTTATTTGTTACGAAAGGTGGATTTCATAAAATAATCTTAAACGGTCGCTCCACGTTTATACTAGGATCAGGTTCAGGACAAGCTTCAGGGTAGAACATTCATCAAACTAATTATGGTCGCCATTATTGGAACCTAAATACAAACAGCTAGTTCTAAATGCTGCAGATCAAGTAAAAAACAGTCGCTATTGGTCAAACGACGCGGCAGGATAATCTTATAAAATAATGCTCGGTCTGATATGGCTTAGAGGACAACATAACGCATTTCATATTAACGGGATGTCTAACAGACGGATTACGACCGTTTGGTTTTAACGCCGGCAAGGCCTCTAAGGCCATTACTGAAATTTGTGGCCAAATGTTTCAAGTCTCGCCGTGGTAAATTTAGGCTTAAAAGATTTGAATCTAACAATAGGAATTTAAATGATGCACCAAAATCAGGAGCTGGGTGGTGACAACAGACCGTGGAGTCGTGCTCGCTGTCTAAGTTATCGCTTGACGATCGGTCATTGGAATGGCGAGTGTTAATAATAATGATAATAATTGTAGTGGCTTTGTTGAGGTCACGAGGACAAAAACTTTCAGCAGTAAAAATAGGCAATATGACAAGTATTAGATGTGAAAATTGTCTTTTAGCTCCTGTTTCACCTGCTCTGGTGATACTAAAAATCGGGACAAATAGGGAATGACCGAATTGCGATATGCCGCTGTTCTTGTTGGTATTGAACGGTATAGTCTACGCATTGGTCGAAGAGATTTACATTCAGATAAACTGGGATAGAGGGGATGAGAGGGGTCACTTAAAATACGAGCAGCAATTAGTGAACAATTATTGAAGTGGCGTTGAACGATGATTTCTTGAATAGAGAGAATAGGCAGATCACTAGAAAACTAGAAGGGTTAAAAAGTCAGAAGGCCGGGGAAAATGATTGGAGAAAAATATACAATAAGGGGAATTATACAGGCATGGACAAAGGTTTTTATGTGGCTAGAGCTTAAGCCAAGTCTCCTGAACCGACGAACTAGGAAGCAGAGTCGACGGCATTTACCAAAGACGGCATCCACATGATCACTCCATGATAACCGACTGTTAAAAATAACGCCGAGGAATTTAGATTTTGAGCTCGAAGCGAAATTATGGAGTGAAGGGATTTCTGGAGTGTCAACAGCGGCTGTCAGGGAAAATGTAATAAAGATGTATTTTGATGCTTTCAGTGTTGTGGTCACCTCACACAATTGAAGTCGACCTGCGTAGAAGATGGCGCCGGAACGTCAGGTTCATCGTTCTCGTAAGATGAAGAGTCATATTTCATGGTTTCGTTCTCTTTAGCATCGGAATATGCTTCCTGAGACACGCGGTTTTATCGCAAACACGCTTTTTCCTCAACCGTACAAAGCTACCATGTTTAGCGAACCGTAAACAAATTTTTTGGTGTAAGTAGTTTAATGACTGCCTAAATTGTTTTCACAATCATGTAGAACTGTGGAAGCTTTGACGAGTATCACATTTCTAAAAAAACAGCCCCACCAAACGAAAACTCAAAACAGCACAAGTCAATATTATGTTGACCGAAATGTAACATAAAAGCGAAGCGTACACAGAGCTATCGCGCGCAAACAGCAGAAACTGGCAAGGAATGTCTCGTTGCGTTCTTGTGGGTCTGGGTAGGTGTCCGTCGGTCCTGCAGCAATTCGTTTTTGTGATAATAAATCGGAAGGTGGTGTGTAAAGCATCAACAAAGCGTAGTCCTCATTCATTTTCTGTCTTGCTTTTCCGTGTAGAAAATTGTCTTTATACCGAGGTGTCAGCAGCAACCTCTTCGTAGTCCTTTACTAACGAGGTCATATTCACAAGGGCCTCGTTAAATTCACCCTCCTCCATGCCTTCGCCGACATACCAATGGACGAAAGCACGCTTGGAGTAGAGAATGTAATACTTGTGGACTATTCGTTGCCAAGCCTGTCCCACTGCGGAATTATTTGCTAGCATCACCAAATTTCTGCTGGTTGGTCCAATGCCGCTATCGCAGCGGGTAACTGGAGCCTCGCTTGTAATGCCAACTTTGAATCCGGTTGGACACCAATCCACAAACTCCAGCCCCTTGCTTTGCTTCATTTCTGCAAGTGCAACGTACACTTGACCGGGGCTCACGTTTCCTCTATAGAGAAGGGTGCAAGACATGAACTTTCCGAATGTAGGGTCTATCTTTATCAACTGGTTCTCTCGCTCAAACACGGCGCGAGTTATATCCATCACCGTTGATGCTTCATACGCACTTTTTTCGTTAGACTGGGCGGGCGCGAAGTTGGTCAGAGGGAAGTGGATTCGAGGGTACGGTATCAGGTTAGTCTGGACAACATTGAGGTCAGATGTCAGGACATTTTTGAAACGTAGAGACGCGGTTACCGCACTGCAGACCATAGCAGCGAGCCTGTTGATTTTGGTGTAAGTTGTGTAGTTTGAGGACAAATATCGGGAGCATACATCATACATGGCTTCGTTATCCATCAAGAGGCCTATGTTGAAATCCTCCATTGTGAAGTGCTCGCCTAGAAGGCAGTTGTACGGCTCTACCAAGGCCGTCGACAGGGATGGAGATGGGTAGATTGGAATTTCCACCTTTGTGTATTTTCTGTAGTCGCCAAGAACATCAAGCAGGGCTGCTGTCAAACCAGCTCCTGTACCGCCGCCAAGGCTACGGAAGAAAAGCATGCCTTGAAGGGTGTCGCATTGTTCAATCGTTCGTCGAACCTCGTTAAGAATCGGGGAAAGCAACACTTTGCCAATGGTGAAGTAACCACGAGCGAAATTGTTCGATGCATCTTCACAACCAGTGATCAATTTGTCAGGGTGAAATAGCTTCCGCCATGGCCCAACGCGAACCTCATCTGTAATGGACAATAACTTAGAGCATGCTTTCCGGAATATTGTTAGGTGGATCGTTGACGAGACTTACCGACAACAGAAGGTTCAAGATCAATGAATAGGGCTCGGGGAACATAACGCCCATTCGAAGAAACGTTGAAGAATGTTTCCACCCATTCCAATTCATGAGGGGGTTCGAATGGAGTGCCTTCGTGACTCACTGCATGTTCTGCGCAGTAAAGTTCCCAAACTGCATTACCCAACTGAACGCCACACTGACCAATGTGAATTGAAATGACCTCCCTCTAAAAAGAGAAAAAAACAGTGGTTTAACAAAATCCAAAAACGATTTAAAGTTACATGTCAAAGAATCTGAACCACAAACAATTTCGCGATTGGTATTTTAGTGATACATCGAACACGAAAATGCCCATGAGATTATTTAGGATTTTGTGGAGATACACGACAATAACTTGATGCAATCATCATTGCAAAAAAACGTCGAACGTAGCTTACCATGGTCGACTTAACTAAATCCTGGTGCCGACTGTGATGGTGTGTTTCGTATCGATTATGCCGAGAATCAATATTTTTAATTTTGGGCTTCATGTGAAAATCATGTGATGGGTTTTTGTAGTCTGTGTGTGCATTCGCCGGAAAAATACGGTGTATTGAGTGAAAACAAAATTTGGGGACGTTTTGTAATTTGACGCGTTGGTATAAAGCAGAGAGATAATAATCGGCGCAATATTTTAAATATTATACAACATTTAATTTCGCTTAAATTATTTGACAATTACTTTTAACGAAGGCCCAGGATAACTGGTTAATGAATTAATTCACCAGTTTCGGTAATTTAACTGTTTCCGGTTTCTAAATAGAATGTATTTATGGGCAGGCAAACTAATCATCAGTATGGCGCCAGTTAAATTCAAGTTGGAAAATATGCATTCCCGTTATTAATAATAATAATACAATTTGTAACTGCTTTATTAAGGTCTCGAGGACCAAAACGTTCAGCATTAAAAAGATTTAATCTCCACATGAAAACGCTCAATGAGCTCTTTTTTCACATTTTTTCGTGTAACTAAAAGTCGTGTAATTTAACGGAATGATCAAGTTTAGAAATGCAACTGGTCTTAGGGGGTATTCAACACTAGTCTTTGCATTGGTTGAAGCGATTTACATTAAGGGTGACCATGAAAATAGGATGCGATGATTCAGTTAATATATTTAAATCCAGAATGGAACAACTATTTAAGTGATGATGAATAATTGAGATGGAAAAAACATTAATAATCTCCTAGAAAACGAAGCATTTTTAAAAAACCTACAATCAGAATAGCTGAGTCCAGAAAAATCAAAAAGTAATAGTATATTATGAGGACATAATCCTGGCATCTACAAATGTCTTGATACCGTTCTAACTCACCCGAGGCGCCCGAATCGGCGAACTAAGAAACGGAGATGACGACACTTGGCGTAGACGACATCAACAAGATAACTTTAAGATGACTGACTGTTGAAAAAAACGCCCATGAATTTAGATATTCACAAGGAGGGGAAATTTGAGAGTGAAGCAATTGATGGCATGTCAGCATCTGCTCTCAGGGAAAACGTGATGGATACGTGGGTTTAGACATACGAATAAGACATTCTCGGTGATGGAACGATCTAGCTGTTGGTCTTACAGGCATGGAATATGGTCCGGTCATCTGAGTATTTGATGAGAGCCTTTGTGTGACCGTTGTTTCGGCGTGCAATAATTGAGTGGGCAAGCAAATGAGTTTCTATCAAATTCGCCCCAATAAAACAATATTCCTTAATTTTAAGCGACCTTCGTCTGCTATGATTATGACAGAGATCAACACAACACCTGCAGTATTCTTACCTCTGGGTGTTTGTTACTCAACTTTCCATCACACGTAACCAGCAAAAGGAAACACAGAAAGGCAACCAAATGCCTCATTTGTAAATGGGTAAAAATAACAGACAACAAACAAATGCAAGCTTCGGTGTGAATTAATTATTTCATTCCTCGTTATCCTAAATTGATGCAAACAATGGTGACGCTCAATCACATCAAAAACACATGTCTTTTTATATATTTGCATTTTCCCCGTATTGTTCTTCCCGAGGGAGTATAATAATATGAACCTTCGGCGTTTAACTGTATCAAAGAATATCACTTGAAATTGAAAAAGACAATAGCCTCAAAATATTTTGCTCGATTTTGTTTTTTTGTTATATTTGTCTCAAAGGATTCAGATTAACAGTTAAATAACAAATCTTTGTCGAAAACAGCATTTTTGAACAGATAGTGGGTTTTAAATGGGCGTTATTGTCATTATCAATGACAAAAACAACATCCGGTGTCGAAACAAAGTTTTTATTGTAACACGCACCTCTTCAATTACTTAAAAATCAACCAAATTTTGTTACTGCTAAAAGGTTTGTCTTAATTATAAATTCACGGAAATTATAACTGACTGGATCAGTGAAGCAATGCAAAAGCGAACATAATCCCGAAATCATGCCGAGAACGGGTAAAAAGGCGTTTCAAAACCCTGGGACACCACCACACTGACGTGATCCTAAAACCAGCGACACGGAGACTGTCTAGTGGCGCAAACCGGCTGCATCATCCGGAATTTGACAAAACTGAGTTCTACTTGCGGTCTAGTGTTGGACAAATGTTGGATGATGCAGCGGATAATTCCACTACCTCTTTGGGTGGCACTGGGGACGCCACAGCCTTCACAATATTGCCAGTAGTCTTCGTAGAGGTTTCCATAGACGCGAATCATCGTCTAGCGGATATACCCCCTCGATAAAAAGGTATCCAAACAATTTATGGTCGCCTAAATCCTCTTTATCGGCTTTTCTTCACTATGGATAAATAAATTCTGTTTACGGAATCATTTGTCCATGTTTTTTTATGAAACTTTCACAAACTTTCACACATCCATTGAAGAATTGTTTACCGGCAAAAAACGTTTACTGTGGTTTAGCCGGGGCTTTTTGTACATGAAGCCACCTAGCAGTAGGTGATGGCCGTAAAAAACACAGATAAGGGTTCTACGGTAGGGTTACTAATCATAAAAATAAACTAAAGACTTGTTAAAGTTATCGAATCGAACTAAAATCTTATGTTCATTAGCCTGATGTGACTTGACCTTCAAAATGTGATCATTGGTCGACAACTCGTGAATTTAGACAAATGAAAACGATTCCCCGAGGAAATAAAGGAAAACATGCTACTCCGCGTTGGAAGTTAAACGATAACAAACCATATGCTCTTTTTGTAGGATGACATATTTGGACGTGGGCGTGCATTAGCACCGCTTATACGCCTATCCCAAATGCTGATCAAATTTGGACGACATGTTTGTTTCCGACTCCATTGTTATTTGCCCAGTCATCACATGCTAATATATTTGTTTGTTGTATATTATGCAGAACACGGAGTCTCTAACACATCTGCATGTGTCTTGCGTGTTAGTTACATCGGGGGTTTAATTTCTCGCCTCTCTTGTAAATTTACCTCCTTATTTCGTTAAATCATGGTAACTTATTGAACATCGCCACTGTGCTGGCATCATTTTTTTCGTTGCGAATTGTAATGCTGAAAGTTCTGGTCCCCGTGAGCTCGATAAAGCGGATAACATTATTATTACATTGTGGTAAAAAATTAAAACAATAAAGCAGCATGGCGGCGGCCGGAAACAGGCTCTTCACCAATTTCAAAATATATTAAATGCGCGTTTTAAGGGAAACACAGACACGTTTATGCAAAAATCATTCTCAAACAACTCGGATCCCCGCGCTCCCAACTCCACCAATATCTCTTTTAGCTGATTTAAAAGCTTTTTAGACTGTTGGTGGAATGGACAATGCGAACATCGGGCTGGTAGAAGTTCCATTCAACTTTGGTAAACAGTATTGTATTCGGGATGATCGTTTTTCCTAGAATATTTTTTTGAAGGAATGTATGAATCCCATTCGCCATGACAACCCGAATTAACTCCATAAAAAGTAAATTTTCAATTAGATGGTAAGCCCAACCATTCAAGGCATAAACGTTGCATTAGGATTGACATAAGGCAGTCGAAGAAGTAGGTAACGCACATACAAGTTCATGCGAAATATTATCCTGTTTCGGTCGAATATGGGTGATTAAAATAGATTTTAGTGAAAACGTCGTCTTTGTGGTGGTCTGTAATTTTCGCAGCACGAGATGAGTAGAACGGGACGAAAATGTTCGAAAATGACGTTGATCATAGTAGATCTGACGGTGGATCAGAAGATTGTTCAATGGGGGCGCTCATCAGAAGAAAATCCGAAACAATTATGCTCGCCAATGTCGTGATTCGAGGTTCGACGATAACTTAACCCACTTAACCTTTTTACGACATACGCGTCTAAAAAGGGTAATATATGAGAACGCAAACCGAAGTATAATCAAGAAAGGTTTCTTGATTCAATGATACAAAGGCACGACGTTAAGTCGGGGTTAGTGCGTTCGTGGGTCGAGTTATCGTCGAGAGCATTTAATTGAACCCTGGGGGTTAAAGAATTGCGAGACAGGATTGATTCTCCCGCGAACTGACCTAACAAATGGACCCAGATGTGAGACTTGTTATGGCGCGCCTATGACTTCGTTGCCAAATAGTTTATGACCACTAAAACACCACGCATTTATGGCTAAGAAAAATATCACAGAAGACGACAATAAAAACGACTTGAAGAATTCAAGCGATGCCGAAGTTTTAATGGGTGTGAGTTCACGTTTATACAGGGGTTGGCGGATGACATACTGGAGCCTCGGCTTTTTGTGTTGTTGTTCTTGGTGTTGCTATGGAGTCTCTGGGTGAGCTCGAGTCATCCCTTCCGCGTTCTCTGTGTCCCAGACAAGTTGAGTACGCGATCCCTCAAATCCGAAAAGATAAGAGTAACTTCGTGGGTGGGGGGGCCTTCTAAATGTCAAACACTCGAGGCAAACGCATATATTTACCTTGGTTTTATCTGAGAGATTGATAAACAGATTAAGTTATGGCTACGCGTCAATTTCTCGAGAAATTGAAGATCAATCTGGCGAAATTCGTTGTCTTTTTGGGTAATTACGTGGAATCTCTTTCGCGGGAGCAGAAACGATACAGTTGCACTCGAGAATAGATCGGGAGGATGACTACGTGTGGATTCACACAGCGACCGCGTGCGGCCTTTTTTTCGTTTTACTAATGCCAATTAGCCGTCCTGGTGGTTGCTGTTTCCTTTAAAGTACGGAAAAATAGGCTTTTTACTCGCTTCTAACGGAGTTTGGGTTGATAAGTTTTCTTCGAAATACAATTTCCTTCAGCGCTGTCGATTGCCCTTCTTATCCCTTTTTCTTGGTGTGGTTTATGCGTTGCAGACGATGCAGCGGGCAGATTAGCATTTCTTACCACACAAGCGCTCGGCCGATTGGAGTTTCCATACCAAATAATGCTCTAGACAAAAGACGGGAGGCATACAATCTGATATGCATTCCTACTCTGCTACAAACTGAACTGCATCTCCTGCTGCGTGACGGGTCAGAATTGCCAGCAAACAATCGTCCCAACGGCGACCAGCCGTCATTATTATCAGGGATATCAAAAGAGTGAAGAGACAGGGAAAATTTGTATTCTTGTGGTTAATGCGGATGGATGGTCTAATCTCGTATGCCGAGTGGAACTGGGCTGGTGGAACTGGGCAAAAGATGACCCATCGAAGAAGATTGGGTAACGTTCCTTGCCGGCTCCACACCAACGTTTTTCTTGGGGAAATTAAGTTATTCTTCAAATACCTTTTTTAACACAAAGACTGTGAATCGCATTATTGTTTGATTATTTTGTCCTTTTAACACCTTCGGTTTCAACACAGAGACTGAGAATCGCATTCTTGTTTAATTATTTCATTCTACAAACACATATTTTTCCAATCGAATTTTCGTTTAATCACCGAAAATGAGAGCTTTAATTGTCGTCTGTGAGAAATTTTTCACCCTGAAAAACAGATCCGTTAGCCATCACACAACGAAATGGTCCTTGTCATGACGATTAACCAACTCACATTTTGAAAGCTGAATGTTGTCCACAAAGAATTCTGTCCTCACTAACAGTTGGAATCAAATAATACACCATATAATGACAGCACCAGTACCATTTTAAAATCATTTTAGCTCTTTATTGTTCATTACTCGTCAATTATACCGACTTATTCTTTCTTAAACTCGTTATTCAGATTAGTTTTTTCCAATGTTATTCTGACGCATTTATTTGCAATCGACTTCACTACATTTTACTCTTCGTTAATTCGACTAATTTAATCCGTTTAGTGAAGTGCAGCTGACATTAAAATCGACTTACAATCTTGACAGGTTGTGATTGACTGACAAACAATTCAATCCACCTCCTGTTAGACCAGAACAGAAGGACCACATGACGTTGAGGTTTGTTATTGTCCTACTGAACTCAGGCGTCACCCTTTTTTGTTCTGTGGAATTCAATTGGGACTAATCGCTTGGAAAAAATGTATCGGTTATCAAGTTCATCCAAAAAATAAACTTTTTATTTATCTGATGGTATGTGGCGCCAAAATATTGTTTTAAAGATGAGCCTCCTGGGTAATTTCGAGTAATCTCATTCGAGCACAGTATTATGATGCTGGATACAATAACGGCAGCTTTATGCTGTTTTATTGTTGCAAATTTTGTTATGCATACACCGAAAGGTACCCATTTTCGAGATACTTTCAGAGATTGGTGGTCAGATCTGTATTTTTCTTTTAGATCTCCTTCATATCGCATGCACTACTGCTCAAACTCGTTGTAACAACTAAAAAGGCAGAAATATTCAATTGTTTTCGAAATAAAATAAATATGTTATTAATCGAACCGTCGTAAAACAGAGCGAATCTTTGATTCAATTTCGTGGTCTCACTAGTGGAACGGATATTGCCCTTAAATGATCGCCAGTACACGGTTGTTGAGTCTGGGGTTATTTACTTTTTTGGAGGATATTTACAAAGTGTCTTTTACCGATTTTTCTGACTCGCTGAAGATAAATTGGTGCAGAGCCTTTGTGTAGAAGCAACCATTTTTTTGTTACATGTGCATAATTTCGTTACTAAGTGCTGATAAATCAATACATCTGGAATAACCACCCTCCCAGGTTCGAACGAATGGCCGAATCTAGCCACCGCAGAAGTGAAAACAGTTTATTTTCGGTAGATCACCACTGAGAATTTTGTTCCCCGTGACCTTGATAAACCAATAACAACCGCCAAAACGCAGAAAGGAGTGCTGTAAAAGGAAACGCGGTCGTATTCTGAAACAGAATTTCATTTAATTAAGCAAACGTTTTAATGGTGAACGTGACCTCACAGTAAAGGGATTTGTTGGTGAATCGTTTGATTCGCCGAGAAACGATGCAGTGTTTGTATTACGTGATTATCAAAAAGTGCATGCATAACAATGCATTTCTTGAGGCCATTTCGGCTGGCCACACATTGGCAAACATAAACGCCCACGCACTCTCCTATTGGCCAACTGTCCCCAATCGGGCCTAACCCCTGCATAAACACCAATGACACCCGTCAATAATTAGGTTGTTCGTTTAATTTGTCTAGAACACCTCAGCCTTTTTATTGTCGTCCGATTGGTGGGATCAAGAGTATATTAATTACGGTATAACACATAATGGGTGGCGCGTAGGTTTCGAAAGTCTATTGCCTTAAAAGCAAATCGACGCTGCCGATTAATGGAAAACATTTCGATTAACTGATCCCAAATGTTTACACATTCCCGTCCGGGCGAAAATAAGTACAGTTTTGCAGGGGGATTAACATAAATGTCGCGTACGCTCTCACTTGAGGCTGGGCTGTTATGCAAATTGGGATAGGATGAAAGAGTGTGGATTTCGTGTTGCTATGTCTGAAGATCCTCTAAGACCCTGTGATAAATATTGGTTAATTCATAAACTTTTGCCCATTGGATTATTAGTATAAAACACAATGACCGGCTTAAAATGTGTACTTCAAACCTATTTATTAGAATAATCAAATTAACAGCCAATATCGAGCTGCCCAGCTCATCAATCGAATTAGACGTCTTATGTAGCAAATAGAAGTGAAGTTATCTTTTTTTTTTCGGAAAAAATGATTTTATCCGAATCTGGCCCCTATTTTCACCATCACAGAGTCCACATCAAAATTACCCCTAACTGTAGGAGACAGAGGCTTGTTGTTGTTGTTCGGCAGGAGCGTCAACAGACCGTGGACTGAACAAGCTGATTTACGTAAGTGCCAGTGTCCCCCCACCTTAAAATGTGAAATTTCTTGCTCGTTGTTATTTCGTTTATTCCAATTAACTTATTCAGAATCTTCTAGGCTTATAACATTTTTGTTTTTTGTACATTTTAATTCTGATTGTTCTGGTCCTCGTGACCTAAATAAAGCGAATGACATTATTATTATCACTGATATATGGTTAAAATTGGAATTTCACACACGGTATTTTTAATCAGAATCATTAAATCATTATGGAGGTAGAACAGAGATAATGTCATTGAAAATCACAGATCAAGGGAAATTCTGTCTCAAAATGGGTTCAGGTGGTCTGGGTAGGCGGCCTTCGGCTCATTCGGCAACCCCTCCTCAATCCCCACCTCCACCGCAACCTCCTCGGCGTCTTTACCAAAGGGATTGCTGTCATCGCAGTTCCTGCTGGTCGCCTTCTCGAGGATGCCAGAATCAACGGATGTCCGATTCTTGGGTGCGCCTGTGGTACTCGAGGGCATGGCAACCACACTACCACCACGACCAGAATCCCCGGTAGACGCGATGGACGGTGCTCCGCGAATGTGGACCGGAGCAGGTTTGGCAACGGGAACGTCGAATGGATTCCTGTGGGAAAAGAGATGAAGACAAATTCGTTTTTCATTATATTTCATTGCAAACTTTGGAAATGATTACGGATGGGGCAGATTTCGGTGAAAGTATCCAATCTGCGAACGTTCAAATCATGTTTAAAAGACCGTAATTACAAATGGGCCAATGTATCGGTCTGCTTTATCAATGGATAGGAGACAGCCCATTAAAACAAGGATATATCAGTGCATATTTGTTCCCAATTAGAAAAAAAATGGATTCAGAGAAATGTGGATAGTCGACATTTGGATATCTGACCTGGGATTTATCGATTTTGGCGTACATAGAGCGATAAATTAACGTCGTCTTATGCGCACAGAACAGGATACGTTTGTTGGGAAAACAATGCCTGACATACTAGTGCAACTGTATAAGAAAAAGGTTGATGCCACTATTTCATGTAAGCGTGCTTGGAGTAAATGTAAACCAATCAATTAATCAATGAAATCTCCTCATTAAACATCTGCACATCGGTGTGACTCACAGATCTGGGGCGGTAGACGCTGGCCACCCGAAATGGCCACCAAACGTGCATTTGTATGCATGCACTTTTTGATAAACACAACAGAGTTGCTCGATGAATCTAACTGTTCACCAACAAATGCCTTTACTGTGAGGCCACGTTCACCATTAAAACGTTTGCTTAATTAAATGAAATTCTGTTTTAGAATACGACCGTGTTTCGTTTTACAACACTCCTTTCTGCGTTTAGGTGGTTTATCAAGGACACAAACACCAACATCTTCAGCATAAACAAGAAAAACATCCCTGAATCCCCGCTTCAACTAAAAATGGAGACGGATAAAGAATGACCGAGCTGAAGTAAATGCAGCCGTTCTTGTGGGCATTGAAAGGTATTGTCTTCTCATTGGTCGAAGAGATTTATATACAGGCTAGCCAGACGACGGAACGGGGGGGGGGTTGTGGGGTGGAAGGGGTCATCTAATATACGAGAAGGCCTGAGGGAGCAACCAGTAAAATAGTATTGAATAATGATGACTTCGATGGAGAGCAGCATGAAGAAAGGGAAAACTAGATTATTTTTAAAAGCCTGGGGAGGGTTGAAAATTCAACCTTTTGAGGACGGAGAAAATCACTAGAGAACTGCATTCTACGAGGAGAACGATACAGACATCCATGAAGGCCTTGGTGGGTCTTGGAGCTTGCTCCAACTCATTTTAGTCTTCATAACGGGGCGTCGGAAACAACGGCAGTATTGATTTTCAATAACAAACAAAGCATCACCTGTTAAATGATCCATGTGACTTTTTTTTGGTGCGGGGCTTTTGACGGCCACCACCATTAAAAAGAAATGATTTTGCTTTTTTTTAGAAAACTGATTTTTCAAAACATCTTCATCTATCTTTTAACCACATTTTGCAAAAAAATTAACTCATCAATTTCATGGATTTACCTTTGATCAAACAAAAATACTCGCGAAAACAGCTCACTGAATACTGCAAACACTTGATTGTTGACGCAAGTATATCTGAGACCCTTCTAAAGTGCAAATCGCTGTCTCATAGGTTATTTTACAAAAAGGCTTAAGCTCTAGCCACAAAAAAACTTTGTCCATGCCTGTATAATTCCCCTTATTGTATATTGTTCTCCAATAATTTTTCCCGGCCTTAAATGTTCTGACTTTTCAACCCTTCATAGAAGTTTTAAAATAATCTCGTTTTCTAGTGGTCTGCCTATTCTCTCTATTCAAGAAATCATCGTTCAACGCCACTTCAATAATTGTTCACAAATCGCTGCTCGTATTTTATGTGACTCCTCGCATCACCTCTATTCCAGTTTATCTGAATGAAAATCTCTTCGACTATACCGTTCAATACCAACAAGAACGGCGGCATATCGCAATTCGGTCATTCCTTATTTGTCCCGATTTTTAGTTTCACCAAAGCAGGTGAAACAGGACCTAAAAGAAAATTTTCACTTCTAATACTTGTTATATTGCCTCTTTAAACTGCTGAAAGTTTTGGTCCTCGTGACCTCAATAAAACCACTACAATTATTATGCTGTATTTGGCGGAGAGCCAGTATCGTGGACTTCCAAAAGTCGATGTTCCTGATATTATCAGATGGGTGCGTGTTCTTCAACGTGTAGAATGTTAATTGAAAAACTACGGATGATTTGAGGTGGTTTACCAATGAGTATATTTTGAATTGTTTGCGCACAAATATAATGAATTTTAATGTCGTGAAGCACATAATATTTCAACATTCCTCTATGGCCGGTAAAATAGTTTTCCAAAAATTCATGGGTTTACGTTCGTCCGTAATCGATGCGGCATTAGCGATGCACACAAAATCCAGTTCTCATGACATTTTTGCCTTAATTACTGCTAAGTACTTTCACATTCAACCCGGCTAATGAAAATAATTTCCACGCTTTCTTTAAATGGGTCTTAAAAAACAATGAGTATTTATTTGTATAATTTATCTGTTTGCAATGAGTTTTTTTAGGTCATTATAGGGCAACATCTTATTCTAAGCGGTTAATGGCCACGGGGTCAATGTTTTTCAAGAAGTCACCAAAAGATAAGTTAAAACAAAAGAGCAAATCAGTATGGAAAGGACGCAAAGAAACGTGAACGTGCGATGTGTGGACCTCTGAATTTGTCGTCTTCGGGCAAACCGTAAGACAAGACTGTCGTCAATTGTTTACGTTTTCCAACTTAAAGAGGTGGGAGAGTTACACATTTGCATTCATAGGTACACTTCAACAATGAGAGAAAAATACAGAAAATCAAACAAAAGGATTCTTTCAAAAAATTCTAAATTGTAAATTTTTGGATATTTTTCCAATTTTATCTCGCAGTTGAAGTTTACCTATTTGATTAAAACTACAGGCCTCCCTCGTCTGTTTACGTTAGAGAACTTGGACAGTTGGAGGCTGACTTTATATATTTTAGCCCCACCTTTTCGGGGTACCGATAACAAATCTCGAATTTAACGAACAGGTGTGTTCAAGTACATTTCGTGTCCAGAAGTATCCCTGACTTGTTTTAGTGGACACATAGTTTGATGTTATTGAAGAGCAATAAATATCATTTTATTGTTAAGACTAAAAATGTCTACTCTCGAAGCAGACAGAGAATAAGTAAGGCATTGCATTCAAGTCTTTTCTTCAAGGCCACTAAGGCCATAACTGAAATTTATGGTCAAATGCTTGTAGTCCGTCGATTTTCGTTAGAAAAATGTAAATCGAGAAATATAAATTTAAATGGTGTGACGATCAAAACGTATTGATGAGGAAATATTAAAACCCCAGTTTAAATATCGAAGTATTATCGCGGAAACTCGCATGTCTAAGGTCTGCTGCGCAATTGCAGTCGATGAAGTGTATCGCCTAAATGAATAGAATGACAATTTGAGTGCTCCGTTAACTCTCCAAGAATAGCAAGGGCGAGACTGGAGAAACACCTGCAATTTTTTGTTGTCAAGACGACGCGCTCGCCCCCATTTACACCGCGCCTTTTTTAAATACGCGAATTAAAATTTGGATCCTAATATATACTTCTGTAAAAGCGTTATGGGGGCCATTAAAGTGCCCCATACAGAGTTCAAATTTGATTTTTTTCAAATTCAAATTAAATAACCATTGTCAATGGGAAATTATCATCTGTTTATTTTTACATGTAGTCGAGGGTCCACAATTACTGAATGAAAAATGATATATTACAAATGTCCCACGCTTAAAGATGTCAATTATCTTGGTGAAATATTTGATGGAATTTCGGCATAGATGGGTCTAAATCACGACAACAGACCAAAATACCCACAAAACAGCAACACGAGAGGAGGATAAAGGCTTCTCAACATATTTTCCTGAGTTTTCTAATGCACCAATCCCACAGATTTGTTTGTTTACGTGCCCCCATTCAAACGGAAAGGAGCTTCGTCTGAGAAGATGATGTTTTACGGCAAAACCATCCGGTTATTCGAATTAAAAGCATCCACATCTGTAAGCGTGCAAGTTGGGATCATTTGCAATATATCATTTAAAAAATGGTTGGCCCTCTAATATACTAATCCAATAAACAAATTATGATTTTTATTCGGAAGAGAGTTTATTTTAATTTAAATAATAAACTCAGTTACTGTGTTTTTTTTCTTTCTAAGATCCGCATACGTGGAACCGACTTCATTCAGTGGATGCCTACTTCGGAATGTTAACGGTCTCACGTTTAAATGGGCTGTTTAAGCCGGACTCCCACACCATGACGAAGGTTTTGTGGAAAAGAGTGTTGTTTTGGGTCAATAAATGGGGAAAGGCAAATCGCCGATCCGATCCGAGGCGCTAAAGCGACTACTTCTACACACAACGAGAAGGAATGCATCGAGGCATCATCAAAGGGATTTCTACGGGTACAACGTGAATTGACAAATTACCAGCTTCAGCATGATCACATAGAGCACCAGCAATAGAATGAGTCAACACAGAACAAACAGATTCGGCGTTATTTTTAACAGTCGGTTATCATGGAGTGATCATGTGGATGACGTCTTTGATAAATGCCGTAGACTCTGCTTCCTAGTTCGTCGGTTCAGGAGACTTGGCTTAAGCTCTAGCCACATAAAAACCTTTGTCCATGCCTGTATAATTGCCCTCATTGTATATTGTTCTCCAATAATTTTCCCCGGCCTTAAATGTTCTGACTTTTCAACCCTTCATAGACTTTTTAAAATAATCTCGTTTTCTAGTAGTCTGCCGATTCTCTCTATTCAAGAAATCATCGTTCAACGCCACTTCAATAATTGTTCACTAATCGCTGCTCGTATTTTAAGTGACCCCTCCCATCCACTCTAACCCAGTTTATCTGAATTTAAATCTCTTCGACCAATGCGTAGACTATACCGTTCAATACCAACAAGAACAGCGGCATATCGCAATTCGGTCATTCCCTATTTGTCCCGATTTTAATTATCACCAGAGCAGGTGAAACAGGAACTAAAAGACAATTTTCACATCTAATATTTGTCATATTGCCTATTTTTACTGCTGCAGTTTTGGTCCTCGTGACCTCAATAAAGCCACTTCAATTATTATTATTATTATAACAGGTTTACACAGGCGAACCGTCAACCACATTGTTCCCTATCCTTACTCATTCCAGAAGGACTTCCGTAGAATTGAGCGCTGTCTGTGTACCCTATAAGAAGCTGATTGGACGGCGATATGTTCACGAACACCAACAAGTTTCCGGCCTGACGCCTTGCTGGAAAATCCCCGACGTCGTCAGAGGACCGCAAATTTAACTAAATAGCTCTTCTTTGGCCTCAAAGCGGATAACGCAGAGACCAGCCGGGTACAAGCAATTCTTTGGTCACTAGGTGATCTTCTAGCATCACCATTTGACCGACGCAGCCTCGCTGACGAGCAGAAAACAGTGGGATGATAAGTAATTGTCTTACCGTCCCACATGGGACGCAGGGGTCGCAGAATTGCCGGGGTTGTGGGCGCCGCTGCCACCTAGAACCGGGGACGGGTATTTTTGCGCCGGGGCATCGAACGGGTTGCTGAAAAAAGAGACCATAATACGGTCCTAGTTAACCACCACCTCCATCATGTCCCATCGTGTCAGCACCAATCATGAGTAGACGCTTTTAATGGGCGTTGATGACGCAGTTTAACACGATTAAAGAAACCGATCAATAATTATTGTTTTGACGAAATGTGAAAATGGAGGGACCGAACACGCATTAAAACAACAATGCTTGCTGTCCTCACCACCTACACCCCTATTTCAAGTACTGGTCGCATAAGGGAAGGAAAATGGGCCAAAGAGCTTCTAAAAGGATAATACTCGGTGGAGGAAGGAAAACATCTTCGCAGCACTAGGAGAAGCCACAGTGAAGCTCGGACACACCACTGGTGTCTGCGATTGATCGTGAAGCAGTGAAAGGTGTCGCAGTGCAGATGCAGGGAAGCCGTCAACCCTCCTACAACAGCGTGGGCGGCAGTGATTTGTCCCCGTTCTACACCGGTCCTCGAACTAGGTCCTAGACCACCGTATTTCGTCGCCGCCATGCACAGGTTCGGTGGGCAACTGAAAACGTGGACCAGCACCGTCAAAGCCGTCGTGGAGCGCTTAGAGCTAAAGCATGTCTACGGCGTGGGTCGTTGCTAACAGAACTATCAGATCACTATCAGTTCTGACCTGGCAGCCACCGATAGCCGCTCGTGGGGGTTTCCGATTCCTGACATCCATGAAGCCGGGTAATCTTCAGGCAGAAGCTAGCCAGACTAAAGATGAATGATAAAAACACTTTCGTGGGGTTTCATCTCCCTACGCCGGTTCACCCTACTCTAAGTGTATATGCGTCTGTTTGGAGTGCTCCAATTGGTCGAATCCATGGGATGGAGAGGGAAACAGCTGTGGATTCATATGGGTCCTGCATGGCGTGTGTGCCAATAGGTCGCTCTAAGCTACCGTCTCATGGCTACGAAACCACCCCTTTCTGTTTTCAGAGGAGTGACCTTTTACGGCGTATCCACGACTGTCCATGCCGGCCCGGGGTCTACGGTCTGAATTTCGGTAAACAAAAAAGAAGCACGCTTCGAGCAAATCCTGTTCAATCCTCAATGTCGACGAGTGACCTGGGGCCAAGTGTAATGCCGTGAGCATTCACGACTGTTTGCAGTGATGAATCAACTATATATATACTGCACAGAGCAATTAGCGGAGAATATAAAAGAATACTCAGACTGCCCCTGTTGATAGCCAAAACATCGTCAAATCCAATTAGTTCGACTGTTTATGCACTGTTGGGCTGATTTCAGTTTATGTGGATATAAATTTAACGCTAATTAAAAGCTGTGGACGGAGGCGCGTGATCAATCTCTTTAGTACTTTCCCCACTCTAGCTAGTTAATTAATACTAAAGGGGCAACTTGCATAGGAACAGACGATTTGTGGTGAGTAGTGCCTGCATGTGTGTCTGAAGGAGGAGGAGGAGGAGGAAGAGAAGGAGGAGGGGGGCGATGGGTGGTCTTGATAACAGCGGGCGCCTTTACCCAGGTTTGTTGCTGCGGCTGCTGTGGAGTAACCTTGGACTGCAGAGCCCCTTGGCCAATCAGCTTGCCGAGAGCTCCTGAGACGGAGGCGCCGGCATTCAGGGCGCCTTTCAGCTGCTCCAGGAGATCGAAGCCCGTTTTGGACAGCGCCGAGGCAGCATCCTCAGCCTCCACTAGCCGCTGGCTACAAAACAATCGCCAATAAGGGAAGCACGCAATATGGCAACAGGAAACTTTAAGTCAGCCAGCCGCTCGTTGGCTATAGTAACTTTTTCACAGGTGGCCGCGTCCCCAGTGCTACTCGTTCTGACCTGACCTGGGAATCGCACCAAGGTCCCTCACCAACAGAGCGACACCATCGGGCGTTGAAATGGCACCGGTGTGCCGCCTTCAGGATTCAGGCTCCTCTGTGTCTGCTGTCCCTGTCTGTCCTTTACACTCCTCTTTGGCCATCACGACAGGAGCAGTTGAGAGACTGCCGCAACATGAACATCGCGGCATTGCTGCGACCTCTTCTTCGATGTGCTGGGATTCTGAGAGCAGCTTCGCGATGTGAGCAGTTCACGAAGGGAACACCACAGAAACTGTTCTACAACGACCGCGTGTACGCAATCGTTGACCAACCAAACACGGTGTTGGTTACAGTATTGCCGGTCACCGTGAGCAACAGCTTTAGTAGACACTGCCTGTTTTGAAACAACTCAAATGATAAAGCAGTGCGCTTAAATAGCTGTTTTGTTGTTCAGTTAATAAAACAGATATAACGTTTGGGAGTGCCCTGAAAATCAGCGGAGGCCGTAATTACGCTGAATTGCCAAAATAATACTGAAAATGGAAAATGTAGTTCAAAACTACAAGCGAAAACCGTCTCAGACTTCCTGTCTCACCTGCTCTATCAGAAGGTAAAATCAGGAGCAATATGAAACCACCGAATTGCGATATGCAGAGCCCATCTTATAGGAATTAAGCAGCAAACTACAAGCGAAAACCGTCTCAGACTTCCTGTCTCACCTGCTCTATCAGAAGGTAAAATCAGGAGCAATATGAAACCACCGAATTGCGATATGCAGAGCCCATCTTATGGGAATTAAGCAGCATCGCCTTCGGATTGGTCGAAGAGATTTGCATTTGGACAGACTAGAAGAGTGGGATGGGAGGGGTGACGAAATGGCGATGAATCACGCAGGTGTGGATTGAGCACATTGATGATGCCCCAGAACACGATACTGATGATGATGCCCCAGATGATGATTATGATGCCCCAGAACACGATAATAGATTAAAAAACCTAGGACGCCTGGGAAACCAACGGTGGGGAATAGTCAATTAGGAGAGGAATAATTCAGCTGGACATTATATGCCAGGGAATGGTGGGGTAGATGGGACGGCGGTTCGGTAAGCGGACAAAGTCGGCTGTGTAGCAACCGCATTCCTTAAACTGCATTGCTTCTGAAGACAGTGGATGCGAAGTCTTTTCGACTTTTGAGGCCATATTTCGGTAAACCAACAGGAGTGCTGTGGTCAGATGTGTGGTGGTGGTGTTGGTGGAGATTACCTTGGAGCAAAGATGAAACAAATGCAGGAGAGAGACGGCGAATATGGCGGAGGCTTCAGAGCCAAGTCCTTTTGAACTTGACGTATAAAAATATCACAAACCAGTTCACGCGCAAAGTAGAGAAAACCGCCTTGGAGAGTGCGATGGAAGGTAGCCTTATGGTGGTCACAAGTGCTCTTTATTAAGCTGAGAATAGAAATTGGACTGCTCGTTTCAGAAATACGGCTTTCATGTGAGGTCTAAATGGTATTTCTGCAATCAAACCGGCCAACATTCCTTCTTTTCACACACGCGCACACACGCGCCCACGCGTAAAGTCACACAGTTGCTGGAGGATAGTCGTTTAACGAGTTTCCCAGGGATCCGACTAGGCGTCATCAACAGCACAACATGTGGAAATCGCTTCGCTGGATGGAATGCAGGGCATCCACAGTTTCGAACTAGCAGTAGTAGTAGTAGTACCCGCACGGGTGACCAGTGGGAAAGAGGTGGGTTTGCGGGAATTTGGGGGTTCGCGGGGGACACCGGCGCCTGGGCACTATTGCCAAGAGTCGTAGTGGAGACCACCCCATGAAGCCGACTCGAGAGGCCCCAATTTGGTTGGTCACCGCGGGGTGGCAAAGAAATGAAGGACGGGAAGGGGGGGGGGCGTGCGCCTGATTTTAAAAAAGATCAAACCTTGAATACCTCAGAGTTCCCTGCATTTTCGATTTTAAACCCTGCCCAACGCGCGCTATCCATTCCTCCAACTGGGAGAGATAGCCCACACCCCAACACCCCACACCGACAAGACGACCGGGCGGGTGGTTGCCGATGAGTAAACGTGAATGGTCAGGCTCACTGGGACGGCACTGGGACTTCATGGCAAACCCCTTTGGAGACAGATGAGCGAGCTGGTCGAGCGTGAGGCAGGCGAGTGGGCGAAAACAGCATGTTTCGTATTATTTTGAAATGGAGACAATAAGGCGGGGGGCTAGCGCAGCTAAACAAGACGGTTGTGACCAATCAACGGACGGCTGGGTTATTGTGCGCCCAGCAAAGTACAATGGAATACCAAGAGAGGGAGAGGGAGTGATTCTAAACCACGTGAAACAAACTATTCAAATGTCGGCGCCAACTAACGCAGCAGAGGTGGGGAGGCATCACGGGCGGCAGAACACGCCAATCGGAGTCGTATTCGCACGCTGGAGGCGACACAGAGACATTTTCTGACACCGGACGACACACCACTGATAGCATGACACAAACAAGATGCTATAAATATGCATTAAGACCACCAGGCACGACAACAAGACCTCCTCGTCTGGTTGGAACGCCGAAAAACCCAATGGGATACCACCAGGGAGTGCACGGAGTGGTGCTTCGTCGCGTTTCTAGGTTGTAATGACCACCGGAAATCACGTGACGTTACGCCAATGCGGTGTGGGCGTGCTGTGAGACGAGACGTACCGATTGAGGGGAGCACATTCTGGGCACTGCTGGTCCTCGGAGGAATAGGCATCGAAACACCTGAAACGATTAAAACAAAACTGGGTGGTTAAGGAACGAGGCCAACGATTGAGCGAACAGCCGACGCCGGAGAATAGAGGAGGGATATCAAGAGGTATTCCCGGGGACCAATGAAATGGCTTACACTATACAGTCAACTCTCAAAATCTCCACTCCACAAAGCCGAAAACAATACGGTGACAAAATTTGAAAAAAAAACTCTAAACACAAAATCGCTTGATGAAATGTATAGCTACTCCTTACGAGTTGTGAACCTTATGCCTGGGATTTTGGCAAACATTCATCTTTAATTGCCTTAGCCAATACGCGATCTTTTGAGCTATTGTGCAAGAGATTAATTCCCCCCACCCCCTTCCGACACCGCGTAGTTCCCGCTTATTCGGGTACTGGGGATCACTGAATCGACTTTCTCGTGACGAGTCCACAAGAGACGCAGCCTAGACGGACTTCTTTGGGATTTCTCGCGGACGGCCGCGACAGCAGAAGCACAGAGACCCCGCAAGGATGACAACTACAGACGCCAGTGAGGAGGTTCCGATCTGCGTCAGCGGATTCACCACCTTCAGCCTTCAACCGGGCTGTAACAGCGTTTTTGAAACAGTGAGGCCCGGAGATGCCAGTGGCTTTAGCCTACCCCTGCGACCTACACAAGTGTTTATACAAAACGCAAATTTGTATATATACCACGGTTAATTTGTTTCGGAATATTTATAGCTCTTTATAATTATTGGTAGTTTCACTTGCGTTTACCAGTATGTTTCTTACCATAAATCGTTGTTTAAAGGAGTCACGTCATTATTCAATTGACTGGCACACGTGTCTCATTCATATCGACTAACCGACCAGAGCCGGAGGACGACTACACGCTTAGGGGTTTCATTCGCTTTCAGATGATTAGTTCAAGGACCGTTTGCTCATAATACACAACATTGACGGCCGAATTTGGGCGGGAAGAAGCTTCAACAGCCCTTGCTAATAATTACCCCACCGCCACACCTCATCGACTGTCGACAGAAATTCGGCGCCTGGGGTTAGCCAGCCGGTGATTGCAGAGAACCCCCAGGCGTGGTGTTTTGACAAATGTCCACGGTCGGCTCTCCAAACGCGCGCGCTATTGAACAGGACCAATGAATGGCGAGAGGGATATGGAAATGGGCGACAGAGTAGGAACACACAACAACAACAACAACAACAACAACAACAACAACAACAACAACAACAACAACAACAACAACTTACGCCTTGTGGTAGGAGTGATCGCAGAGGAAGTGAACTGACGGCGGTTCCAGTGGCTGACTGCAAACAGCACATTTTTGTTGTTGAAATATTTTCACCCTGAAAATAGGAGGAAAACAAATCATCACCACTGGGCACACGAACGCGCCACGTAGAACCGTCGGTTCTCGACCCATCATCGAAGCCGAGCAACGTTGACCCCGAATTGGATTGAATAAAAACGCAATCAGAGAAATTTGCAGAATTTCTTTCAATAGCCGCCATCACGCGTTTTCCATACTTTTCATTCACTGGGGTTGTCAATTTTAATGCTCAACGTTTTGGTCTCCGTGACATAAAGCGTATCTTTCGAGTTCGATTTTATGTTTCAGATTCAAATTAAAACCCTTCTTTAATGGAAAATCATCATCATCATCATCATCCGTGCACGCTAACAGATGTCGATTCTTTTGTCGATGATCGTTGGCGATGTTCAATTCTGGCGCAAACTGAACCGCCTAAGGCTTAAAGGCCGAATCCTTACGCAAAATTCGCCACGTGGTGATTGCGGATAGGCCCTATTGCCATGAACGCCGCTCAATTGAACAATTTAGATCTTCTTCACTGCTTTCACATACAGCGTGTGGGCGGGACGATTGGACACTAAAAAACCGGCAAATGTAAGCGCGCACGCGGCTGGGAACATTCGCAATTCATCATTCATACATTGCAGACATTGTGTACATTTAGCAATAAAGAGACGATGATTTTCCATTAAATTTGAATTTTTGACGATTTATTATTAATTTCACAACAAGGGATTCAATTGACAGACAACTCAGGCACACCCTAGTCTAACTGCGAGCGAGGCGTTTAAACAACATTTTCGTATCTTCTTATCTCACCACGCATCTTAATCATAAGAATAATAATGCTTTATTATGGTCGAGTGGACCAAAGCGTTCAGGATAGATAATAAACTAATTATACTTCAGTGCCTGAATCATTTGTTCTGGTGCAAGTAAACAACCAGGGAATAACCGAATTCGGATAAGCACGCGGCCTTCGGGAAATTAAACGGTATGAGCTTCTCAGGATCGTCTGATCACATACAATCGCAGAGATCTCACGCTGATTAAGTCACATAGCGGCCATCAAAAAAACGTTTGATGTAAAACCCGCAGTAGTTGAATTTGATTGGCCAAAAAGGCTAGAAGTGCCACTCCATCAGAATTCTGGTGGCGCTGGGGACGCCACCTGCACGTTGCTCCAAGACGGGTGTGAGGCTATTTTGGGCCGGTGTTTTTGGCACCTAGAGCCACAAAGGTGTCTACCACCAATGACGAAGAAGAGAAAACCAATGAGCTTACTTTGTTTTGCTCTGCCGAACAATTTCACGGTTCTTGATAGTCTCCTCTCTGAGATGCTGCATTTCGGCCTGATTCGCTTCAATTTTATCCTTGCTGGACTCGAGGTAGTGCAGAAGGTAGGCCTAAAATAAGTCAATTTGGCGGTAGATGCCTCAATACAGGTTGTCGGTTTTTCTGATAGCAGGCAGGTGGTTCAATAAACGCGCCCCTATATCATGGCCACTCCAAACAGCAAACATTCGCCTATGATAGCGGAACAGCAGCAGTACTAGTGGCCATTGGAGCGGTGCAGTCCATCGGATTTGAACCACACAATTGTCAGACGCCATGGCCAGGGGGCGCTCGAATGGACCGAAATGGGTCAACGCCTTTGTTTAATTAAATATTATTCAAATTCCCCTACAAACGAATGACATCCATGTATAAAGGCATACTTTGACGTCGCCGAGTTTGTGGCACTTCTGGGAGGTGGCGGAAGTGAGGAGCTTGATCACGACCAATGGCGACGCCAGATTCTTGGATTCTACGTCTGAAACGTATAGGGCAGATGACACTCGTTTAAACGACACAGCGGAGGTGTTCGGCGACACCGTGAATTAGACAACAACGACGTAGACGTATTTTGCGGTACGAGTCAATTAATACGTTGCAACAATTGATAATGAATGCCTCTAGGGTCTAAGCAAACTCGCTCTACCGATTAATCCCAACAAAGGTAGCACCCCATTGCATTCAAAAAGATGATTGCGGAACCCACAAATATCTGCCTCGTCGGGCAATTTCTCCTTCTATGACAGAGAGAGAGAGAGAGGATGATTGTAAGTAGCCTCGAACACAAACATCTCCCCGAGAGATAAATTGTTTCTGCAAAATGACCTCGTGATCATCTGGACCACTTTTAGTGCCCGCCGACCGGAAGAGCGCGGTTTCCGGATAGACCAGGTTGGAGGGAGGTCGTTGCAAAATTAATGGCCCTTTTGTTCGATTTACGTTCTACCAATCAAATTTGAGCGTCTATCTTCTCCCACTAGAGAATGAGCCGGATTTATGCATGGTTCCGGCATGGTCGCTACCGTGGCTTGTCATTACAGATCCACCAATCTGTTTACTAATAAAGATACGCTTTCGTGTGTTGGGCCTTGTGGGGGAGACTTTCATTCGTAACGCCGATGCAATTCATGTAACTCCTTGATTGTGGACGTTAATCAGTAGCCGGGCCCGGGATTGGCTAGAGACACTGAGCAAAGGTATTGCTGGAAGACGCAGCGGCCATTTCTACCCCACCCCTTGTGGGTGACACTGGTGGCGCCACCACATGTTCAATATTCCCGGGAATCTCCATGGAAACATCGCCTAGGGGATCGCCGCACGAGAAAAAAACTCTCGTCGTCCTGAAGCCAACGTGGAAGGAATTAACCCGCGTGTGGAGCCACCCAAATAGTCTGCAACATCAGGATGCAACAACATTGCTCCTAGTTGTTCGAGATAATGCGGATCCTGTCTCAAATTTCCGCGGAGACGCCTAGAACCTACCACACTCCCGTTTCCCAAAGCCTGGAAGCAAACGCCCAGTGATCAGAAACAAAAAATAAAGGGCAACAGGCTGGAACAACATCCGCCCTAAACGCCGCGCTCTTTAAGCGAGCTTGTGTCTGGTGGTACAGAACCCCCCCCATTCCATACAGTAGTAGATTATGGAGAGACACATTTTTGTGTGATCTATGTTCACTCAGTGTAGTAGAAGAAGATGGGCCCACCGTGAAAGCCAGCACCATGTAACTTACACAAAAGCAACAACAAAGTTCATAGAGCTGCTCGCAAGGGTCGTAAAACGACGGCCCACCAATAAGAGGAAAAGCGAGGCGTGGCAGAATGTTAATTTTTCACATGTGCGTGATGGCAGAAATTGGACGGGAAAAGACGAGGCTGCCCAATTTGCTGCCTTTCATTAGTGAGCGCATTGCGTGGGGGCCGCAATGACTCAAATTATCAAAACTACGAAGGTGTCGGGATGTTGATGTCGGGAACTTACGTGACAGGATGAAAGGCAGCCGGTCTCCGTACTCCGGCTTGTCGGCCACAAACCTGAAGGCATCCAGCCAAAGAGACGGCATTTCGGTTCTAAGTGCAAAAGACAAAGTCGAGTGAATTAGGAGAATAAACTGGGCGTCTCGAGCTATGGGGTCCGTCCTGCAATTCGTGCAAAGGACGCCATAAGAACAATTGGTCAACTGAGTAACTGCCGGCCCCAGCATAACTTTGTTAGGTGCTTGTCACAGCGTATTGATTGCATCTGAATGAAATCATAAATCCATCAGCTCAGCGAAATCGCTATTAAATAACCGGATTTTTCGTCAGGATAAAAAAACCCATCAGCTAGCCTAAGTAAAACATTGTTTCCTTAGGATCGAAGTTATAGTTCTTTTTCTTCCTTGTCGCAGAAGAGAGGATGAAGCGGCCTCAGGAATGTCGCTGCCAGGTCGGGGCATATTGCTATTCTGTTCAAGAACTTCGCGATCCGCGACTACCCATACGCGCCTATCGGAAGGAGTAGATTGTTGTCTAGACCGGACACCAGCGGCACCCTCCGTAGACGGACTGCAAGCCGAGGCATTCCATGTCGCCTTCGATCCTAACTGCAGCGCAAACCCTGGCAATGTGGCGGTGGGAGGCGAGGGTTTGAAAGGTCCGTCAATCTCCTGCTAGAGGCTGATCCAAATGCACGTATGTCCCGCATTGTGACAGCCCATGCACGACGACCAGAGGCTGCCAGGTCGCAGTAGATAGTGGTTCGCTTCTGAGTCCCCGTAGACCGGCTGCAAGTCCAAGCATTCCACGTCTGTCTGTATGGTACTGATCCACGTTTGCAGTGGCCAATGGCTTAGGTAGCATCACCCTGGGCTTGCTAACGGCTTTAGACGCTTAGCGTCTGGCCGGCGTATCTTCTTCTTCTTCTTCTTCTTCCTCCTCTTCTTCTTTGTCCGGAAGCGCAAACCTTGGCGGGGTAGCGGCGAGAGGCAAATGTTTGAAAGGCCTCTGTGTGGCCAGCGTAGAACGTGGTCGAACCACTGCAACCGCCGACGGCATTGTAGAAGAGTGGACAGCTTCTCTGTGTTTGCACAGCGGCGTCTGGCCCTCCAACAGTGTCCATCTACCCAGGTTTGAGGCCTGATTGCCTTTCGTGGACAGCTGCTATCCGTTTCATGCCATTCATCCTCAAAGCGAGCAAAAAGCACGCATTCATGGAGTTGGACATTATATTAAGACTGGTTGACTTGACAGTTTTATATGACGAAATCGGTTACAGCCAAAACACAAAATCAACTTAACCGGTTGGCTCACACTCACGAAATCTGACCAATTGAACTAAACGCACCCATATTCTTCGCACGTACTGATTATCTCCTCCATATTCCGCTCTAGAATGTATCGCTCCAAAATCTGATCGTATCTGAAACGGAGAATACGCCACATAGGAAGCTGTGGGCGGCATACGAGAAGACGGGGCGTTCAAGAATGGAATTAGCAAACCACGGGCTACATCCTTCAAAAGATGACGCCAGGACGACCTACTACTTATTACCCGCTCCCTGCGAAATCAATTCGAAAATCGTGAAATCGTAAAAAATGTAGCCCTTAAATCGGACCCCCGAGGAGTTTAATGTATGTAATTATTCCTAAGACATGCTTCAGGCTGTTTTACTTAATGATGGTAATTTTTAACTGGCGAATTTGTTTGTTCAAAATGGCGTTAGACCCAAACAACTGTTATTATGGTAGATGGGATGTTCTTGAAGAATTCGCTGGCTACGTTGTAGCCTGTGGGTGGATGTAGAATTAATGAAGACTTAAATTGGCACGGCGCCATGTCAAATTAAACTAACCAACGCTCATGCACATAATAATATCTGACATGTTTATCACAAATGTTTGCGAATATTGATGGCAACATTCGTCTGGCGTTAACTAATAAGACGGAGATGTGGAACCAGAGTAATCAACGCTGGAAATGAATCGATGTCATAATAAAGGCGATCGGAGGAGGAGGAGGAGGAGGAGGAGGAGGAGGAGGAGGAGGAGGAGGAGGAGGAGGAGGAGGAGGAGGAGGAGGAGGAGGAGGAGGAGGAGGCGGCGGAGGAGGAGGAGGAGGAGGGGAGCGATACACATTTTGCAATTGATGCGGCTACTCCTACTATAGGATAAACCAGTTTCATGGGGACTGTCATGGAGATTCTGGGGAATCTTTTAACAAGTGGTGTCCGCGGTGCTACTCGTGGTGGCTTGACTACCTGTTAATCGAACATAGATCCCTCACTAACAGAGCGAAATGATAACCACAACACCATCGCGAGGAAGAGGAAGGAGGCTGAAGATGGGGTGGGGGGGGGGGTGGGGAGGATGGAAGGCAAAGGAATGGGGTAATGTCTAAAACGCACTGTTTGTTCTTTTTCCAGATGTAAAGACATCCTGGGGTGAACTTGCGCTGGTTGCACAAAATCAGAGCCTTGCCCTCGTCGTAGGGAAGCTAAAATGTAAAAATAAACGGTTGCCCGACGCAATGCGCTAGGTTTCAAATGATCTATTCCAAAAGGGAACGAGAGAAATTGATGAGAAACGACGATAGGAAATGCCAGGCTGGCGTTTCGCAATTCTAGTGTCCCTCACGGTAAGATGCGATAGACCGTTGATTGCGGTAAATTGTGAAATACGTCCGGGAAATGATTGTTTCAAAATGAAAACCCTTGTCATCCTTAAATTCGTTGGAATTCCCCACAAAACAAATTTGTGTAGCTATCTCCTATTAGCGGATAAACCGACTCCATGGGGGTTGCCATGGAGTTTCTCGGGAATATGTTTACAGGTGGCCGCGCGCTTTCCCAGTGCCAACCGTGGTGATGTCACCTGGGAGTCGAACCCGGGTCCCTCACCAAGAGAGAGAAATGATGCGGACCGCTACACCATCGGGCTACATCGGGTGTCGACATGCAGATTCTGGGGACTGGTCTTGTACCAGGCAATCAATCGCCTGGAATTCGCATTCTAACCGAAGAAGAAGAAGAAGAAGAAGAAGAAGACAAAAAATGCTAATTGTGGGGAAAGCCGCAATTACCATAGGCAAGGCAGGGGCGACTATGGCTTTCGCCAAATTCGCACTCCACACACCGCAACCCTAATTAATTCTGCCAACACGCTGAACTGCCATAAAGCAAAGCAAAAAGCGGCGCTAGCTGCACAAACCAAAGTTAAAACAACTGATTTCCTGCACGCTTTCCTGTTGCTTTCATAGATAAAAATGACAAAAAGAAGAGATTCCATCAAAATGCACCACCGTTATGCGTGACAGTTCGCCTGTCTGTCAGATGAGCAAGCAGACGCAACCACCCGCGAATTATCTACCTGGATAGTACGAGATTTCACTGCAGCCTGGATCGGATCTCTTTCTCCGCCCAGTCTCTAGGGATCGCCGATGAACAGAAGACTCACCGAGAGTCCCACTTCACTGCTACTAAACGCTCACCTGGTTTATGCCGACCTATGGAGTAGCAGGAGTTAGTATCCTCGCACTCTTGGTTAGATAACTGGGTTCGACCTCGGGTGGAACTGGGGACACGGCCACCTGTAAACATATTCCCGAGAAGCGTCATGCGAATCTCACACGAAGCCTGTTTATTGATTGAAACAAATTTACGCCGTCTGTCAAATAACCAGTGTGAGTTAAGCACCAGGTAGAGACGACATAGTGGCTTGACAGACCCAGCGAAGACGAGACGTACTCCTCGGTCTCCATGGTGAGACCCCTCCTCCCCACTACCACTACCATCACCACAAATCGGCAGCGAAACTACACCAAACCGACGAAGCTGTACTCTGTGATACGCGGAGGAGACACGGGCGGGCGTGTAGCACAACAGAAACCAAACCAAACAGATTCCCAACAGATGATTGCCTCCTTGTCCATTACAAATTGCCGGCCCGAGGCAACGCTAACTGATTACCTCAAAACACAGTGGCATTTCTAGCCAAACTGCACAATAAAACTGGCAGGTGCGGTGAGAAAACAGTGCATTTCTCCACCAACGGAATGCTACCGTGTCGAGCGTGGAAATGTCTACTTCTGCCACTACTTCTTCTGGCTCCAATAACAGTGGGAGGGGGGGGAATTTTAATAATTAATCACGGAATTTCCCAGAGCGGTTGCATGTAGGCTGGGTGTGAAAGTAGCCAACCGCAGTAATTTGTGTAGCCTTTCATACTGAAGACGAATTCCACAATTATATTTCCTCCACTATGCGCCGAGTTTAAGTCTGCACGCAACAGGAACAATGTCCAGACTGCTTCGGGGAATTCCACAATTACAGCTTTCCCACTGTGTGTGTACTTTAATTTGGCACGCAACATGAGCAGTGTCGGTGATATCTCCGCGTTTTTTGTTGCTTTTTACGCTTTTCACTGTAGGGTGGTCCGTTTCCGCGTTTTTTTCAGACTGCTGCCCACCCCCAATAAGTAGAGACAATGCTGGGATCGGGTTTGCTTAGCAGAGTGTGGTGAGGTCTACAATTTAAAGGAAATAGACGGTTTCTCTACTACCTGGGATTCAGAGAGGAGATGCATAGCCAGATGGTGGAGGGCGTCAATCTGGCCCGAGACATCCTGGGCGGACTCGTCTTTGGCGACTGCCATGGCCTCGTAGAGGACCAATTCCAACAGCGTCTCCACAAGATTGGAGACTGGAGTATCGGAAAAGGACCGAGGTTTCTATAAAGCAAGTGATGTAAGTTAAAGCAACGGACAGTTCCAGGGTCGCTGAAGTAGTAGTAGTAGTATTGGTAGAGTCAAAGCGACTCCGTGTGGAACCTTGGAGGGGTTGCCCCCGAAGGCCGAGTTCAGGATCTCGAGTAACCCGCCGTGAAGAGGGTGGAGGTGCACAAATCGACGTCTGTATTATCTTCTTCTGGTGCTACAAAGGCGTGGAAAGTGTAGCGAGACCTTCTCTCGGTATAGGCTAATGCCACCGTCCACGGCATCTCCGAGACTACTGGCATTTTCATCGGCCAGTAATATCCTCTGGTAGATCGTGCAATTATCTCCAGGTACTGCAGTGACATTGCGAGCGTAAAGCAATAGCCAGACCAGTTTTGCTACGGCCGTGTATTAATGCGACTGAGTAAACAACATAATAAGTGGCGTTATCGAACAGATGGCGGAAGGAATTGACAATTAAAGCGACAGGTTTCAACAGGCGATATTCGGCGTGCAATTAGACACATATTGTTTCAAACATATATACTAGTTTAGCCTAAAGCCAAGGACAGAGTAGCTATGAACCTGCGATGTGGTTTGAGACGACGACGACGACGACGACAACAGCAACCTGGTGGAATGTATTAGAAAGCCGCATGAATGTGTCATCCAAAATGGCAGCTCCTGGAACCCCCCCCCACCCCTCCACCCTCAGTGTACTGCTTCGACGTTCTCGGAAAAGGGCACGCAAGGAGCTACCCAGAGACGCTACAACAAAAAACGGTCGCAACTCTTTCTGCGCTGAGACGGGTTTCCGTGCTTTGTCTAAAGTTGACCCCCGGATAACATTTTCAACAAATCTAGACTCTATTGGCATTCTGCAAAGGGAAGTTGGGGGCAGAGTCATTTCGTGAAAAATGCAAAAAAAACGCCTTCTAGGTGGGTGGGCAAGGGGACAAACAGTGGGATAAGATATTGACAGATACCAGACCTGTATGTATCTCTCCAGGAACTTCATGAGACCCATTCGATTGTTGACGAATATTTTGAGAAAGTGTTGAACACTAATGCGTCCAGCTTCTGCAAAAAACGCAATGAATTCATGAGAAACGGCATTCAGGTATGGTGGGTTGGGGGGGGGGTATTTTCTTACGCGGATTTGAACAAATTTTGTCCAGAAGCTCTGCAGTCTCTGTGGGAATCTTCGTCATGAGGAAAGAGCCGTGTTTGCAGATGGCCTCGAGGGCCTAAAATAAAAAGAAAGAGGATCAATGATCCCCCCCGTCAAACACGGTCATGCGTCGTGAAAGTAGCGGTCAGCAAATATTCATTACTTTCTCGGCGCCATCTCTTTCACAATAAGGATAAATCTGGCTCCTTTGTGGCAAGGTGTTCAAAGCTGTCTACCGCTGTCTCACACAAGACTCCAGGGAGTCTGAATGGTCCCTTTTTGGTGGCTCATGTCGAGAAGGTTGACGCCGAGATACGCCGGACCCCAACGAGGCGAACATGGGTTGCTCCTTGCGAAGAATCGTCCAACTGAGGCTGATTGAAGGGGGTAGCAACACATGCCGAGAACTTCAAGTTCGTTTCTTTTTAAAATTCAAATTGAGCAACCATTTTCAATTGAAAATCATCATCTGTTTATTCATAAACACAGTAGGTCGACAATTTATGAATGATAAATGGTGCGCATTTTGGTCTGGTTGTTTCATTGAGCCCCAATTATGCTGAAATATCTTCGATCATTTCACCACAATAATCTTCACCTGTAAGCGTGCACGCGTTGTAAATTTGCAATGTAACAAATCGTAGACCTTCTACTATGCATATCAATAAACATATGTTGATTTTCGATTGAAAATTGTTTTATAATTTGAATTTTAAAAAGAAACACCAACTTGAAAGCCCCTGTACTTCTCAATGCAATTAAGTGGCGAACTTCGTTCTCCGCTCAAAACGAACCGGGTCAAATTGGAGTGACTTGATCTCAGCAATGACCGCCTGGGCGTCGTCAAGGTCTTCGATGAGGATTTGGATGCTGTCGGCGGGGCTCTTCATAAGGCGAGCCAAAACGAGGGCCTGCTGGGGGTAGCCTGCCTGACGCAGAACGTTGATGCAGCCGTGGATTTCATACTCGACCGGTGGCTGATTGGTCAGGGTCTAATGGCGCAAAGGGCAAAACAAAACCATTTCAACTGTTAGGCAACCGTTTGGGTGCTCCAAGAAAATAGCTATTTTCTGAATTAATCCACATTTAGACATTCTCCGTGGGTTTACCCCCATTCTAGATAATAACACCCCGATTGTGAACTAGACATTCGCGCTCTGTCTATTCACCGTGCCTGGCCTTAATCTCCAGCCATGGCTACTT
The DNA here is from genome assembly GCA_028672205.1 of Proteocephalus fallax. Taxonomy (NCBI): domain Eukaryota; kingdom Metazoa; phylum Platyhelminthes; class Cestoda; order Proteocephalidea; family Proteocephalidae; genus Proteocephalus; species Proteocephalus fallax. The sequence goes on from JAPUBX010003840.1 coordinate 58,863, forward strand.
AATGTCCAAGATTTGGGCATTTAAAGCCTCTGTTTTTATTGGCTCATTAAGCCAAAGGACCGTGTATGAAAGCAACGTCAGACTCCTCACTAGGGGAGGCTGTTCAGGTAAATTCTCTAGAACTCCTCAGGCGTCTTATCTCTCTTCTCTTCCGGTTGGCGAGGCTCAAGGTGGCTCAGGGTGATAACAAGAAAACACACAAGAAACCCGAGTGCCCATTGGTGGCTGCAAGGTGTCTTGGTGTTTTCATTCATCCAAGGGTATTCTTATAATTAAAAAAAACCTGCAGTTTAGTGGAATACGGAATGTCCGAGCAGGGAGGCTGCAACTAACGTTGAAATGATGTAACAACAGAGACGGGGACATACAGACAGGAAGGCGTCAATTTTGTCCTTGTCGTCAAGTCGCGCATAACTGTTCAATAGGAGCGCCGTGTGATCTTTGGTAAGGTGCCCGAGTTTGATGTTCGCCGGTTGGTGAAGAGCCTCTAGATATTTCGTCAAATGACTGATCAGCCCGCATTCTAGGAACTGAAAGAGATCATTGTTGGTTTTAGAGTGCAAGTAACCACCAACATAGTCTGATTCAATCGGTTTTCAGCCAGCAAAGAAGCACCCCACCAAAGCCAAATGCGTCGTTAAAGACACGCAAAAAGACAGCAATCTTATCGTATGGCTGGAAATTGACAACACCAAGGCTTTACTCGTTGCGACGCGTGAATGCTACGCCCAGTCTCCCCAGTACCCGAAAAGGCAGGGGTCACTGCAGGCGTGGAGGTCGTTTACGAGTCTTTGGACCGATTATGGGTTTCTCCCGTTGCCTGGGCTCATTTTGGAGCTCTCAGCGAACAACAGCTTTAGTATACACTGCCTGTTTTGAAACAACTCAAATGATAAAGCAGTGCGCTTAAATAGCTGTTTTGTTCTTCAGTTAATAAAACAGACATAACGTTTGGGAGTGCCCTGAAAATCAGCGGAGGCCGTAATTACGCTGAATTGCCAAAATAATACTGAAAATGGAAAATGTAGTTCAAAACTACAAGCGAAAACCGCCTCAGATTTCCTGTCTCACCTGCTCTATCAGAAGGTAAAATCAGGAGCAATATGAAACCACCGAATTGCGATATGCAGAGCCCATCTTATGGGAATCAAGCAGCATCGCCTTCGGATTGGTCGAAGAGATTTGCATTTGGACAGACTAGAAGAGTGGGATGGGAGGGGTGACGAAATGGCGATGAATCACGCTGGTGTGGATTGAGCACATGGATGATGCCCCAGAACACGATACTGATGATGATGCCCCAGATGATGATTATGATGCCCCAGAACACGATACTAGATTAAAAAACCTCGGACGCCTGGGAAACCAACAGTAGGGAACAGTCAATTAGAGCTGGAGATGACAGACTCCAAGGAAGAAGTATACCACCTGTTCCCACAAGCATCATCGGCAGCCCTGGGTGGCGGTCGGCAGTTAACCTGTTTCTGAGACCGCAGCTGAAAAAGTCTACCCCACTAGGGGTTAGCCGCAGAGACGATGACGGGTCCTCGGCGCTTTGTGGGCCTCCGGTGGACTTTTAAGGAGTAAAACGCGAATATGGACGAGGCTTCTTATTACAGGAAATATCACCACTTTCACACCCCGTCTGTGGCGACAAAATCAAGAGGCCATGTTTCAGTGAGGGAAATGGCATCTGATTTTCCATGTCACGGCAGCACTGCGCCGAAGCTTTCACAGGTGGTCGTCGGCATTTATGCGATACTAGAGGTGTCGTGGTCAGCATCCCTGGTTCAATTCGCAGGTTGTCAGGCACTGGGGGAGCTGCAACCTGCTAAAATATTCCCGAGAATCTTCATGGCAAACCCCCCCCCCCATGAGGCTGGTTCATCCCTCTAGCAGGATAGAGAGAAGGAGCTGCGCAAATATGGATTTTTTTTTTATTTTTCGAGTCGCACGCCTGATCTTGCCTGGTTCTCGTCTTGCAACGCGAATCTGCGGCCATCTCGCGGCACCACCAAACATCGTTAAACCACTTGGCAGTTGGACTAAACCAGGTTCGGGTAGTAACCACGAAGGCAATATCTTGATGAATGCGGCGACAGAAACGAGCAGACGACCAGGAAGCAGGCGCTTTTCCGCCCCACAGAACGCCGCTACCCGCCAAGATGCACAAAGACGAGGCCATGCAAAGGCTAGAGAGGCTCATTGATCGAAGCGGTGGGGACGCATAAATGATGATCCAATATTTGTCAAAAGCTACAATTTCGACAATAAAGTATGTACCTGATGATTTAAACAAACGGCAAAACTTCAAATTGATTCACACTCACGTTACTGGCATTTGGAACCACTGGAGGCAATAGGATGTACCGCAAGTACTGCATACAAACAACAACTGGCCATTTTACCGATTCAAAGTTAAGCTCTCCTGCTATTTTCTAACGGCCAATCAGCTGCATTGGTGATGTCGATTATACATTGCTTGTAGTGCACCAAGACACACAATTCCGTCCCACGGCGACTAAACATGGAGCTCTTGAACCCGCGTCCTTCGCCCAGGTTGGGCCCGTCGGATGGGCGAGCAACCTAAAGCGCGAATTGACGCAGCCAGAGCGAATGGTGAGCTTATGGGCACGCACGCTGTACGTTGTTTAAATCCGACCTGACCTCTGATCGCTAGTCACGGGCAGCTGCTATCCGTGGTATCCACAGGAAGTCCGTTGGTTAATCGACTAGCGCACAAAGCAAACTAATTCTTATTTATCGCGGCAGTTAAAGGCGAACAGCAAAGAAAACGCAACCGGAGCACACAAAGCAGGTGATAAAAGCCGTACCCTCAGAACCACATAAGATGCCTCAAGCGTGCCAATGGTATGGATGTACTCCTTGACGGCCAGGTCATATTCCTTTTGCCTAAAAATAGACGGAAATCACCAGAAAAGTGGGAAGTAAATCACCAAAAGTAGGGTGCGTGATTGAGGGGCTTACGAAAATAAGTGATCAGCGTAACGTCCGTGTATTTGGGCCAGTTCCTCGGCACTATGGTTACCCGATTCCGCCATTCTGAATAGAACCGAAATACGGTCAGAAAATAAGAAAACTTAAGAATGTTTTGAAGAGGAGATAGGTGAACGCACCCGATGGCCAGATTAAAACTTTTCTTCGAGAAGAGGATGTCCAATTTGGCCTGAGTATCCTTCTCCACCAATTCGTAAATCTAGAAAAAACGATCCAATAAAGTTAGTCTTACTTGTTTATCATTAGTAGTATAACGAATACGTCAAGTATTGAGATTACCTTGATGGTGGAAGTAGTTTCTTGCGGATTCGCCTCCAAAGAGACAACATAGAGACCGCCCCAATCAGCAACAATGGAGTGCGCCCATGGGATCACAAACTCGCCGGCGCCAAACCGATTTTTGTATTCGAAAAGTGAGAAACGGGTATGGGCGTTGGGAAACTTCTCCGGCAGGGAAGAGTCGGTGGGCATTCTATAAAGAGAAAAAGGTTTTGTTTTCGATTGAAAAACATAATTGTAGCCTCGAGAAAACTATGCTCCTATTTATCGGTAGACGGCAGAAAACACGTCGTTTAAAGACTCTGGCAATTTGTTTGACATCCATAACAAATAGTTAACGGCAACGAACCTGTTCTGCTTAATAGTGACGATGTATGCATTCTTGTAAGTAGATAGATACTGTCTTTCGCCTTCAATAGCTATACATGGACCCCGACCATCGACGTCGTAGAAGTAGACGGCCTAAGTGTGTTAAGAAAGAATTTAAATCCCACGAAATCGCCATTTTCCCCACCGGCAGAGACAAATGAGATGAATTCACCTGCTTGTGTGACATTATGAGACTCGGCGGAGCGGGTTTCAGGGGATCCAGCAAAAGACATGAGCAGTTTGGCTTGCATCCGAAATTTTCCAACGTGGTCTGCAAAAACAGGAATAAATTACAGACTGCGGTGCTTTTACAAGTACCGTTGAACTCTGGTGGTCGGCACCAAGTGCTTTCAAAGTGTTTTTTTGTGATTTGATAATTCTTTCTGGTAATTGCACAGCGTGATTCTCTAACATAGACTTTAGATAGCGCCAGACAATGACATGTCCAAATTTCACGAAATATTAAAGATTTGTTGCACGGTTTAAAGTTTCGGTTCTCCTAGCCGTGGAAGAATCTGTAGCCGCCGCTAGCGTGTAGGAGAACACACAATCATTTTGGACGGTTGACGTCCTCGGGAAACTTGCTATCACCAATAGTCTTCAGACAAATACCTGACGACCGATTGTACCACCAAGACACAGAGGCATAACCACCGACATAAAGGAGGAAAATTTTGGGAATGCTGACGTACGGTTTTTACTGGTTCATCGCGCTTTCCCAAGACGACGCTCACAAGTTGTTTCTCCGAGGACGCGAACACAAAGTAACTCGAGTTTTGAGGTCCACCCGTACCCGCGCTGGTGAAACTTTTGACGGAAATTTCTGGCGATGATTGGTGGTGATTTTCAGGACCTCGAAGGCGCGTGGCCATAGATTCATCTTTGCTTATCATTTGCTGTTTTGCCGGGGCCGGGGGAGGTGGAGGAGGAGCGACATAGTGGAGGTTGGTCACCGGTGATGGGAACTCGTGTAGGATGATTCGGCGACAGTGCCTGTTAGCAGGAAAGCCAGTAGAAGGGATATGGCTATTCGAAATGATTTTCAATAATGGGGGGCGGGCAAATAGTGCTATGAGACCCTTGATTGAGCAGAAATTGGTGAGAAGCTGTAAATGGTACTGCATAGGAAATATGGCGTAAATTAGATTCGAATGCACAACCTTACCTGTCCGATGCAATATCACCTTTAATAAGTTGCACGGCCCCTCCGACATGTCCAAGCAAGACGACATCAAGGGTCGATGGAACGTCGAGGCAATTAACCGCACCTAGTTCTTTTCCGCCAACCACAGTAATACCCTTCACGGTGCGACGACAAACAGGAAAGGACATCTTTGAGGTGAGTAACCACTTTTTTGTGTTCCAAACCATCAGGACCTCGTCTTTTCCAACTCCCTCCATATTAACAATGCCAACAGTCAAGAGGAGGTGATTATCCGGGGAGGGTACGTGGCGACAATGGGTGACGCGGCCGCCGGTGTATGCACGAAAGTCCGCGAGATAGAGACTGGAATCTAAGCAATGCATGAATCCATCGGCGTCACCAATCCATATATATCCGCCCCCAGATGCAACACATGTTACAGGGATATCCTGAAAGGATCAGAGAAACATTTGACATTTCCCTTAGCTAAATGTATTATGCAGATGTAATGAGACAACTAACCCGGAAAATACTTTTGTCAATTGAAACTGGGACTTTTTCGAAAAAATTGAATCGGCGAGACTAGAGGAAGAAAGGGTAGAAGATGTGAATATTCTTTAAACACGAATTCACTGCAAAAAGATTATTCTTAACGAAACAATAAACACAAGCCATTCATTTGGAAATAAACAAGTGTTTCGCTACCTAATTTATGCATTATTGTGAGTAGATGTAATCTCTGATAGCCATGTGAGTTCATAAGAATACAGCAATGACGTTAAACTTCTTGTTTTTTAATCAATTTCGATTATATTACAGGTATAAATTGATACATGAAGATATTTATTTAGATATCCAGTTATTAAAACAGTAATACAGGACAAATTGTGCATACATATGCCATTCTGCAATCATCAGACAAAGTATTCCGATTACACACGAACTCAAATAATTCGCACCCATACGCGATGAGATAATCTTAGAATTTATTATGTTCAATTTTTATTGGAGCAATTAATATTTATAAATGTTTCTTTCTGTCTATTTATCGACGTTACGATAATGACATCCAGAGATAATTAACGTGTTACAGAAACCAAGTCGTAGGGACCCAGGAAATACGTTTTTATTAATGTTCTTGTCAAGCAACGAGGCTCATTGTGCATTTCTTACTGAGTAAGAAATTAATTAAAGACGTCTTTCTTTACTTGAGGGAATCGACGCCCCCTTAATTGAAAAAAAATCCTGCACGCGAAACTCCTCTTGAAAGATATCGTTTTCAATTCGAAATATGAAACAATTCGGAAAGAACAATCATTTAGTAGTTAGAACTGACTTCTTTAGAATTGATAGAGCTGTAAATCTGCAGAATATATTTCCTCATGATAGAAATATATGTTGTATTATTTCATTATAGAATGCACTTTCAACACAACCAAAATCATGAGTTTTAAAGCACCGTAAATATACTGCAATTGAACTAATTTCAAGTGTAATTTTGTCAATTTTTTTGCGATTATTGCCAAATTTTTGTGAACGATGACGAGTATAGTGAAGTATTTCGCGGTTTATTATATTCAAGCTATGCATCGTAATGACATAAAGCTCTAAAGTGTTTCCTATTTAAAATAACGGGAATTAGAATTGAAAATAAAATGAAGAGTACATAATTTGTTACATAATTATTAGTCTATGTTATTTTTAAACTAGGATGGCAAAGATGGGTCAATGTTTAATGGCTTAGGTCGAAATTACGTTTGTTCATTTTAGTCCGAGAAAATTTATACGTTAAATGGCGTTGGTTTATTTTTGAATAAAGGAAAGTAAGGACTCGCACAAATTAGGGATTTCTAACGTTTTATTTACCTTTGACAAGGTACGATAAGACTTACCATTGTCACGTGTCAGAGAGAAAGGGTAAAATGAGCCGGAGGTTACGACGCAATCTATAAGCTTGCGTTTTGACACTGCAATTTACCAAAAACAGACCAACGGTGACTCCGAAAGGTGGCGGAGTTTATCGGTAAACCAAAATATAATTCCCAGTCTCGTGGGGACATGGTTGGTTTTACGGCATGATGTGTCATACGTGATGACAACTGTATGTACCCTTTTGATGTCAGGAATGCATTACCATAATATATAAAGTCTTAATCTCCGTTTTCTAAATTAACGGATTACTGCTGGAATCGATCCCGTACGGCTGGCCAGAATCGTCGCTTTCTTTATGTCGGCATGGTATATAAAAAACGTTGCCTTTTCCTTTAGCCCATGAAGTTTATATAAGCGTTTTATTCGAAAATTTTATTCAGCTAACCGATTTAAATTAATGAAAGCGATTAAAACGTTAAAAGAATAAACATTAAGGGTCGTGTTGCATAAAGGCAACTAAGGCTCGTATATGCAACGCACAATGTTCGTGAGACGCTGTAACTACTGTAAAAAGTACGGATTGATAACCTATTATTTACCTATAACAAGGAACGATAAGACAAATCTTTGGCACATGATAAATCAGCCGGAGTATTCTCAGCCGCGGTAAGAACGTAATATCTGTTCTCCCTCACGGTTCTGTAAATGTAGAGATTTTAAATTGATCCGCCCGGACTGGTACAGTCGTAAAATCTCAACCAAACCTGCACACTGCCCGGTTAACAAATGTTGCACCCATACCTTATCAAGGCATTTCTAATAAAAAATGACAACACAGAAAACCGAAGACATTAACTTTGTTTTTCTCGTTAACTGGTTCTATAGAAACCCGAAAAATGAATACTTTTGGTTTAGTGTATCGATTTGTTTTCGTCTTTTATCGCAAAATGTTGTAAGCTCGATTTAATTTATGCGAGTTATAAGCCACTTTTTACATTCATTACAAGTAACGTCTATTCATGTAGTTTCATTGACATTTTATTTTTTAAATTTCTATTTAGAAGTATTTTCTGTCTATTTATATTGTTACAAAATATTAGGTTTTTGTTTAAGCCTAACAGTTTTTCTTTATACAACCTTCGTGTTCTCTTCGGAGTTATTCGTACACATCGCGTATTAGTGATTATCTGTTTGTTACGTTTCTTTATAACAACGAAGTCACTTTATTAATTCTTCAAAAATGCCTCTATTAAGAGGATTGTGGATTCTTACACTTGTTCCTATTGTATTTATATTCACACAATCAAACCGTTGAAAACAAGATGACTTCACAACCAGGATTTGTTAGTTCTGCCAGTGACGGAAGCACATTTAATTCAGGTATTGTACTTATTTAATGTCAGTTTATATTTGGTATCATAAAACAACATCAGAATGCGAAAAATATGTATGATTAGATATTTCATTAATTATATCATATATTTATATTTCTTATGGCTGTGGGATTATTCATTTGACGTTGTTTGATTTTAGCTGATTGCGACTCCGGTGCTCGGGATATGTTTGGCGATTCTCTTACTTTAAACGAGCTCCGAAAAACCTACCCTGAACTGTACCGCTTTATGCATCAAACTGATCAAAATTGTGAAAACACGTGTGATTCTCCTGGGCTCAACGAAGTTCAGACATGGAACCAAAATAATGAAAACCACGAAAAATCTCCTGAAATTGCGAACACTAATGTTAAGAACCTGTTTGTGGCAGGTGATTCTGTCACATCACTTCTCACTATTCGCAAAGCAATGTCTTCTATCTTTGAATGTCTGAATGCTGTTCATGTTCAGAAGACTTCAAAATTGCGACTCGAAATTCGTGACCTTTGTTGTCGACTACAAAATTTGCAAGTACGTATATTTATAATACAGAGAAATAAGCGTAATGCTCACTCAAATGATGACATCCATTTCAGGCAATAGTCGCCGCATTAGATGTGTGTCGTTTAAAAAGGTTCATTTTATGTATTATCAAGAAATAATGTGTTTTAAAAAAATCTATTATGCATTTCATGCATATTTGAAGTATTATTGTAATGTTTGCAGACAAGTCGTGAAATGGATCAAAGTGAAATTTATCGGCTTCAACGCGAAAACGACCGATACCGACGCGAGCTCTCACAACAGGCAGCACGATACGAAGATCGCATGACGGAACTCCATGGAGTTCTTGCGGAGCTTCAGCGACAGACAACCGATATGCAGTCATCGTCGATCACAGCAACTGTAAATGGGACTAGAACAGGCGTCGATGAGCTCATGGGAGTTAGTGATCATGAACTAGAGGAAGAAGAATACGGCGATGTTCGAAGAGATCCATTCGCTTCATCGGATTATACTCCCCAGCAATCCTCCTCTGATTCTCCCTTTAATGGCGAAACCCATAACCTGGTAAGTAAAACTGTTAGATACTTCATAATTGTCAGTCGAATCATATCCAAACACCCAGTTTATCTGATTAGCCCTTTGGGAATATTCCATCTTCACCATTATTGGTTGTTTATAAAACGGATAAAAAACCTCTCGTTTACTAGCTCCTTAAAATTCCGCGCACCAATGATCCAGTGTCCTCAATCCCGAACATTGGATTTATCTTTTAATAGAGCAAAAATTGGCTCAACGTGTACGATATTGTTTGCTTTTTGGATGGATATTGGCATACATCAATGTACACAATGGAAATATTCATGCATCCATTATCCATTATTGTCCTCTTTGTGCTTAAATAATGATTGTCCATGTTCTCATTAACCAATTTTGAACTGGCAACCAAACTCTATCTAACCTGAATCATAATCAATTTAGAACGATGACAGCGTTTTCTTTAAATAAGTGTAAACAGCGTTCGACGCTTTAAACCCTCATTCTTTTATTCATGCGCTACAACATAAGTTCAGCTCCCCTTTTTACTTTCTTTGATCACTACAGCATAACGACGAATATCATGACTACTGTTGTTATGGCAATAAAATAATGTTGCTGACATTTCTATGCCAATATCATCATCCTCATAATAGTCTCCCAGTTCATGGATAGTACATTTTTGCGTCAATGGCCATGTTCAGTCTACAAAGGATACGCAGCAACATCATCATCAGGAGAATGCGAAAACACTCCTTTTCATCATTGCCCTCTTGGGTTTGCCCAAATCAATGGGGCATGGGATTTCCGGTGCATATCAATTGTTTTCACTATTATTTCTCGAATGAAATAAAATTCAAAAAATGCTAATATCAAAGTCATAATCAGTGTGAATTCGAAAGACTCGCATCGAGTGGTTGGTTTTTTTGTTTCATTTTAAATCTGAATGCCAGCAGGCCACTTTAGACCGCAGTTAAATTCTAAAAGTGTTGTTTTTTCACGTGGAATTCCCAACTTATGGCTACTTTTATTTTATTTAATTGAAAAATGTTGAAATGCCGAGACCACCACCAAGGCCGTGATGTCCGTTAAAATAATTCCCGAAGCGAAATTTGTTTTCGCGATCTCGCACACTAATGTGGTTTAATTTAATTAATTTTCGTGTTTTCGACCCTTTTTCGGTGAAATTGACCAAACAAGCCTAAGTCCCCACATTTTCATACCAGTAAACTTCGGGTGTCCATTCAATCATTACAATGGATTGACAAGATGGTATTCACCAAAATGTTCCCGAGCGTCGTTTAAATTGTTCTTATTTAATACATTTTAAAAAAACGTTTTAAACAATCGTACCTAGGTTGCGGAAAATGTCTATCTGTGCATTGATGGCTCTTATGGTGACAGCAGTCAACTCGGGCGATTCGTATTTCCACTGGGCTTATTGTGTGATAAAAAAGGACAATTTTATTCGACTATTTGTTTTGTCTCACTTTTCAGTTATTTTGCATACTCATTTATGAATTTTGGTAGCCGCGTGGGCTGGCTCATTTCATTGCCCGTTTTCTCAGAGAATCTCTCAGCTCCAGAAGTCTTAAATTAAAAAACGACCACGCAGCCTCATTAATACATTTCCCATTCTGTCTACGCTTCCACACACGAAGCCCCAGAGCATCACTTGCCAATCAAGCTCAAACGCCATCACAAAGCTGTTTTTTATGAGCTACACTCAGTCCGCCAGCCTTATTTCCGTTCACGTGGATACCAATTACCACCCGGTTTAGACAGGACGGGCTGTAGTTATGCTCTGGCGTCAACAACGATCACTTGTCCTTCTGATAAGAATTCTCAATAAGACATGATTGGCTGGTTGTATACATAACTGTCTATCTGATCGGAGCGTTATTCCGGAAGCCCTGCAGGTGCACGATTCTTGAAGGCTATTTCACACGTTGATCGAGCAACATCTGGCCTTCTCCTGATTGAATGATTGCGGAAACAAATTAGCAATCTAGCCACCTCCAAAACCTACATAAATTTGTCTCATGCCTTCACGTTCATAATTAACTGGGGGAATTGTGCGTTCGATCGCGTCATTTGGCAACCGTGACCATATCCAATGAGACAGCTTCCCAAACTCACTGAAAATTAAAACGCACAATGGTTCCAGTAATTTCAAAATCGGTGTCACTTTCCTCTTCTTCTCCCTGCGCCAGACAGCTGTTAAAATATTTCATGCGCATCTACTGCTCCTCGCTGCCTGTTAATTCAATTCCCGGAGCGCGAAACACAACATCACAAAACCATCCCCATGGGTAGACCAGCCGAAAAGGGCGTCTTTTTTCTGGTGGAATCAATGCGACTACCGAATGCGATTAGGCGAGGAGGGTTTTCACATTTGATCATTAATCATATCTCTCACACCTCACCGGGCCCATCTGATCGGGGATTAGTCTGGGATTGTGTAAAGAGCATCAAGATTACGGCCGCTTCTGCGGTCGGGGGCACACGGCGCAGCGTGGTGGTTGTGGTTCTGCGGTGGGCTGTGGTGGCCTTTCGGTGAACCGTGGGTGTGGGCGCACCGCCGAAACGGAGCGAACTTCGGTCTAACAGCAGCAGCAGCAGCAGCAAGTTAACCAGCCTCCGCCTTGGGCACATGGGGAGGCTGGTTAGCGGTTTGGGTTTGGCGCGGGATGCCTAGGGGTGAGTGGGTGGGTTGCGGGGGGGTGGGGGTAGTTGTCGGGGGGATTCACCTGCTTCAGACACACAAAAGCGAAAAACACTTGATTCAATCATAAACATCGGCCACGCCATGAGAGGACCCACTTGGGGCACCTGGCATTTGCCCGTCGTGTGTATTTGGGGCGTTCTCCGTGGTGCTGTGTTGATGGTTCGGCGGTTTCTCGGTTATGATCAAAGCTCAAGCTCGAGAAAAAGCTAATTAAAGCCAAAACGCAGCAGCTATTTCTCACTCCAATTGTCATTACATGTATTTGGGCATGTCTAGACAGATGTACTGGCCTGTTTTTGATCCTGTTGTATTTCGAAGTCTAGAGACTGGTAATAAATCAAGGCGAACTTTTTTCCTTTGTGAAGAAGTACCGCGTACAAAATCTCCGACCGTATCGGCGCTACGGTAGTATTGAAGGCCATAGGTGTTTTTCAAACAAGAAAGAAAATAGGTGGGTTGCAGGAATATTTGTGGGTCGAAAGGTCACCGGCTTACATTTTGAGTTACGATAACCATTTGCCCCAGGCGTTCTCGTATTCATTATACTTAGGAGTCTGTGACCATGGGTGTGAATAAACACGACAGAGACGATAATGGTTTTCGAATTCGTCTCCCCAAACAACTACGCTTCATTGTGGTGCCTAGTAAATAGCTTCGAATGCTGACGGTCTGACAAATTGGGAAATTACCTTCTTCATCAGTTTGTAATCAGTGAAGTCGAACATGTCACACATTTTCTTTATCCTTACACCATGTCCTCAAACGATGTCTTTCAACCAAATTATTTTATCTATGACCAGCACCGAATCCGCTGTACCTATTTGTTGTAGAAATGGGCGCAATATTAATATGTCTCTTAAATTCGTAGCTTTTTCCAAAAAAATATTGTATTATTCACGGGCTCATGTGATTTCTTTGGCAGCTGTTTTGTTCGAAAACCCGAGGATTTCTTTTCATCTTAGAGGATCGATTTATCTTTTGAGTCACAAACGTTCTTTCTCGTGATTCGAAGGTGCCCCTGGAGTTTCTGTACAGTGATGAACGGACCAGTATGGAGCGCCTTTTAAGTCTACGTCTGCACCAATCAAATCAGTGTCCCTTGGGCTTGCTGCAAAGTAACCGAGATGATTTGAGTTTTCGTTTTTTGAACCGAGACTCCGAAAAAGGCCTCTGACGACATTTTCAGCAGAACGAGAGGCCTCAAAAAGAATAATTCTACTTTCTGTCGGCACTAATGACCTGGGGGACGTGCCGTCAAAAACATTTCACGTTTTCTAACAGTGCAATAACGATGGATGTTGACAAATGCGTCTTGTGAACAACGGCACTAATCGTCTAATGGGCGTGACGATATTGTACAATCAAGTGATTTACATCTAGCGCAAACGCATCATAGCCAGGATTTTATGGGCTTTACTTCTATGAGGAACCACGCAACATGAAGGAATAAGAACATTTCTTGTAGAATTTTCGTCCCAAAAATAGAACCAGACGATGAAGTTGCCCATTTTAAAAATCTCCTAGTCTTCTTCAAACTGTAAATATCATACAAAAGAGGTTGTTGGGGAAAATCCAATCAAATAGATGGCCCATGTGGTTTCGAAGATCGTAGAGTACGAAACTTTCTTCACAACCGATGAGCCCCTGGTTTAAGCCTAGTCTCCGTGGGATGCCGAAGAGAATGGGGCAAGTTTTTTTAACTGCTCAATGTGTTTTCGCGCAGAAATAAAGTATTTATCGCTGGATATTAGATGGTGCAATTGTAATTACATTTATTTATGTATGTTCGCATACATTGCTTTAGACATGGAAGTAAAGAAAACCCGCTTTAGGTAATGCTATTAGCGGAATGGGTGTACCTGGAAAGGCGTTGGTCTTATTCTCTGCCCGCCCGAAAGCAGCCCCCAGATGTCCCAGATACCTGAAATGGATTCCCAGGAACGTACCAGAACGATTGCATCTTTGATATCTTGCTGAGAACTAGTGCATTTACAAGTTATTTTATGCCAATGTATTATATTGGATGGACACAGTTCACAATAATTGGCATTTGACCCCCTGGACACCGTAAATCTCCTCCCATTTGGCATCTGCCGGGTTCGTGTAAAGCACAATGATGTTACATACAAACACAGGCACATACACAAACACGCTTTCAAGCACCATGGCGGCATTTCACTTTGTTATTACAAAGTTGCGTCACATCTCTGGTACATGAAGCGCTTGCATGTACACACACACACGCACTTCGGAAACTAGCCGATTGACTAGACCGTTAAACGTGGACCGAAGACGCCGTCGTTTGGAGACGTGTCTGTCCTGATTGGGGACCTCCCACCCCACCCCACGCCGTAATGTAAACGACCAGTAGACGAGGTTGGGTGCAATTCCTCGCGCTCTGACACTAAGTACCTGGCTTTAGTACCGTGGAAATATTTTGGTGCAACTCGGACGTTTATTCGTTTGTGCTAACGACGTCCAGTTTAATGATGTGCTTTTTGAAATCGGATGCCGCTACTCTCGCCATGGTAACCGAACCCCGTCGAGGAATACGCAAATTGCATCACAAAATCCGAACAAAATGTGTATGTGTGTGCGTGCGTGTTATTTTGCATGCTACCTACTGGACAAATTGTGCAATTAATTCCGCGGACCACCAAGCCCCTAGTTTCCGATCTCAGATTCAACAAATACGTGTCCTTTAACACTATTTAACCCTGATTTCTCTGCCAATCATGCGAAAAGATCAACCATTGTTTAGAAGGGTGTTGTTCGGGCGTACCTTGTCACGCCATCACGCAGTTTGAGTCCTACTCAGTTCTGATAACAACATTCAAAAGGCACGCCCGAACAACACCCTTCTTCACAATGGGTTATCTTCGGTAGTGTAGACTGATGTACAACTTAAATAAATAAAGTGGGTGAGAGACTAGATGATTAAGAGACGGGGTGGTTTGCGAAACAAACCTTTTATTCGTCCTTTGATGTCTTCAATGACTTCGGTGAAGGGGTAGACGCCTTCGAGGGATCATGGGGTCCGGGGATGTTTCTTTGTTGGACGTCTCTATGCCCAGTTCGTTTAGTTAACACACAATGGTGACCTCCAGGGGTTTATTGAAAAGTTGCGCTGAATTAAAACAAAATAGTTTCCAGCAGTCTATGCGGAAAGATCCTCTTTGCCAACTTCAGAGATTATTGTACTTGTGAAGCCCCAAGAACAAACTCCTGAGTTCAAATAAGGAAACTCTGTTTGGTCAATAACTATTCTGGTTGTTTGAATGTTGAGGTGAGAGGGAAAGGTTTGTCGAAAAATATACGACGACATATGTATAAGGATAAATAAATGGCCTGCAACAAGACACTTCTAGTGGCAATTCTGGTTCGAAAATCCCAAATCAATTAGCAGAGCCTTGTCCTCGATATTCCCCACACCTGGGGCCAACCGAGTCTAATCTGTTTAGTTTTTCCTAAATCATCCATTTGTTAAATGAACGAATTGCCTGCAGCGTGTATTTCGCAGCCATGGCCTTTGGAATCTGAATTGCTGTTGCAAAGATGAAGGTTGGCTGTTGTAAGTACATCAAAGGTAAATTAAATGTTATTTCCAAGCGCATCAATCAGAGCATCCTGTCAAACACGGAATCGGGCGCCCAGCGATTGGCACACGACAGGCAATGCCTGTATAGACATTATCGAATCATTTGCCAGTCAGACAGTCTGAATTCAATCAAGTCTACGGAGAAATTAGAGCTTCGGGTCTGCCTCTTGGTAGTCCTTTCAGCTGTGAGCGAAATGACAGCTTAAATGAAACACGGCAGCTGAAAAAATCGGAAGTATATATTAAATTTAAAATTGTTTCCATGACTGTTGACTTGTCGGCTGCTCTGGTTATCGGAGCACAAGTGCTTTTGGTCGGGTTCACCAACTAACACTGAATCCCCAATCAATGGAGTAGTGGCTTGCTGGTAACCTTTCCTTCGTGAGCATCAGACAGCATTCTGTCTGCTGTGTTTATCTTGGTTTCTCTCTTGACCTCTCCAATCGAATCACGAAAATCGTCATCTATAAGACGAAAGTTTCATAAGACTGAACTCTCTTCGCGTTAATTCCCAGGCGACTGCATCGTTGCAAACCGTGAGCCGTCGTTGTCTCTGTTAATGAATTCCGCAAAGGTGGCGCGAAACGGCATACGATGACTGCCCCACTGATTTGGTGAATAACGTCTTTTGATGATAAATGGTAATATTCGCGCCGGCTTGTGGTCGTCTATTGCCCCTCCTTCCCAATCCGCTGACTAGGCCAAATCAGGGTGACTGAGGAGGGCTGAACAATAACTGCAATAAAACTTATACTAAGAACACAAGGCGTGGGGTTCACGTCTCCGTGAAGCGCAGTAGGTAGGGCGTTGCTGTTGTAAATCACTTTTTTTTATCGACCAAAACCATACCTGTGCTGGGTGTTTTGGGGAGTCACGCCCCTAGAGAACCCCCGCTGTTCGAAGGTGTTTGTTTAAATAGAGACAAAAACGCGCCCACTGTTTAAAGGATCGTGACTCCGTAACTGCCGCCAAGTTACCCCCCCTCTCTGTCAGTCGGATCAATGTTATTTTCCTTCTTATTAATGTTTTTGGCTTATCGAACCACTCACTTGGGAAATGTGCATGTGAAGGGGCGTTCTTCTTCTTCTCTGAAATTGAGTCACTGCGGCAACTTTGGTTTTGTCGCTGTCATAGCTCGGTCACAGCGTTCGTTGGGGGCCGGGATAGGCACGTTTCATTTTCTCCCCGTCGGCGAGTGAGTCATGAATGCCGACTTCAGAATTCTTCCTCCCCTCTCGGGTCTGAGTTTGTGTGTGTGTGTGTGTGTTGCGTCGGTACTTTTCCTTCTCGACCGCCCCCCTTCCCCCCACTTAATTTCGGCAGACGTCACTTCTCAGACGTCCTCATTCCACACCGCGACCCCGTCCCTTCCACCGCGCTTCCGAGGGCCCTCGGACTTCCTTCCTTCCTTCCAAGCTTTATTGTGCATGCGAGTTTGCCCAGATGTCATCTTCGTCTGGTCCATGCTCAAAATTGCTGCCGGTTGTGAAATCTCGCATCTTAGTATGAGGGCTTGCCTGAATGCAGAGATATGAGGCAGCTGTGTCCATAGGTCCACCAAATGAAAGCCAGTCGGACGTACGCACAGCAAATCGGGGTCCAATGTGTATGAGGTGATGAGGGTGACGATGAAGGCAACGGTGATTACGCGGATGATAATAATCAAACCGACCGGCGCTTGAAAAACCGTGAATCACTCGGCGCAGCAGGACTAGGGGGTGGGGGGGGGTGAGTGTGTCCTTTTGTGTGTGTGTGCGCGCGGTGGCGGGTGTCCGCTGGTCTTTGTGATCTCCGACCGGAGTGACTCAGAGTAATGGGTCATGTCGTCACCCCACCCCACCCCCCTCCACTGCTCGCCCACATGTCGATTGCGTGTCCAAGGGGTGGGGGCAGTTTGGCCAAAATGGCGAATGAGCTTCCGCTGCGTCCGGGCTGGAGCACGCACTTAGCCTGTCTCTCTGTCTACCAATTCTTCCTCGGTAATTAAGGCTGTCTTTGGTTGTTCCTACACCTTGAAAACACGTAGATTGCTCGTCAGTTTGATTCGGTCGTTTGTCGTGGAGAGCATCTGGGTTTTGTGTTGCTGTAACTCCCATCGGGAGCCTGAGTCATTTTGTGTAACTTGTGTTGTGACAATGTTTCCGGCGAAAGGAAGGTGGCGCTGGAATGTGAGCAATTTTATCCTTGAGCAAACCTGGGGGAAGTGGAGCGGGTTGACCATCTTCTGTTGTTCAGGTGAATGAATACGGTAGATGCGATGTCTGGTGATTTTAAGTTATCCGGGGGTTGGAAGGCTCGCGAATGAGCTATTTCCGTTTTCGGCGAATCGCCTCAGCAAAAGGTTGCCGGAATCAAAGTATTGTTCAATTGTAAGTAATAAAAAAACACGTACAGCACATAGCGAAGAGTTTGAAACAACAAGGTATTACAAATAAATTGCTCAATTCATTTGGAATCTCGAAAGTAAATTCCAAATTGTCGGAATTTTTCACGATTTCCACCGTCTATTTAATCAAAAGTTTGCTTAATCATCACATTCCGAGCGTGATGCCGAAAATTTCCAAGTAAATTGACCATTTCCCGTCGCAAAATTTTGACAAATTGAGTAATTAGCTTTAGTATTATTCAAAATTAATTAATCTGGTTAACATAGATAACGGTTTTGGCGTTTTCAAACAGTTGAGGTATGACATCGTTGGTGTTTGTCACTAGATTTTATTTACTTGGTATCGAGGGTGGTTCTGATAATTTATTCAACTTAAGAAAATTTATTATCAGTATTATACTTCAACAAACATATAATAAATGTTTTATCGTCGAGAAAAAGATTAAGAGAGGAGTTTCTTCTATATTTAATGAGGCAAATTTAATTGACTTAAGAATTTTGATCATCCGCCTGAAATTCTCATAGAAAACCAATCAGAAATGAAAACCCAATTACATTTAATTGGTCAGTTCCTCATAGTTGGTCAAAATAGTCAGAAACACGGCTTTCTTACTGCATGCCCACTCTTGCTGTTATTTATTAACTTCTGCAACATATCGTGTTAAATCAGGTTTTTAACAGTTTCATTTCGCATTCAATCCTCCCTCGTTCTGTTGTAAATCTAGAAAATATTTCGGCGAATTAGACGAATTGCATTTCGAAAGGTGAAAATTTGTTCGAATAAATATTGCCCTACCAAGAATTATTTCTTATTTAATTATTTGCAAATATTTTCCTTTTACCGGCGGGATGATCGTTGACGAGGGTTCCATGGACTAACCTCAAATATTATTCGCTTGAAATATTATAATTTTGTGTCAACAATTCCTTCGTCTTAACCAATAGCAAGGCATTTTTTTCTTTTTTGGGATGAAACAACACCTTGGATATACACTCACATAGATGTAGCAACCTTCTGTATGTATACGGCTTTTACCACTAACTAAATTTAATCTGCGTCCAAATAGCAACGTGATGTGATTACCTGTATAGCAAGCTGCAGCGAAATCCATAGGTAGCAAAAATCCCCAAAATCTTACAATCTTTTGAATCATCACTTCCAAACATGTTAGCGCCTTAATGCAAACTCACAGCCTAACGCCAAATGCCTTCTACACTATCAATTAATTCCCGCTGCTCAATTTTTAATTATCCCTGATCGCCACCATAGTAAACAGAAACACCCAAATCCCCCAAAACATTACTGCATCAGAAGATTTCCTTGACAGTTCTGTGTCAGTTTCCGCCGTTTCCACACTCGCCCAAGAGCTAAGAGCACTAAGAGCTGCCTGTCTCATGGTTAAGCGGTTAATTACCGTGAAATGGAAGACTGTGGCAGAGTTCGATTTCACGGCAACCCGAAGTTTATTTCGATTATTAATCCTGAAAGTGTGATTCTCCTGAACATGATATATAAATCCTCTTCGTAGGGTCGCCAGGAGGCGTGGATCTCCGCGTCAGTGCGGACCGTCAATTCGGCACAGTCCGACCCCATGACCCAGCTCCTTCTTGACGGTGGCGCCAAAGACGTGGCTCTCCAAGGCCACCAAACCTCCGTCTCAAACTCCGGCATCAAACCGGTGATGGGTCTTCGCCACCACAACCAGACTCGCAAGACCCGAATCTTGAGCCACACTGGATCATCTTCTTCGTCCAGCCCAGCGAACTGGCTACAGCAGCAGCAGCAGCAGCAAAGACATGTCAGCACTGCCAACGAAGCTGCAAGCATTCATCAACAGAAGCAGGTGTCGCAACCGACGTCCGAACTGTCACTCAACTTCGACGGGGCCGGTGTGGGCAAGGAGGTGGGGCTATGCAAGTCGCCTTCGTGCGACGGGCATATCCGAAAAGTAAGCAATTAATTATTATTCAAAATAAGCTAAAACAGAGACCTAACTGGTCGCAAGATGTCAGTCTAACTCTGATTCGCTTGTGTATGTGGCATTTGCGTTCGAGGTGTTATCATTCATCCCAAGGGTATCGGTCCTCGAGATTTCCGGCCATGGGACACGGACCAGATGGCACTCATCTTACGGAATAATAGATAGCTTCCGATTGTTTTGAAGTTAGACATAAAACATGGGGGGGGTTTAGCGATGCTGCGAAGCTGATGACGGCAAGCCCAGACTGCATAATTTATCCACAAGGTTTGAAAAATCTCCACCCATATTTTCTTCCTTCGCCAGGCAGCAGTCCCGTTTTTAGGATGATATCGACGTCAAAACACTGGTTCAAATGAATCCGGGTTCGTCAATTACGAGCCAGGGTTCTGGGAATAGCTGTTGAGTTTTGAAGTGGACGGGATAGGGGTAAATTCGAATGAGTGGCTCAATCCGCTAAGCAAGACATCCGAGCGCCTTCCCGATCACTCGAATGCAGCTTTATGTTTTCATCGAAATTCAAAAATTGCGTTTCATATTATCAAGTATACAGCCAGCTTGCGTGCATCCGCCTTGGATGGCGCCTATGGAAACACAAACGCGATGGCGAGACAATAAAAGATTTTTTTTGAAAATTCCAATTGACCCAGAAATCGTGCGAATGTCGACTGACGACGCTGTCCCGCGTAAAAAATAAATTATCGCGCCGTTGAAACCGATTGAGAGGGAGGCCTCCGTTTTATCGCCTCGGTGTCGGCTGCATTATTTTGGCTGGAACACGACTTCCCCAAGCCCGCAGTCACGTACGCCGACTCCCCTGTCGGCGGTGGTGGTGGTGGTGTCTGGTGGTGGTAATCCGCCAGACCCACCCGTCGCCCACCCTGCCGCCGCACCTGTCGCCCCATAAAATCAAATAAATTTAGAAATGTCTTCGTCTGCTGCTGCTGCTCCTACCAATCTCGCAGCGTTCGAGCCGAGGGAACTTGGCATTTAAGGGCTAACCAGTCCATATGTCAGGGTGTGATAATCGCTGGCCTTGTGTTTGGGCTCGAAGGACTGTTTGAACAAAAAATGATTTACATTCTGCAGTTCCCATTCCGCTCATGTTTTTTTGACTCCTGTGGGTTTTATTTGATTCATTTCATTTCATTTTCTAGTGGGGTTTCTTGAAACAATCATTCATCACCCTTTGACTAGTTGTTCTCTTATCGCTTTGCGCAGATTAGGTGAACTCTGCCATCCCTCTAAATGTAAATATTTGAGGCCACTCCGATGGTTTAATTCCGACGAGAGCGGCGGCAAATGGAAACTCGTTTATACGTCATTTGTCCCGATTTTCAGTTACCCAGGACAGGAACTCGTGAAGCGTTTTCGCGTGCATCTTGATGTTGAACACAGTTGTCTCAGAGTTCGAAATAAAGTGATTATTATTATAGTCCGAAAACTGCCCTAATTAAATACACATGCTCAAGGTGTTCGTGTACTCGAGGTGCTTCATATAACCCAGGATTGCTTTGCCTTATAGTGGACCCTCGAGTGGTCAATAGGACTACCTCATTTAGGCGATTGTTTTGGCGCCTACCACGCCCATATGGGACCGACCGAATTCTTGGGGTTCAATTATAACCCCTAGAGACACAACAAAACGGCCACACGCAACTACTAAATAAAGACAAATAGTGGAACTGGAGCTCAATAAACCCTGTAGGGGCCTCGCCAGATGGCTGACCAATAAGAGTGGAGGCGTTTATGAATGGAGAGCATGCACGTTTAATGGCTATAATTAGAGGTTTCGCATTCGAACCTGCGACCCAATGCCTACCTTCTCTTCAGACGACAAACAGGTGATATAAACTCAAGAGAGAGATTGTCCCATTAAAACACAGCGGATCTGTCCTGTTAGTGGCCGCCATTACGCGTTTCTCTGAAGTCCTGATATTTTGTCAGGGCTTTCATTTGCCATTCGGTAAACTAACCTTGCTGTTTTTCCGTGCTTGTCGAACATAATCATGGGACCTAGAGACTGTGAAAGAGTTGGATATGCTTGTGATATTCCTCGGAATGTTTTTTCTTGTCGATTTCCGACATTCATTACAAAAAAGGTGGAAACAGACAAGAAGGTGGCCGAAGGAGTAAGCCGAATCGCTTCCACGATATGTCTGTCTGATTTTCCGCGTCTAGCCGCCGCCGCCGCCCCCCTTAAATGCTGAAAGGTTTCGCCCTCGTGGGCGGTAGCCGCCCTGGAGGCGCATCAGCTGGAATCACCGGCAGTGTCCCCCACTCCTCTTGCTCGAGGTGCTGGGATGCTGGACGCAAGCACACCCAGTCTATTTTACCAGACGGCGCAAAAACAACAACAACAACATCATCATCACCATCAGACAAATGTCAATATCAATGGTCCGCACCAGGACAACAGAGTTTGCGTTCTTATTCCCCGAGGACGTTTGGATTGGCTGAAACATGTTATTACCTTCAACTAGCTGACTCCATTACCGCGTCTAGCCCACCACCTTCAGTGTTTTTATGCTAGCTGAAAGCTTATAGAGCTAACGGTTTTTATTCGGATTTAAAACCTTCATAAATGGGAATGGTAATCGTGAGTGTGTTTGGCACATAACTCCGCCAAAACCGCATCCCCGCTCAAACCCGTCTTCTCAATAGAAAATCGATATATTCAACTCGGAATTTCGGACGCGCATCAGTGAGACTGAATTAGCAAAAGCACAAGCAAATGGTCAGGAAGAGGGGGTATGAAGAAGTAGAAAAATAAGAAGAAGATTAGGAGGAAGAAGAAGAAGAAGGTTCTGCACATGCGTTTGGGTTTACCGACAAGCTGCGCAGTTCTGTCCCCGAAAATGGACACAATCGTCATCATCGAACAGATCACGGCGGAATCTGTAGAGTCAGCTATGTGTGTTCTATTGATAGACGACCATATTTCCAGTGGATTGTGATGCCTTGGGTGGCCGAAGACGGCTGTATCATCCGGAATATAACCAGCCGGAGTTTCACGTGTGGAGACGTTTGTTGGATGAGGCCGCAGCGGCCACTTCCACCTCTTCGGGTGGCACTGTGGAAGCCAGCTATTAATTTTCCAAAGAAACACCATAAATGCATCCATCAAGACGCTGCAAGATAAAACTCATTGGGAACCTTATAGTTTGAGCCTTAAATATAAATCATAGAAACGGAATTCGTTATTTAGACTCCGCCGAAGCTGTTGCATGTCAGCTGGCAACGCTTCGTTGAATAGCCGATAGTTAAATCAACTAATGTTAGTGTAGGGTTTTATGGTCCAGCAAGGGTTTGAGGGTATTTTTGCAACCGGTAACCCACTGGTCGGCCATAAAAGAGTAAGTTATAGGAAGGTGCTGCGAAATTCTGACTTTTGCACAGGTTATGTCTATGCTGGGCTGATGTGTGCCTGAAAGAGTATTCGAAACAGATGTTAATTTTGATTTCACAAGTCAACTATTGTTTTCTTCTTAACAGGTGAATTTCACTTCGGCGCGCATTATAGAGGCGGCCATTCCACTCTGCTTTATTTTGCAAAAAAAGAACGAAACGCGGATTTACATGAAAATGTTTTAACTTTCCGTCTATAGGTCGGAAGCAGTGGGGCAACCAGGGGAGAGGGGGTTGTAGAATTAGTTGTAAACAGCCCATTGGGCTCAAGAAAAGAGGCAGAATTGCATGCCTATTGGGATCTAAAGGTTTTGGGTGCATACCGGACAGCAATCAACCTACACTGACTGCGAGCATTGAAAAAGATCCATGCATGATTTATATCTCTGGCGAAAATACGGCGAGCTTAAAATCCACCAGGCGTCAAATGCCATTTTAACGGCTTAATATGAGCATTTAGCACATTTTACTGCGATTCAGACGGATAAGCTTCTATTCCAATCGGATTATTCAACATACACTTCAATAGTCCCGCTGTGGTAGGAATCTAGGAAGGCCAGCACAACCCCGTTGAATCTATGCAACTGCCTGTTTCTACAACGCACGTTCAATCCACTGCCAGACCAATAAGGAAATGCTATTAATCACTAGACAATTTATTGTTATTCGATCGTAGGGTTCCACTACCTCGTTGGTTGGGGTGCGCGGTCGATGATTCAGAGGGCGTCTCGACAAAAAAATATATTCGAACATTTGTTTTTATTGTTTCCCTTTTTAGTCGGTTTCCTCAATCCTCTCCAGCAGCACATCATCAGTGCCCCAGAGTTGTCGTAGCAACGTTGGCGGGGGCGTGGGAGGAGAAGGAGGAGGCTGCGACAACAACAACAACAACAACAACAACAACAACAACAACAACAACAACAAGGACTCCGAGGCGAGTGGACAAGATGAGCCCCAGTGGGTGCGCCACTGCCTCTCCAGCTGCCAGAACGCGGAGTCGCAGAAGCCGGGCCGGTCGACGTGTTGGCGCCTCGTCGACGCCTCGATGGCCCAGCGGCTGCTCGGCTGCCTAGCGTGCTCGGCGCCACACCCACGGCTCGCTGAGGCGGCCAAATGCGCGCTGCTGGACTGCGAGCAGCGCGATGCCGCCTGCTCGCATCGCGACGCCGAGGTCTGCGTCCTCAAGGCCTCGCTCACCGAGGCAAAGGCCGCTGGAGATCAACTGCTGTTCCGGCTGCAGCAAATGGAGGCCTCCACGTGCGCCGCTGCTCGCGCTGCCGACCTCGCCGACCTCGCGCTGGAGGCGAACGGAGTTCTGGTGCATGTAAGTAATGGAATAAGCGGAGTTTCGTTTGGAATCTGTATTGCTCTTATTATTATTGTTGGTTTCCCATTCGATTTGCCCACTTTACTCCATTTTTAAACGACACATTTCCCATTTTTATACTGCATTGCATTTTTCTCATTTAATCGATTTGCCGAGAATCCCATCTAATTTATATTGAATCACAAGCCCTGACAGGAATTGCATCGACAAACCGCCTAAAATTTGGGATTATCTGTCTTAGGCTAGGACGACAATACTTCTAGGTTTGATATTTATTGTCCTAGTTTTAGTTCCAGTGTTCAGATTTGCGAACGCGTGTCGTTACAGAATTTCGGTTGAAAGAAGCTTCATTAAGATTTCGGGAAAAACAGCACTCAAGCATGCACAATCGCTCTGTTTCTGATCTTTATACGCGTCGACTCCCCTGGTCTAACGAAATAAAATAGTAGAGAACATCGGATTTTTGTAGCTGTACTCGTCTGAACTGGCCATACTTCTGCACAAGCAACCGCACAGTGACCGACGTGCTCGAAGATGCTCCAGACAGGGCTCCCACCAAAAGCATCAAAGCAGGTGCAACCAGACTGCGAGTTTGTTCAATCAGGTGTCACTATCAGGCTCGACGACAACTTCCAGTTCTTCGTCGTCGTCCTCCTCGTCAAGCTCCTCCTGTTCTTCCGACGAAGACCGCCTTCACCGCCCCACAAAGCCCACGAAACAGACGACGACGACGACAGGAGCTGGAAAACAGCAGGCCTCCAGACCCCCTCTGCCCCCTTCCACACAGAGGTCTAGCAACAGTGGCAGCAACGTCTACGCCGTCTACTCCGTCAATGGTGAACCGCTACCTTCGTGGATTCCGCCGCATGCCATGTGCAATGGACCCGCCTGTTTAAGGCTTCTCCGAATGCAGAGGTATGCTTGCGTCTCGGCTTAGCACGCACACAAAGTCTTCATGTCTTCTCCATTAAGTAACTAGGTTTTAACGAAACACGATTTATGGCACAATAGATCATAAATGTAATCTAAAATCACTTGTCACAAATTGCAATCGAGGGCGAATATAAGGTTGACAGATTGCGCTATTCTCCCGAAATTAACAAACGATCATTTCTAGAGGAAGCCCAGTGTTTGATACAAAATAGATTCAAATGCTGTCATGCAATAGACGGTCCGCGTGCGATACGACACCGCATTTCGCTGGAACATTAAATGTCCCCGTGGCTATAAGGGCCAACGTGACCTTGTCTTTGTAAATGGACCAGAGTCACGCTGTGCGCACCAGAACGCCCCTTCTGACGGCGTTTCTCGGAGGTGACTGGAGGGACCTCTCGCCCTTCCCCGCATGCAGCACTCCACCGGATGGCCTGACCTTTTGCCGCGCAGAGGTTACCAACCCTGTCATAGGAGCGCATAAACACATGCTCCTCGGCGTGACATTTTCCTCCGAGGGAGTCATTCAGAATGTGCGCGGGAAACGGCAGCAAAACGTAGAGAGTTTCGGAGGTGACTTAATTGGGCGCTTTTTCCTCAACGCGCGGTGGTTGGATTAATAAGAGATAATTGTCGTTAACAAAAACTAAATAACTATTACCGGGCTACCTCAATACCATGTGTTTTGGGCTCATTAAAACCACCGAAGGTCCCGAGGTCAACATTCCTAGAGAGTAGCATTCACGGTCAGCTAATGCTAAATTGAGTTGCACATTTACCTATTTATTTACCTCAATTGTAGACAACAGACGGAGGTAGCGGCTCTGCGTCTATTGTCCCGTTTCCTGTCGACTCCCGAGCCATTTTTCAAACCCGAAATTATTCCACCCGACGACTTTGAATCCCTCCCACTCCACACTACCCAGAACGCAAACCTTGTCGCTTCTGGGCGTTGCCAGCCCGCCAGCGCACACATCACAGCCACCAACACCGAGAGCGGCCTTGGCGGCGAGTCTGGCGGCAGTAGCTCGGGAATGGGCAGCCACGGTTTGTACGCCAACTCCTGGTACGTCGTCAATAGCAGCATCAATAACAACAACAACAGCAACAACAACGGAAGCTTCAATGCCGTTCGTCCCCAAGGGCAGCCAATTGCGATGGGCCAAGGCGGCTGGCAGACACCCGACTCGGGCGCTGGAAGCTGCACCATGGTGGTGGGGAACGATGCAACGCAAAATCAGATGGTTGCCATGCACCCAGGAGGCAACAAACTCCACGCAATCAACACCTTTTCCTCGACCAGTTCATCTTCAGTGGCGTCAGCGTCGTCTCTGGCTACAGGCGCGGTTGCTGATAGCGAGGGTTGGAATCGGGTGAAAGAGCTCAAATTACGACGCATTATTGATAAGATTTTGTGGGAGCGGACTCTTGTGAGGAACACCATTGGGGTCGTCGGTTCCGACGATCTGGCTACACAACCACACCACAACCACAACAGCGGCAACTACCAGTATATGCGGCCGTATGCCTACAGCGAGGTGAGCAAAATTACGACATTCCTAGAAGAGGTTTTGTGCTTCAGTCGGGCGCGAAGGCGATTTGAAAGAAAACACGTCAGCCACCATGAACAGGTTAATTGGATATTGTGCTAAGGGGTTGGTTGGTTGGTTGGACGGTCTTGCACAGCAATTTGGTGAACGGATGATTTATCCAATGCGTCATCGCATCCCCCAAACTCCCAGCTATCGTATGATGATCCAATAGATCACCAAATAAAAGCCATCTGGGTTTTTTCCTCGAGGTCGGTGTCAAGAAATTAACTCCCCATCAGGTAACTTCAGACTATTTGGGAAGCTGGATAGAACTTTGCGGAATTTTGAATTCGCTGGTCATCCGGTCATTTATATAAACGTTATTAATGCATAATGATGTGCCATGGCACATGCGAACGAACATAGCGGGTTCGAATACCGAGGTACATTTGTAGAGTCCGACGTACATTGCGAAATAGCATCGAGCCACGATTCATTTGGTCGAGGGACCTCTTGGTATTCTCACGTCTTCGGGGACATTGGAAAAAAACGTGGACTCAGGTGTGGCATAACTGAGGGTGGCATAACTGAGTGAATGCGGGCGCCTGGGTTTATGATTCGCGGTTTACTTGGGCGTCTGAGTTTCCAGCGCATGTGGCCAACTTCTTCCAGTCATTTTTTTGCGAAATTTGCAACACGACGGGTGATTATGCGGATTTGGATAGCCCAGCTTGGAGACATCAGCACCGACCACCCCCAACAGATTGTTGTAGCGTGTGGGATGGAGGGGGATCACGTTGGCAGTGAGTCACGTCGGATACACCTGCGCGTCGGCATCTCTCCTCCACTTGAAAAGGTCAACATTAACAACTGTCCTGCAGGTGTGTGTGTGTGCCACGTGCACCCTCGAATGGTGTTTGGGGAGCACGATAAAGGGCTGAATGGGAGAGAGGGGGCCCAGTTTTTTGTATAAGTCGTAGAAGTCGTTTTCCGCTTGCCAAAAGGGGTCTCAAGTAATGAATTGCATCCGCCTACCACGACGTTTAATCAAATTCCAGAAACTGGCTTACACCGACTCTGACATGGCACCAAGCGTGGGCACCCATGACTCCCGGGAACCGGTTATCTCCAATCGACTGGACGCCCTTCTGCTCGTCGACACTGCGGTTCTAATTGAGGCAAGTCTCCCTTCACCTGACAGTCAGGCTCCACTAGATTCGACCATATGCGGATTGGGCTGGATGTCTTGTGTATTAAATGCATTTCCTCGTGTGCCTGTAGGTGTTTTGTACTTTCGTCAGAATAATATTCTCCATTTGCACTAATCCCCGAAAAAAATCATCAGAAAACCGTCTTGGTATGGTTTTGGATACTAATTCATATAAAAATTCCATTGTTCCTTGTATTTCACCTGTGCCCAATGTGCGAATGTTGACAAACGATTTAACTGTAATTCGAGAGGACAAATCTGAGCAGCATTTACTTTGAATTAGCGGTGGGACAGAATCACAGCGTTGAATCAACTCTCTGAGCGCCCATTAACATGAAGGTGAGAGGACTGGCCGTTTTGACACCGGATTCATCCCAGTGTCTCACCCCCAGGCCGGTTTGCGTCTCTTCACAGCGGTGAAAGGAGTTTAAAATGCGTTTCAATTGCAGAAACGGATGCAAACGCGTTAGCTAAACGCCAATTGCAGTCATATTGGCTTAACAATTCACATGAACCAAAATATCAACAAAACAACACTAATTGGAAGAAACATCGCTGAATTCGTAAAAAGGCTCTGTACCAATTGGTAGCGAAATCGCGAGAAGCACAGTCGTATTGTCTTTCAGCCGCGTTAATGGCCTCACTTCGTTCTGGCTCGCAATTTCCTTATTTGGTACAATAAGTCATTAGAGAATTACACTTAGTGTGTGATTGGAAGATAGACGTTGTGGTCTGGGAATTATAAAACTCGCAACTTGCTTATATACCTCCAATTATGCAATTATTGAATATCAAAAAGCTGCTATACATTGCTCCTATTTGTGGAAAGCGTTTTCGGTGGTTACTTTGAGGTTTTTTTATGCTCGAAGCTGTAACCTCGAAGCTGAAGAAACCTGGAATTCGACCTCGGTTAGACGGTCTAAAGCCCTTATGCCTGGGCTCCCACGCATGTAGACCGTTTTATTGTTTATCAATTAGAGTTGATTTATCATTGTAGACGAGGTTGCTATGGGGGCCTGAGGAATAGGTATTTAGCTAGCAAGGAGATGTCACTGTTCCTTTGTGACAAAGATTTATAGCATCAACGAATGAATATATCACAGCTGTTCCAGTGAAATTGGAAGCGGTTTTACTTTTGTCTTTCTAAAATATTGGCAGAAAGATAAATGAATTAATAGCGGCGCTGTGAAAAAACCCTGTTCTCCCGTTTCCGCTTTTCGGGCGTATGACAGCCAGTAATAACTTCCATATTTTTTTCACCCTGGCATTTGGGAGTCGACGAGGATCTGCTTATGACCGTTAAGCCAGCAAAATGCTTCTTCCACAATTTCTCTCACACCGATTCTCATCCTCTCGCGTCCCACCCCCACCCCCCCCCACCCCAACAGGACCTGTGTGCCGTGAAGGAAGATCGTGCGAAATTGAAGGTTCAAAACTACATCATGGAAAAGGAGTTGCGAGCCATTCAGCTGAGCCTCCAAGGCCACTGTCAAGCCGAATCGACTCTTCGTTCCCAGCTGAGCACTCTGCAAATCGACCGCAACCTCCAACTTCCCCAGACGCCCGAAAGACAGCCTGGCGCCTACAGCAGCAGTGTAGCACAACAGATCGAGGCAAGAAACGCATTTGCAGTTTAAAAAATACGTTTAACAATTTTGCCGTTATAGCACCCCCCCTCACCAGTCACACACAATCAACTAAACCATAATTATTCATTTTTGGCATGTTTTTTTGCTGCAGAGTCTGCAATCGGCCTTCGAGGCTCTTCGGAAGGGCGCTGAGCAGCACCAAT
This sequence comes from Proteocephalus fallax, assembly GCA_028672205.1. Classification (NCBI taxonomy): domain Eukaryota; kingdom Metazoa; phylum Platyhelminthes; class Cestoda; order Proteocephalidea; family Proteocephalidae; genus Proteocephalus; species Proteocephalus fallax. The sequence goes on from JAPUBX010003840.1 coordinate 88,852, forward strand.
CGAAGAGCGAAGACCTCGTAAACGACCTGAAACAGGCTAACGCGGCCCTCATAACGGCCTTCGAGAAGGCCAAATCCAAGTATATCTCCCGGATTCGTAAACTGGAGGGCAGGAACCAGACGCCACTGGCTCCTGTCAGTAGCGGCCATGGCAGCACCGGCAAGACCTCGTCCTGCGCCAACACCCAACGGCCCACACCCCCTGGTGCCCCCGCACAAGTCGACCCCCCAACGTCCCCCGGCGCCCGTCTCGCCACAATCGAACTCGGGCGTCTACGAGGTCATTCAAGACTCCCAACAGCCGCTAGGGACGCTGCACAACACAACCCCCCATGCACAACAGCTCCCAGCCCAAGTTCCCCCCAATGGCTACTCAATCACTCGAAATAACACCCCGTTCTACCCCAAGCACCCAGGTGGACCCCTCTATAACACCAATCGAGCGCCTTCAAGACCAAGATGATAATGGCGAAGGCAGTGATTATTACTACAACGAAGACTACTAATGCAACAAGACGCTCCTAAGCTCGTGACTAGGATGTCTGTGTGCCACCTATATTTCTGAATTTTTTTGTGAACCGAAAATGTGCCATTATAGAGAACCTCACAATGTGTGCCTGCTGTATAAAGTAGCTAGTTGACCACACACCCCCCCCCCCACTATCCACTCACCCCGGCATATAGAAAAAAACATTCTCTCTTAACTTCAGTCTTCGGGGAAATTTAGTCGCCCTACTTGAATCCATGAAAAGGGCGACCTAATTGTTGGCAGTCAACTCTTCTATACACCGATTGCTATTTTCTTTCGAAAAATCAAAAACACGAGTAGACAAAGCGGCCGAGGTCCCACTACTACAACTAGTAGTAGTGTGGAGGCGCACAATATATTCAGACTCAAAGCAGAGCCGCAAAATGCATGGGAACATTTACAAGGGCGCCTTCTCTTCTAGCTCTTCCAGAAGGGCACATCACCTAGAAGGAGAAATTAGAAAACGAATGAGGCTGAGTGCAGTGGTACAAGATTTATGTCGGTTTCTATTCTTCCTCTTTTTCTAGTGAGAATATAATGAACGAGTTCGTGCGTCGCTCTGGTTAATCTCTAATACGCGGTTAGGGTTTCCACTGCATAGGTGCATTAGACATCTTTTTCCATGGACAGGGTGATTAACTCAGACGCGTACATCGTAGAAGCGGAGTCGGGTTTCTCGAGGGAAACAAATCAACTAATCCTACTACTGCTGCTACCCAACGCCCCCTTACGCCTGACAGATAGTAGGTGTTGGCGGACTGAACACATTAAGAGCCAACGTTTCAAGTGAGAAAAACTAGAACACTAACCCGTTACAGGAAAACATTTGATCTGCCGTCGGTGTGACTGGATGAATGCTCGGATGCGGGCTTGGATTCTAGACAGATGAGAGAAAATGAAGGCAATAAGTTAAGGAGTTAGTTCACTTATATTACCTAAACAAAGTCTAAGACAGAAGTTAACGTTCTTCCTCTTTGGATAAGTAATCAAAATTGGGATATTGCATTAGGAGGAGCGAACGAAAGCTACTGCAACTTCTTTCGGGCCAAATTCGGTAACGTCACACGTTCACCAATATTGTATTTTATGAAAAAATGGTTCTAGAACGCATAAAACAAATGACACATGTAAACGTATTCCTTCAGGCCTGGTCGAAGGGGGGGGGTTAATTGTCTGGCAGTCCGTCAGAACTTGGGAGCCGATACCATAGACAGGCGCACTTCAATAAATCGATTAAATGAACACAATTCACGATAATTAAAATGCTATGCAGTCGCGTGCAACTAAATACGTCGGTATTAAATGGGAAAATAAGTAATTTAAACAAAAAGTTTCAGCAAGGATAAATTTGAAAAATCGAAGAGAAACTAACGATAACTATAAGAGCCGTAATGACCACTCAATAATGACCCCAATAAAACACGTATAATAATTATTATATTATCATGAATCAAAAAGAATGCTCAGCTAATAGAGTAATACATTCGCCCTTGGGAGTCCGCCCGTTCTCCGAAGACGTACACGACCCAGAGAAGAGCGTCCGTGGGATCTTTTTTTTTGGCGCGCGTTTTGGATAGGGCCTTTCAATGGCCGCCATTTCCCGTTTACCAAACTTTATATACTTCGTGGGTTAAATTGGCCTTTCTCGCAAATTTACCTTGATGTTACTTCTTTTATTCTTCTTAACTTATTCTGCATTTTCTACGTATAATCGTTACGTCATGTAACATTTTTGTTGATTGTAAATTTTAATGCTGAACGTTTTGGTCCTCGTGGCCTTAATAAAGCGAATATTATTATTCTTATTATTATTGGACGGATAGGCGACAAACCCCACAGTGGGGGCAATATTCTGCTAAAACTTATTGGAAATTGACTTTTCGATCCAGGGTGTATTACACAAAAAAACGAGACTCGAATTAAAGCTATAGAGAAGGCGGAGTTGCACCTAAGCTAAGGGCGGCTATTAGCTAAGCTAAGCTGCTATTACTGGTTCGTCGTTGTGTCTGAGACAATTTAAAGCAATTATGATGATACCAATAATCACAAAAATCACAACTCCATAACAGGCTAGGAATTAATGCAACGGATAAAACTTCGAATGGGGAACAAAAACAAATTTTACCCGAAAGTAATGCATGCATTCAAAAACATATTTCCATACACTTCCACGACGGTAGGACCTATTGATGTACGCCATTTAGGGTGTTCCAGACAACTTTTCAGAGCTTTTTATTTGCGTTTCGGGAAATGCTTTTCGAACCTAATCCTGTGGACTTAGAGACTGTGAAATTGCGGAATTTATTAGAAAAAACCTGGACAACGGAAAAGTAGATACCAGAAGCAATGCACGGAATTGCGTTCATTCTGCTGTCTAATTTTCCGCGTCTAGCCGCCGCCGCCCCCCTTAAATGCTGAAAGGTTTCGCCCTCGTGGGCGGTAGCCGCCCTGGAGGCTAAATAAACCCTGTAGGGGCCTCGCGAGATGGCTGGCCAGTAAGAGTGGATGCGTTTATGAATGGAGAGCATGCATGTTTAATGGCTATAATTAAAGGTTTCGCATTCGAACCTGCGACCCAATGCCTACCTTCCCTTCAGACGACAAACAGGTGACATTAACTCAAGAGAGAGATTGTCCCATTAAAACACAGCGGATCTGTCCTGTTAGTGGCCGCCATTACGCGTTTCTCCGAAGTCCTGATATTTTGTCAGGGCTTTCATTTGCCATTCGGTAAACTAAACTTGCTGTTTTTCCGTGCTTGTCGAACATAATCATGGGACCTAGAGACTGTGAAAGAGTTGGATATGCTTGTGATATTCCTCGGAATGTTTTTTCTTGTCGATTTCCGACATTCATTACAAAAAAGGTGGAAACAGACAAGAAGGTGGCCGAAGGAGTAAGCCGAATCGCTTCCACGATATGTCTGTCTGATTTTCCGCGTCTAGCCGCCGCCGCCGCCCCCCTTAAATGCTGAAAGGTTTCGCCCTCGTGGGCGGTAGCCGCCCTGGAGGCGCATCAGCTGGAATCACCGGCAGTGTCCCCCACTCCTCTTGCTCGAGGTGCTGGGATGCTGGACGCAAGCACACCCAGTCTATTTTACCAGACGGCGCAAAAACAACAACAACAACAACATCATCATCACCATCAGACAAATGTCACTATCAATGGTCCGCACCAGGACAACGGAGTTTCGCCGAGGACCATAGGAAAGGACGCGAGCTGTGCGTTGGGTTCAGACAGACAAACCCAGACAACATAAAAGCGAGGAGTAAAAAGCGCTCACATTAGTCAAAGTGGACCACACTTGAGAAAAAAAAAGGGACGGCGGGAATTATTTCAAGGACTAAAAAGTAAAATTTTCAGTAATTTCCCCCATTTCTAGAAATGGGGTGAAAAGGGTCACTGTAAGAGATACGATGGCTCTCGAGCGGATGGAGATAATTCCCAGTTTCTAAATATCGATTACCCAGCAGCCTCCAGTAATCCACAGTGAGCGAGACCTTGGCACATAAAAGAGTAAGTTAATCCGCTGCGGAAGATAAGAGGCGGTTGTTGACCATTTGAATGGGGTATATGGGATATTACATAGAGAGGGGAGAAGCGATACAGTCCTGGGATCTGTCAGGCCACTCTCCCAGTCCTTGGTCGACACCTGGAACTTAGCCCTCACCTGTGCCTCAAGTAGCTACCTCGATGTGGCAGCGGCCACACCCGGGAAGGAAACCGCTTCACAGACGAGCTAGACCAGGTGCGGGTAGTAGGCGGAACCTCCAACACACCTTGGCAACCCTCCCTGCATTTAGACAGGTGGCAAAAGACTTGTCGGAGGAGGTTGAACTCCACTGTATCGCCATCAGCAGCTGCGGCAGTAGGGGCAAATTTAATCCCGAAATAGTGTTTGACAGATTGTACAGACGACGGCACAAATGATCAAACGTCCCAGATTTCGTTTTGGTATTTCGAATGGCAAAAAAACGCATTTGAGTTTCAACAGACGTGGGGCGTCGAATTTCAGCCCGCGGCGACTGGGCGGCAAATAAGAAATACCCTGGAAATAAAAGCCTCCAGTGAACAGAACTCACATTAGTCACCAGGTGGTTAGCCACCGGGGTAGTTGGAAAAAGGAATTGGGAGAATCACAAAAAATGATAACTTTCTAACTGGACACATGCATCGATAAGTACGAAAATGGTAAAACCAGCCCGACCGGCAAAACGAAGTAACCCAGTTTTACTTTAACTCAATCTAGGCTTCTCGATTCTCCGATTGAGAGGTGTCTTCTTCTCATGCAGGAAGCAAACAATAATTTGTTATTGTCATGCCATACTCGTGTGCTTTTTATAAAGAATCCCGAGATGCCCACCACCACCACCTCACCCCCTTCTTCTTCTTCTTCTTCTTCTTCTTCTTCTTCTTCTTCTCGTCTTAATTGGGTGCAATCAAAGCCAATTTGGTTACTTGATGAGACAGCAAGGTACTACGGCAGATTCTACGTTAATCATGCTGCCGGTGTCAAGTTTCCGTGGACGGATACTCATTTATTTGTTACTGTTCGGTGATATCACCCTGCTTTCGAGATTTTGCCGAAGTCGGTATTTGCATTTGTGCTAGAAAGACAATAGCCGCATTTCTGTGTGACACTGTCTCGATGGATTGATTTTTTAATCTTTGTTTTCCGGTGGTGGTGGTGGATGCGATTAAAGTGCTCAGATTTGCTTTCCAATACTGCAATACTGCCGATTTTGAAATGCGAGGTCACCTGAAACCAATACTTATTAGGCAAATGGAATGCCAAAATCCACTGACAGCAGCCAAACAGGATGATTAAATCGAGGGAAATTATTCGTTTTTTTCGTGTGGGTGTAACATTAAAAGAGAGAAACGTACGCTGGACAAGCTGAGGTGGACGAACCTGCTTGGAAAACACCCTGCGGCACTCCCTTGAGAAGACATTTCAGGAATTTGAGGTTGCACTGCGATTCGGGGGACAGGATCACTAGAAGCCGGGAACCGATGTTTTTCAGCAGAAAAATGACCATTCCCAGAAGAGCCTCCGAAAACTCGTAGACCGCTTCATCCTAAAAATGTACGATTATTATCATCATCATCATCATTGCGGTGACCATCTTCTACCACCGGACGAGACGGCTTCATAATGCAGTGGTTAATCATGTTTGCCTGAAGAGCCCTGGGAGTGAGATATAGGTGGCGTTCACAGTTCCGGTTGGCCAATTAATCGCAAGTCAAAATATCTCCGTGTGGTTGTGGTAACCACTTTGAGGTGCAGCGCTCAAATTGTGGGGCTCTCAAATTGGTGTTAGTTGTGCTTCTCACAAGGAAGTTGTGGTAGAACGATCCACAAAATTATTCTTGATTCAAAGCTTTTAATCATTTAAAAAATGCCATGAGGCGTGGAAATGACCATTTAATGGCTGAAATTATGCGTTTTCCAAAGAAACGTTTCCCTGTTTTATGTGCTTTTCTCGCGACAGATCCTCATTATTCAATATCAGATAAAACCCTTCAGGAACGCTAAATGTCAAAAGACCTGTAGAATATGCCTGCATTTTGAAGGATGAACACACTTAATCTAAAAGAGGTACAACAAATACGGGTAATTGTTTAAAGATTTCGACCAGTAACATCCATTATTATTATTATTTGTTGTAAATTTTAATGGTGAACGCTCTGCCTGACTTAATAAAGTCCAAAGGCATTGCCGTCTTTCAAACGTTAAAGATTGAAATTATGATTCTATTACAAAGATAATGATGGTATAAACGCGGCTTCGTTACCATGGTGAAGTGGCGCTCAACCATGAAGACAATTACATGAAATGGGCAACTAAATACATACAAAATTCCCAGTTTTTAAACCAAGTACTCCCATTTAAATGTAGCTAAGTTATCGGACTTTATGAGTTGAACTCGACGAATTTAACTCCTGTAGGGCTTAATCAAATAGTTTGCCTTTGAATCCGAATGTTTATAGTACCCTCGAAGGAGGAGAATATCACGCAACGTTTATAATGGACAAATGATTACCCATATTTATTATTTTGTGATAGATCGTAGCGCCAACTGTAGCACCAAGTGGGGCGTTCATTGGGACTCACGGAGAGCGCCGGTTTACCGCTCTTCTGGTAAATAAATCAAACCGTTTCAAGGAGCTCCCAGGTTTTGGATAGCCCAAGGTGATTTTTTCGTGCGATAAACTCCTCCACCACTGTTGCGGTGTACCGGAAATTACCCAAAGCGCGTCTTAATCAGACCGGCTTCCTGTTGCGATCTAGCAACAGGGTGTCGGGTGACCGAGTTGAAAGGCAAACACAACTTTTTTCCATCCCAAACAAACCGTGATGAACACTTAAAATACACAAAAAATCACGGGAAAACTACGGATGCAAAATAACTCGACAGGATGTCACATGGAAGAGAAGCTGTGATGGGGGCCACTGCTGGTAGCAATCGAAAGAGTGCTGGCCTTTATATGGGCTAATATTTGATGTTCGAAAAAGTCGCGATCAATGGGAGTGTCGCTATTAATAAAACAATCAATAAGGAATTCGAAATTCGCGCTGCTTTCTCTCACCAGAGGAGACACTGGCATCGTCAGTGTTGCCATGCAGATTCTCGGGAGTATTTTAACAGGTGGCTGCGACTCGAACCCAGGTTGTCCCACACCAAAACAGAGAGAGGGGGGATGCTGGCCGCTACCCCATCGGGGCACCGGGTGTTGGCATGTGGGTTCTCGGGAATATTTTTAAAGGTGGCGGCGTCCCCTGTGCAAACCGCGGTGGGTTGCCCCGGGAATCGAGCCCAGATCCCTCATCAACAGAGCGAGGATGCTATTCGCTACACCATCGGCCACCATATAACAATCACTGGTTTGGTTGCGGCGTTGATGACCATCGTGTAAACGGACATCGATGAAAACGGACAACGAACGCTGCCAAAGGTGGAACAAGAGAGCAACGACTGCACGTGTCCGCTTAAAACAGTTGGATACAGGTCAGCCGGAAAGAGTTCGGTCTTGATGGAGCTGATGGTTCAATGGAAAAAAATATTTTGTCATCCATCGAGCAAATAATGCCACTAAAATGGTCCATTAAGTGCACAAATTAGGCAATTCCAGCAGCCAATTGGTTGGACTGACATTTTAGTCTTCAAAACAAGAGAAAACTATTTTATTTTCTCCTAAAGAAATACGGAAAGATGACAACCAACAACAAACCAAATATGACGGAAAATTAATCACTGTGCGCGTGAAGGTCACACAGCGGCGGATTTCGAGATGCATTAAATTAGGAGATGGAGAAAGTGTGTGTGTGTGTGTGTGTGTGTGTGTGTGTGTGTGTATGCATATGGATTTTGGGGAATTCTGTGGGAGACATAAAAACAGAAATGAAAAGTTTCCACAACGTAAGCAACGCAGATTTGACCGGCACGCGACCGCAGAATACCTGTTTAAGGTCACTGGGGTGATTAAAAGCACCGGGGGTGAAAGATGCCATTGCGTATTATCAATCACCACGAGTGGGCAGAAGATGGGGTCAGTACTTCAGTTAATGACTTCTTACGCGCTACCACATCATCATCGGGCGGCGGCGGCTGGGTTGGCGGGGAATTAAAATCGGACAAAACCCGAAAAGTAATATTCTCTGTTTTTCACACAAAATAAACGATAAAAGCAAACCAACGACGTCCACATCAATAAATTACTAGTTGATGCCAATCACCTCCTCCACAATCCCATTAGTTGGCGCTGGTGGTCAAGGTGGAGTAAAGCAACTGCGGAAACGACGGGACTCCGTTGATGTCAAAAGAAAAATACGGTCTGCGACTGCTTGGCTTCAAAACAATTGAATTCTGCATCAGGGGCTCGGAGTTGAAAATTAAGCGAGTGAGATGGACAGGAAGGAAGGTAGGGTTGCGAAAAGGCAGTCCTCTTTGTGTCCTATTATTTAAAGCGAGGGATGAGGAGTGGCCCCATTGGTAGCGCCTCGAGGTAGCCTCCCTCAACCACCCACCCACCCACCCATTGGGGCTCCACCGACGCTGAACCGGTGGCATGCGACAGCGACCAGGCCGCGGTAAAGCCGCTTGACGGGCAGGCAGGCAGGCCAAACTGCGCTCGAGGAGTCGGGAAGTCAAACTCGCGGTGAAAACGCGTAGGAAAGCGCCGGCTTTCTGGGCGGAGGAGATCAATTGCACAAAAGAAGCAGACAGACAGGCATCAGCAGCAGCAGCAGCAGCCGTAGCAAATCGACTCAGCTGACCCACTAGTCAGCTGTGGGCAGTGCAGTGGACGACCACTAAGACGATATCCATGAAAGTTTGGTAGCATTCATTGAGCTATCCCTAGGAACCTCAGAAAATGGTGTGACGGTAGGATTCTGGCGAGAAATTAAGGGAAATGTTTAATTACCATTACAGCTGAAAAATCAGGGATTACACTGTTGTCAAGCACATCAATAGACCAGGACAACAACAGACAGCCTAGACTTCTGGGTCGACGGAAAAGATGCGCAGTTATCCTTATTGAAAGATTCAGTCGAAACTATTTTTGTAATGTAACCCCGGCGGAGAGGCATTCTCCACTAGTGCAGTTTTTTAAGCAATACGGAATCGCCATCCTTATTATAATCAGCAAAAACTGCTTCGTTAATGGCGGCGTATGATAAGTGCTCTGATAATGGGGGCCAATCCCCACTAGAGCCCGCAATAAAACATCCCCAGTGATTTTTTTCCGTTTCATGAGTGGACGACAAAGACCACGCATCTTAAATCGACGGCGATAGGTTGCCCGCATTCTTTGAGAAGGGCTGTTGCGTCGGTAATTAACAAAGATCAATATCAATGAAGTTATCTTCCTACTTCAAATCGTTCAGCATCAATAACAGCCCAATATTAAGTGTGACAAATTTATCGATACGCAAAATCAATCAATCAACGTGGCATTTTCGTGGTGACGACAACTACAGCCACACCATACAAGAATCTCACGTTTGAACAACACGGCTCGGCGTTGCCAATGTTTATGACCACCAGATCCGCTCCGAAGCCATAACTCATAGGCAGCACGATGGCATTTAAGGCGGCAAGCATGTTGGCGGCAAGGTAGTTAGCGCTTTCAAAGGAATCGGCCCCCAGATCCAATGTTATCGAGGTCGTCTGGGCGGAGCCACAATCACAACCGGCCACACTGTATCCAAATTCCGCTGCCTCTTCATGTGAAAAAACGAAGGCCAGTGTTCTAGGAGATAAAGATGACTAGATGGATTGGTTGGTTGACGAATTGGAAAGACAAACGTAGCTCACTTGCAGTCGTTGGGGGCCTCGAGGGTGTTGTGTTTGTTGCCCGATAAATCAACGTACAACAGGCGAGGCACGAATATACTCGTGGGCTCGAGGCTGTCGACAACACGATTGCTGACACGTGGTCTTTTTGACGACGACGATGACGACGACCGTGGATTACTTTCTGTCGACAGTGACAGCAATTCTTTGGTAACATCACATCGGGGTGATCTTAATGGTTGAATCAGGGTCTGGGGAAGGGTTGACAGAGATGCGGAGACATCCTTAGGTTGCACGTTCTTTGCGACCACCACGGCTGACGAAAACTACAAAAATTGGCAGATTTGAGTAAGGAGAGAATGTGTGTTTGAAGTTTCTCCTAGGACCAAAGAGGTTACCTGGTTTTTGAACACTCCTAGGAGCGCATCCTTCAGAGCAGTTTCCAATGCAGGCGTCGTGCTAATGTGAGGCTGACTCGAGCTGAGCATTCTCTTGGCTCCATGGAGACCCTTGCAACCACACAAATGAAAATGCCACATTTATAAGAATAATGGCAAGGTTGTAAGACATGCTAATTAGTAAACGTTATTCTCACAACATTTCGTATAGCATATGTTCAAAGACCATTCGGCCAACTATTAACCTTCTCAATCTGTTATTAAGTACTACTCTTAGTTGGCAAACCAGAAGAAAATAGAAGCCCAGCTATACGTAATTACATACGACAGAACAACGAGCAAGCGAACATTGATGGTATAAAAATTGATCCGTTCTCAGAGATGACGAATGATGGTACGTCGGAAATCTGATGGTGGTAACGGTGCTTTTAAATGGGTAATTGTGTCTTTATCGGCTAATAGAAAATCGCAATGGTCACTTGTGCTTCCCGAACTGAGTCGGCTGTCTCTCTGTTAGACGCGATGTCATCGCTGTACAATTGGAGGTGATATCCATTTTTTAGGCAATCTGAAAGCCTACAAGGAAAACGTGGGAGTTGATGATGGTTTGAAGATAATTGGTAATCGAGATTATAAAACAAGAATTGGTTTCATATTGAATTATAATGTAGCGCATCATAAGTGTGACGAACCCTGCAATACGGGCGAGGAAATGGTCGCGGAATGGTCTACTAGACAACCCATAAAAAACGAGTCTTTCCTGGAAACAGATTTTGACATCACGCCGATTGCTTAGCTATTTTTGTTTCAAATCGCCTCCAGCTCTAGACAAATCGCTGGGCGTTCGGTTAACAATCGGCTGTCCAGAAGCTATCCAGTGAATACCGTCTCAGTGAAATTTAACCAACTCAGTTTCATAGATTGTCGTCACCTGTCACTAGGGGTGAGCTCAACGAGTATGAGGACCTTCGTTGACGCATGTACCTTTCCCCTTACGTGTTTCTATGTCTCCGGGGTTCCACGATTCGATCCCTCAGAACACTGGATCCTCCAAGAGGCTAGTCAGAGAGAGTTGTATATTAGGTGACCCCCAGCGAACATCCTCTATCGTAGTTTGTCTCCGAATACACAACCTCAAGAATGGTTGAATAGCGCCTATACAGCGCCCGGGCAGGTGGGTGGGTGGTTAGGTGGTCTTACCTGCGTCCCCACAGCGCCAGAGTCTCTGGAATGTTGGCCACTGCTGTTTCCGTCACTTCTACGGGCACTAGAAACACCACTTCGCTGAGAGTTGGTTTTTCGAGTGCTCTTGGAAAGCTGTTGAGCAGAAGACGTCTACTCAGGGCAACGACGGAATGCGCGAGACTGGGGTTCTTTTCCGGCCAGGAAACCTTTTTGACGAGAGGCCTGGTTCAAATGAAATGACCAACAAAATTCAGATTCCGGAAAACGATGCAGATTGTTCGGCGGGAGTTTATGATTAGTAGCGTCGGTCCATGAAAATTGCGGAGTGTGTTAAGGGCAATATTCGCCAGATCATGCTCAAACAGAAAGGTAAACAGTTTAAAGGCCAGAGAAGACCCACAAAGGGCAACGGAACTACTTTATATTTACCTTCTCGTGGGGGGATCATCTTATGTGCGACGGGGCCGAGTGTTGGGGGTGATGTCTGCGTGTGTTTTGGCCAATTTAAAAGAAACCCTTTGATAGAGTAACATAGGTCGTTATTTCATCTCAATGAATCTCCTCAGCACCTCGAATTCTGACCATCTTCGAGGTTAATTTTGGGGCGCATCCAGCATCATTTATCAACCTCTCTCGTGTCCAAATATGTGTTATTTTGGTACAGTGGCTCCTTTTGAACCCCACTTACGCCACAGCCGACTCAGTTGCCATTCAACCAGCCACTTTGTGGCAGTCAAGTAGATGCGCCTGCGTCTGTCCTGGGTAGTCTCAGGACAATTCACCCAATGGCCGTCCTGGCTGTCGTGGAGGAGCGAGGGTTCTCGTCTTCGTCTGTGGTGGCAACCGATGCCTCGTCATTCTCCGACCACGCGTTTCGGCGCCACTTAGTAGCAACAATGATGGTTGTTGTTCTTAGAATTGCAGAGTTAATGCAGACGGATATGCGAACCCTTCGTGGGTTTTTTCGTGAAAATGTATCCCAGGGCCCCGTACCATGAACATATAGCAACCAAACAGGAGCAAATGAACAGCAGTTGCTGTTGTAGAATTACAGATTTGGGGAACATCGCCGATGAGTTCTGCGTTGCTCTGATTTTACTAGCTTCAGAAAGATTCAATTAAAATTTAAACTCGCGAGGCAGAAACACCTACCGTCACGTTGCTTAATACAATTGTTTTTTTTAAGAACCAGGTGTTCTTACAATCAAATAGTCTTATAATGGCTATCGATGATACAAAGCACGACCATAGATAGACACTGATAGGAATCATTTCGGAGATCGGGGAGGGGGTATTTGTGGACTGTTATGTTAAGATGATGATCTAAGAGGATGTTCGGGGGCGCGAAAAAGATGGCTGCTTACCAGGAGTCGAGTGGGAAGCGTGAAATGTCTGGTCTTTGGACTGTAGCGCAAATTCCTGCAACGTTGAGACACCTCCAGTATTCCCTGAGTGCTATTGTGGACGCCTTAATCGTCTTTCTGACCCTAGAGTGGTGCGTAAAAACGAGTGTAGTGTTTGTTGGGATTTCACATGGCCAATTAAACTGTAAACAAGCCGGCTCTTTTCGTATTTATGAATTTAAAAAAATGAAAGCTTCCAAGTGAAACAACATTGGCAAATCGTGAGAAAAATTAGACGCGGAACCGCAACATGGAAAATTAAGTGAATTTAAGAAATTGGTTAGCCAAAAATCATAATCAGAATAATGCGTTCTCCTTTCGCCAAATAGTCGTCCTCATTTACCCAGCATCTTTTCAGCAGACAGATGATGATTCTCCATCAAAATTGGGCGAGTGAATTATATTTTAAAAAGACACTTAAAAACCTTGTACAGGGCAATAGGACAAGCCGCGAAGTTTTACTTCTTGGAGGTTAAACAAATCACGACGATCGGCAGGAAGGTTATTTTAATATATGTGCTCAAATGTGGCGTTTGAAAAGGCTGCCGTGTGCCGAATGTCACGTCGGACAACAATAGACATAGAGACTTTGCCTGACAGTTTTTTTCCTATCTCTGATTGGCTGCGTTGTAATTGAAGAGTCAAGTTCGTCACACACATGAATTAATGCAAACAGGGGGGTCGCCTGAACAACTTGGTTCACCACCTACGTGACAATGACAATCGGTCTAATTGATTCGCCCAGTTCGTTCTCGTTTCAGGTCTCAATTTGAAATGGAACTGTCTGTTCTCATGGTTTGCCCCTCGCAATACCCCAGCGTGGAGCGTCGGTGTCTTTTCCGTGAGTTCATTTTCCAACGGCCACGCCAAACCTCCAGATCGCTCTTATTTGCAGCCTCTCGGGGTTGAAAGCATTGGGCCCACTTTGCGTGTCATCCTCTTTATTTGTCCCCCACTCCACTCCACCCTACCCCACTCAAACTCCCCCTGAGTTAGAGAGAGTGGCTACCGGTTCGATGTAGACTGGGAGGATTCTGGTTTTAGCCTATAACTAGTTAGAGAGGAAGTGCAAATCAACCTACGTGTACGGTAGGCACTATTGGGTTTCGATTCAGTTACGATCAAGATAAAAATGGCAAATCGGAAATCGGGCCCAAGCGGTTTTAATTATCAACTCCAGACCAGACGCTTGCATACACACATAAAAGCATTTATTGGGCTAGGATGACGACTGAGTTGGTTAACAATTGGGTGAAAAAACCGGACGCCACCTGATACTCAAGATAACAGACGCCTAGGTCATTCATCATTCCCGAGCCTGTTTAATGGAGGTGGGGATGTAACAGATACTTTCAGACTAAACTAATAAATAATCGTGAAATTTGAATCTGTTTTAACAGGGAGGCTCGTCTAGACATCTAAATCACCTCGTCATTGAGACGAAGTCCGAGAATTCTTAAACCCGATCCTCCTACGTTTTCTATCGGGTTAATGGTGATAGTCGAGCAGAAACCAGTGACCCGATCTGGGGAAACCTTTATTCCACGTGGACGATGTAAATCGCGCGTCAATCAACGTAAATGATCATTTGTACACAAGGCATTTTTTTTAATGAAGCTTTTGCAAGAAGCCAAATGCTGTCGATTTTCGCAAGGTTCGAGGACAAAATAGAACTACAAATATTCCCAAGAGGAAATCGGTCCCAATGGCTTCGTTCGGGTTTGGCGCAGCCTAAGTTAAGGAAATGGTGGCCTGTTAACTAGGCCAATCCGTTAATAGACAAATAGGACGTCTATCAGTTTGCCCACGGGTGATGGAGATAAGATGCGAGCATCGAGGGAAAAAATACAAGAAACGTTTGGGACGTTCAACATAATGTGGGTGGCCGTGTGTTGTGATGTTTTGGCTCATGAATCACTTACTGGCATAACAAGGCCACATCTTAAACGCCAGGTGGCTGTCAGAAGTTGGATGGTGATGTGGGACCAACGAACACATTCAAATACAATTGGTGCCCAGCCGTGGAGGCCAGACGCGCGAGTCGAACCCGGGACCCAATGGTGCACGAATATTTGAAAACCATGTAACGTTAGGCCCTCCCCACTACCGTTCAATCAAATCGAGATTGACTATTTTCATCCAGAGAATATGGGAACAGAGGCGGAATAGAAGGTGATCGAGAAAACCACATGATGGGTGCATAACAGGAATAGGCAGAATCACGAATATTGTTCACACCCTTCATATACTACCCGTTTGGCATTGTAGATGGGAACGAAAGGGGCATTGAAGGCGAAAATAATCAAATAATATGTTCCCGCGAAATGGGGAGAGTTAATTAACCCCCAAACACAGCGTGCTATAAAGTGGACCGTGTTTAACAATCGCGTAATCCGAAGATCCAATCAAAGTTGGGGAACGGGTGTTCCGAAATGGGGGAATATGTGGTCTAGGTCAGTTCCTGGCACAACTACGCAATAATTCGGTACGCCACTCGAACCATCACACACACACGCATACCACATCTGGCCATATCACTGGCAGCATAGCGGTATCTTTAAGAGCACTGGGGTCGAAGCACACAAAACGAAGTGCTTTTAGACTCAAAATGACTTTGATCACGCTGCAATTTCCTGTAAGGGGATGGGTTGGCTTCCTGTGTGTCTCTTGGGGATATTGAACGGGTGGCCGCGTCCCCAGTGCCGCCTGGGAGAGGATTCCAGGGTCTCTGATGCGGACCGTTACAACATACGCTTTCATAGCGACAAATTCTATTAGGCCACCCAGCGCCTATCATAAAGGATATATATATATCCCTGCAATCGTCGTAAAAACGAATCCACAGCTTTGGAAAAACCATAAATGCGCTGCGGTCTGGCAGCTGCTGCTTAAATTGCGGTAAACCGTGGATAATATCGGGGAGAAAAAAGAAAGAGCGTTGATAAAGGCGGCCAAGTGAGGTAGAGAGAGAGAGAGAGATGGAGAGAGAGAGGGGGTGTGGGTGGGATAAAAGTCTACCCTAGCGAAGGCGGTTGTTGGGGCTGAAAGGGTGGAAGAGCATCGCCGAGCAGCGCCTTCAAGACGTGGACGCAACCCTCCGCCAAACTCTCGATGAAATAGCCCCCCTAAAGAGAATAATACAGACATGCTGGTTAATTGATTTACTTAAACTTGAAAGCATGCAGCAGATGCAATTAAAATCTAGAGAACCTCCTAAGTTTGATTCAAAGTTTCTGCATCAACCCTGTACTGTATAGCTTTGGGGGCTGTGTCGCAGATAAAGAAACGGCGTATCCAGAACGGCGAACTTAACTACCGATTCACCTATCGCGTGGGAGAACAAGAGATATTTCCTGTTAATCGACCATAATTTATCACCGCCCCGGCGACAATCTTTTACAAATCTCAATCGCGGTGCTCTAAATTATGAATAAGAACCCAAACGCGACAGTGTGTCTGAACATTTTCCAGACACAGACGAATTTGCGCTAATCACTTGGGCCATTAAACATCGCCAAAGGACGTTATTAACACACGATTTAATTGGACGGCTCCGCAATAAAACTTCGTGAATAATTAAAAGCCTTGGGGAGCTATTGTGTCACACTGTCTGGGGCACTTACTTCCAATGCAAGCACCAGCTTGCCCCCTGCAAGACTTCTTAAATGGTGAGTCATGTGGCCATAACAGGCTGGACTGATCCACATATTTCCCTAAATGAGAAAATTAAACAATCAAACATGTAGTCTACTGATAATATTAAAGTAGTGTTGATAAAAGAAGCAACCGAATTCACCTCTGCGTTTCCAATAGCTGCGTCAAAACCGCAGGACACAAAGACGATCTCGGGATCAAACTAGTTTAAATGAGAAGACACAGTTCCCAGGATCCTACCTCATAAGCAATCGGCATAATCAAATTGTGGAATATTGCCAAATAATCACTATCCGTCATGCCAGTCTACAAGGTAAGTACGATAAATCGGCCTCACCCCATTTAGAGGGATATTGATGTTGAATCCTCTCCCAACCCCATCGCCAATAAAGGCGAAGTTGCCTTCTCTCAGATTCGGCCAGAATTTTCCGTGCTCGTAACGGTGGATTGAAATAAAAAGAACCCTGCAACCAAGTTGATGACAAATGCACCGACAGGCGAGGCTCCTACCGATTGTCATTATAAAATGCGAATTGAGTGCCCTGGCCATGGTGAACATCCCAGTCGACCACCAGAATCCGCTTGAACCTGGGAGCCCTGTTAAGGGCCGTCAATGGCTGTTTCACCTCCTCTGTGGGGTGGACAGACTTGGGTGGCGCGTCCAATAGACTGGCGACAGAGATGGCCACATTGTTGAAAATACAATACCCGCAGGCCTCGTCGTGCATGGCGTGATGGCCAGGCGGTCGAACCAACGCCAGCCCATTGGCCAGGCTCCCCGAGGCCACGCCTTGGGTCACCTCGTAGACAGTGCCAGCGGCAAGGCTGCTCGCCTCCCAGGTGAACTAAAATGACTAAAATTGCTAGACCTCCTACTGAGTTGAAGAAGACGCCATCATAATTGCCCGACAGATCATACAGCTCCTGGTGGCTAAACGCGGCTGATTGCTTGACGAGGGAAACATAGCTTCTGGAATGTATTCGCAGAATGTCAGTTTCTGCAATGTTGCGCGCCTAAAATAAGAAGGTTTGAGGATCGATTAAAACACGCAAAAACACACACACACATATTTTACAACAACTACTCCGAAGCGGCGGCAATTGTTAAATTATCTTCAGACAATGATTTTGAGATTTGTGACGTCGTTCAGACTGCTAGAAAGGTCGATTCCGGTTCTAGGCATGATAAAGGCATTGTGGCTTACAGGAACACGCGTGCATCTTTCTAGGAGGCCGTGGGAACGCATGAGTTCAAGCGACCTTGAGATTCTAGCGGGACATTCCTGCTCACAAGAAAACCACTCGTGGTGATGCAGTAACATCCGATCCTCTTCAAACCCTATCCCTGTGCTCCTAGCAAATGAATAATTGTAGGCACGATTAATGCGAATGTTATACGTCGACAAAAACAGCATTTGGCTACCGATCAAAAGAAAGTAATCGTACACCAAACTCCTGGGCATGAGCCGGCTTCGTTGATGTGGTTTAATGATAAATCGCACCAAGCATCAGCTGAATAAAGTATATTTGAGTCCTGCAAGGCCACTGAGATCCAGATGGTGGAACAGAATCGATTTTCTGAACGCGGAAATTTGAAGATGCCTTAACCCAGTCTACATATATTCACTGAGAGATCCACCACCCGGTTACCAGTTAGGGTTCGACTGACAAGCGGCTTACTACCGAGGGGTATCCATTGTCGCATAAAGACAGCAATTTAGAGCAACAGATCAGCCTTGGGTGTCGAGTGTAGACTATGCGGCTCTTCAACAAAAAGTGCCCAGCAATGAGCCAATAAAACTAGTGCTTACTCATTGGAGACGTAACGAGTTGAGGGAGTAATTCTGGCAGCCTCTTGACGATTCTTACTTCTTTTAAAGGTGGATTTGGATTTTTTCCTCAAAGATGAGGTGCCACCACCGAAGGTAGCAAACCCCCGTGACGTTTTCGGAACTCGTTTTGTGCGAATCGGTGGCATTAGCGCATGCTATAAATGTGCAACTTGGCAATGAGAGTCAGCTGATAGCGGTGGTGTTCTCTTCACACAGTAGCTTGGGGTTCCTTAAAACCCAGTAGCCGTGTCATTGATAGGCTTGACAAGAGCTTAGGACAATAAACGCTAGTTTAATAGCACAGGCGTGCGTCTAGGCGTCAGGGGGACGTCTTGGCGATTGCCACTAAACATGAACTATATTTTTAATCGTTTACCTACCGGAATATGCAGTTTTGACAAGATTAACTCAGCAATAGAAATCAGAATGGCACTTAGGAGGTGTATTGAACTCAGGAAACGATTTTATTGGCATGACCTCCAACAAGACCGCCTAGCGAACATAAGCGCAAACTCAACAGACCGACGACAAGGACAGAGGCAACATAATTATTTATTCATAATTTTTGAGGCTTCAGTGAGCAGAAAATATACGCGAGGTGAGGTGAAGAAAATGGGGGGAGGAGGAGGAGGAGGAAGGTTATTGGTGGAGATTCAGGAATGTCGATCGAATTAAAGAAATGGCAGTCATGGGTTCAAGGCAGTGGTGGGGTTGCTTGTTTTTGCCGACGATGATGATGATGATAGAGCATTAATAAGGCATCGCTTCCCCGAATTTCGCCAGATGAGCCAGTCTTTTCGCTTCCATTAGAGCCTGAAAGAAAGGCAGCAAATGCGCAGAGAGAGAGAGATGATGCTTCATTGAGGAAGACCTACATGCACGACAGCGAATAGCCCGATACGCCTGCAGTACCTCCCCAAGAGGCGATGGAGATGCTAGGGTCCACCTTCGCGAGAAGGGTCTACGAAATTAATTCTTCCCAGACACTCTGCAGCACCAACTATACGATCATCTTCTATCAGGTTATGCAACAAGGAAACCAAACCAAACCGCCCGCCAACCTTCCACCGATATAATGAGACGTTCGCTACACACGAGGAGCATATCACAACTGCTACTCGAATAAAATTGTATCCACGCCACGAGACGTCTTTTTGGACGAAGTCGTTTCTTGCGAAAACCAGTCACCCCTTTTCGAAACAGCACGAAAGTAGCGCCACAACAAAGACGCGATGATTTATGGACCTTAGACATGTCTTGGGGTGCACAACCCAGCGATATATACGGTCAGTCGTAGTTCGACTAAAATTGCATCTAGTTTTTGCTTGGCGGCAGGTTGCAAGGGACGATGATGATGATGATGATGATGATGATGATCACTGAATCCTAAGCATGACACTAAAACGGCCCGAAGAGGTCAAACTATTTGGCAACAAGAAACACCCAACTGACCTCGTTGTGAACGTAGCTATTGCAGGTGTAACACCACGCAGAGAGGTCGGCCATACCGAGGACAATTGAGTGACGAGATGCAGAGTGATGCTCCAGCATATGACCCTGAGCATAGCGGCCGCAGTAGACCTGAAACAACAACAACAAAAATGTACTAGAGGAAATCAGTGCCCAGGAGTTCGAATGATAATCATTTTTTTCAGCTAGATCATGAAGACTATTGGTAATGTTGAAGGCGCGACGTCGTGGCATTCGCGAGGCTGTGTTAGTTATTTTTATGAACCGTTAGGAACACAATTATTTCTAAGAAAAAAAGATAATTAAAAAAACAGGACTTAGTCGCCTTACGGCGAGGGGATCAAGAAGCGGTAATGCTGGTCAGTTTGTACGCGCTTGAGACCAAGCGTGGCCAATGAAATCGAACACAAGGAATAGGCCAATGGGGTCGCGCCATCCTATAAACTAGTGGCCAATGAGGACTTTGACAAATCGCTTGACCTTGAAAGACATGTACGCGAATTAAGTATTTTCTAAAAGCGCCCGAAATAGAGAAATTGACAAGAATTCAAAGTTACGGTTTGTTAAGGTGAATTAACAGTTCCCACCGAATCCAGGATGTGTTCTGGTGGACCAAACAATCATAAACCAAGGTTTATGTGGGTGCCATCCTGTTCGTGGTAAAATGGCCAACGATGAAGGTCGGAAATAAATAATACTGTTTATTATTCGAACAGACATGAGCCGATAAGATGCAAAGACAGTATCTGTGGTAGAGAGTACTCTCCGAATATCCGTTAGGGTGTGTCCTTGAATTGTCTTACGAAGTCGGATAAAGTCATTTACATTTATAGGTTTTGTGACGTGAGTCGATTTCACAAGTGTAGAAATAGCAGAATTTCATGAAACACGAGTGTCATTCGCATGCACATTAGCACATGGATAAACCAAGCGTTTCGGGTCGCTAGCGACTTAACAGTGACTAAAACCAAGTGTGAGTTCAGTTCGCGGGGCGGCATGTAATTAAGGATAGACGCAAGTGGGTATTTCTACCTGGTAGCAAGTGAGGCAAACCCAATTCTCGTGTCGATTTTCACAGCGGGAGCAAGGATGGGTGAGCTCGGGTCTCCAGTTGGCTGCAGAGGTCACCTCGTCGAGGTGGCGACACCACAAAAGGGGCTCAACGGCGAATACGCGTTCGGGGGTGGGTTCGCTGGCGTCCTGAAAAACAACGCAACAATGGTTTCGAAACCGTGGTTACTGCGACCAATGAGAGCGAATAACTACTGCTATGGCCGCCGAATCGCTGGCAACACACAGGGCCACTTTGGATAGGCACGTAGTTTACTGGGCGGGTATGATTGGTCATTGATTTGCAAAAGGGACGGTGCAAGGCCAAAGTACCCGTTCGCCAAGAACGCCTATATGACAGCAAACCGTAAAGGTAGTGTCAATCACTCATACGGATTACAAATGCCATCGGTCCTGGTAAATTCTTTCTGCATCTGTATGGTTTTTTTATTGTGTGTACATTACATTTCCAGACGTTATTATTAGTGCAACTCGTTGTTTAAATGAGCGGCTGTCCCCAGTGTCAGCCGCGGCAAAACTACAGCCAACTCGACAGAAAAAAACCAGTATCACGTCTGCCTTGATTGCACAAAGGCCAGCGGTTGTTCCCCGATCAAAATTCGGGAGCTTGCCATCAACACGACGACCCCCATGAAGCCGGCGACGATGACGCTTGAAGACTATTTGGATGAACTCACCAGTCCAAAGAAGGACGTGAGATCTTCGATTCCGGCATCGGCAAACTGGACCAGAGAGCGGAGGTTCGCGGGGTCGATATTTCCGACCGCTGCAGGACCAGTCGAAGGCCCGGCAACAGGGCTCAGAGCGCCTTCTGCTGGGTTGTGAGCGCTGGGATTGGGAAGCTGGCTGGAAGCTTCGGTGGCAGATCCCGACGAGGGGGGAGGTGCAGGTGCCGCGCCACCCAGGTCATTCGACGACATCTCGGGCGGCTGGTTTACAACTAACAGAAAGAGGGCATGTGTCGACGCGTGTGTGTGACGCCTGGCGCAATCGATAATGCCAGGCCATTGGTTTTGCCAGACAAACGCTGGCCGGGACCCCCAAGGTGTTCGAGGAAAATACCGCGGTACTGAGGTGGTGTTAGTGAAGACGTGAATAATCAAGGAGAGACGGGATGCAGAACATAGAAGCCAATGGACGCATGCTCACGTGTGACGGAAGGAGGTCCTTCAACGGCCAACTGGGCGGACTGCTGGGTGCCCGCCAGACTCTCGATGATGGTGGTGTGGGTGTAGGTAGTTAGGGACTGGGTGGGCGAAACACCAAGCGACACCGAGGATGTGATCGATTCAAAAGACACGCCCGTCGCCACGTGGGTCCCAAATCCAATTGCGCCCGTCTCTGTGGTCGGGGAGCCTGTACACGTCTGGCCCTCTGTGGACACCCGGTTGGTCACGGGAACCGTGGTGGCGTTTGAAGAGGCAGCAGCAGCAGCAGCGATAGAGGCCTGGGTACGAGCGAGGGTCGCGTGGTCCAGGTAACAGGAGACTGGATCTAAGGAGGAAAATCGGAATGAACTGCTCGCACTCGTAGAATACTGATAGTCGTGTGGTGCGAACGGGTAATTCAAAAATGAGCATGGATAATTCCTACGTTTAGCTTAGGACCAAATTGGAAAACAACACACAAAGGGCTAACAACAGGGGAGCCACGAGGGATG
Source organism: Proteocephalus fallax (assembly GCA_028672205.1). Classification (NCBI taxonomy): domain Eukaryota; kingdom Metazoa; phylum Platyhelminthes; class Cestoda; order Proteocephalidea; family Proteocephalidae; genus Proteocephalus; species Proteocephalus fallax. The sequence goes on from JAPUBX010003840.1 coordinate 111,352, forward strand.
AGAACTGAGACTGCTCTCTGATAAGAATCCTTTTAGCGAAGTATGCAACATACCTGCGCACAACCTACGAACAAACTGTGGCAACGGATATGATAAGCAGCACGGGCTACAGAGCGCACTAGCGCTTGATTGGGTAACTCGTAATCGACCAATCATCTGTGGACGATTGCACTTAGTTTCAGTTAACGTGAGGCACGCGAATTTACGCACGTCGGATACGTCTGCGCGTTGGCATCTCTCCTCCACTTGAAAAGTTCAACCATCCTGCAAGTGTGTGTGTACTTCGAGGGTTTAATTTGCCTTTCTTGCCAATTTACCTCGTTGTTATTTTGTTTATTCCTGTTAACTTATTCTGTATCGCCACTTCTGCCATCATTTTTGTTTGTTGTAACTTTTAATGCTGAAAGTTCTGGTCCTCGTGACCTTAATAAAGCGAATACTATTATTATTATTATGACACCTCCGTTGAAGGCTCTCTGCGACCACCCATTTGCATGACGTTTGGTGGATCTGATTTTCGAATTTGGCGCAGAATTCCGTCTTTCGGGGTGTTTGGAGCTTTCGGCAAATGGTATGTACACTACAGACAAAAGCCGCACTTCGGTAAGAATGTAAACGTGTCAAACAAGGTCTAAGGCACCACAAAAAAGGCAAAACAAACGGACTCCATGACTCACTGTAGTCGAACAGGCACTGCCAGTACTGCCGCTGAACCACGATGGCGTTGCGAATGGCCTTGGCAGACCTATAGAAAAACACACGAAATGTTGTCATTACGTGTGACTAGTGCATCGTTCGCCCTCGGGGATGTGATGCAGGCGTGTCAGCGCAACCCGACGAGGAGGTGGGAGTGATCGCGGCATTATCCAACACTTTATCAAACCGACTATCAAATTTGGAACGATTCAGCAGCTGTTTTACGCCACCATATATCTTATTCCCTGAACAAAAGGCGCACCTGGTTTATCTTGGTGGCCGTCAGTCACATAATCGGGAAAGAGAGAGAGAGAGGGGGGGCGGAGGAAGCGGGGGAGATGATTGGTGGTAATGTGACGTACTTCTCGGTGGGAGCGAGACTGGTGGCGGCGAGACGGAGACAGGTGTCGGAGAGGAGGCTGGCGACGCATTGGCTCAGCGCCTCCGCCGTGGCCATCAGGTTATAGCCGCCCTCGAGGGCGAGAATCAGACCGCCACGGGGCTTGCCATCGGGACCCGCGGGGTTCAGCGTGGCCGTCGAGAGGAGGAGGTGTGTCAGGTGACCGAAACACTCCACCGAGACAGCCATTCCACCCTAGAGAGATATCGTTCGGGATAATTAATTTAGCCTTAGAGTAGACGGATCCTGTTGCCTCGATGGGTTGGAGGTCTAGAAACTGGTAGTGATGGAGATCGTGATGTAGCAGCGGGCATCCGTCTGCCTCGAACTAACTCGATTACGGACACCCGACCCGACGCGGTGCACTGTTTATTTTTTCTGTAGAGACAGGGGTAACTCACGAACAGAGTCGGATGCTGACCGCTACACCATGGGGCCCCATTGTCACGGGCTGAAGAATAACAAATAAGGGCCCGCAAAAAGCTGGCATGTCATGTGTTTAAAGAATCAGGATCAAGCACGTTCCCCGGATAATTGAATAGTGTTTATCGATGGAGCCCGGCGATTTTTTTGAAAAAAGAGCTCAATATATATTACCAAGTGATCCCCGCGCACTGCATCGAATCCCGCTGCTACAAATGTCAACTCGGGCCGAAATTCATACAGGACCGGAAGAACGAGGTGCAGGAACGCCGTGATGTAGTCACCGTCTCGCACTGGCCGCTGAAAACAACAAAAATGGCCTATTCAGCAGGAATGGAACGAGGAAGCCCGTATGAACAGCCAGAAAGCACTCACGGCGCCCCAGGGCAAGTTGATGTTCTTCCCGACACCCTTGCCCCTACCACAAAATGTGGCCGCGGCATCACTCGAGTTGGGGAAGTAGCGGCCGTCGTCGTAGCGATGGAGGGAGAGGTACAGGACGCTGTGACAAGAGAGAAACGCGGAATCAAGGTCAGGCGAAGAAGGTGGATAACAACAGCCCAAGTTGTATGATTGGATAATTAAGGTGTAAGGATAAATGGTCTGTTAATATCCGTTTTTAAAAAAATAATAGTTCGTGGAATTGGTTGCATTAATAAATCCGAACGAAAATTGACTTAAAATTGCCGTAAAGCTCCAGATGTAACCATAAATTCGTAAAAATCATGGACGATATGAAAAAAACTACTTCTGCGTGCAACAAGTCGTTGGGTTGAAACACCGCCTACCAACATTAACCAACTTGAAGAAGAAGAAGACAATGGAGGACATCAATATAGTATTGTTAGCATAAACAATCGATTTTAGCGGGAAATGGTTCCTTCCTATCGGCCATTTACCCCGATTTAGTGGAAAACGAAGCTCGTCTTATGAGGAGAAGAAGAAGAAGAAGAAGAAGAAGAACAAACTCACTCCGGGTCTTCCTCGAAAATATGTTGAATTCCATTGCCGTGGTGCACGTCCCAGTCAATGATGGCGATTCTAAGTGCGAAATACGGTAATTAGACAACGTATAGGCGCAAAACAGAAGAGTTGTTCAAAAAGCACAAGCAGCAACACCCAACTACCACACTCAAAACTATACCTTTTCCTGCCGTGGACTGTTTGGGCGTGTCGTGCAGCTATGGCGATATTGTTGAAGAAACAAAAGCCCATGCAATGGTCCTTCTCGGCATGGTGGCCCGGAGGTCGGGTGACGGCGACTCCGCGAAGGGCCTGAAAAGGCAACAGTGATCGATTTCATGGGGGGAGGGGAAAGGGGGTCTTAAAAAAGCACCAGACAGCCAGAAGCCTACCTCGCCACTGCAGACATCGTCAACCACAGACAGAAGGGAGCCCGCTGAGAGGCTTGCCGAGTCAAATGTGTGCTATTGGAACAAGACAGTGGTTCGATGATGGGTTAAGGTCAGAGGGCGTCACCATCGAAAAATTCGATTAGGCGAAACAAGTGTGGGGACAGTTGTACCTTATTCAGATAAATCGAGTCGAAGCGGTCTGCAAATGCATTCAGGTCTTCCTGTGACATGCTGGCAGTTTGTCTGATAGAATCGACGTACTCCTTTGTGTGAACTCGCAGTAGTTCCTCCTCCAGCGCTTCCCGGGCCTTGAAAGGAGAACAAGAGAAAGAAAAAGAAAAAAAGGAAGAAGACAATAGGGCATGGCAGTTAGCCCAAGAGACTCACGTCAGTTCGCTTGCAACGTCTCGCGATTCCATACTCCTCCAGGAGCTCATAGGCTCTCCGTGTTCGCGCTGGACATTCTGGCTGACGTCTATAAAAAAATATCAAAATAGTTGCCGAAAATTAATATTTTACAAAAAATTACCAACTCAAACTACAAAAAATCGTACACATAAACGATTGGTAATCAGATTGGGGGATGGAAAACAGACTTCAAATGAACTTACCGCTCCCGCTCGTTCTTGTGATTCTCCATTCGGCTATCGTAGACCAAACACACTCTAAAACGTACAACTAGTGTCTTCAATTTCTTAAGGACCACAACACGTTTGTCTCTTACAACTTGGATTTATGCTTTAAAAATATAGATTCTTTTCCTTTTAATAGAACGGTGGGAATAGACGAGTGTAAATGAGGTAAACTTTAGGATGTCATTCGGTATACGAACGGACTTGTGCCAATTTTCTGAAATTTCGACGCTTGGGTGGCTATCTCTGGCAAGCAGACGAGTCGGTTTCATAAACATCACCGACGTTAATTAAATTAGTTCAAGAAGTATTGGGAATGGGGTGCAGGTGATGTTCGCGGGCCCATTCATCACTTGAACGAGCAAGTGGTTCATGCGAAGGAGCAGAGATTTAGGTGGTAGGACACTGTTTTCTGAACGTTTTTCAGAAGAAAATTCATCTTCGTTGAACTGCCAAGCGAACCAAGCACTGCAAACTAGCGACATCAATCTCTTACTTTTGGAGACCCGACAGAACAGTGAATGAGTGGTCTTTTCTGAGTTCCACAAGTTTGGCGTTGGCCACGGCAATTTCGACCTCAGTCCGACAGTAGGAGTCAACCGCAGTATCGGGTGTCATGACGCTTTTCCTAATGAAAATTTAGATACAAATCAATAACCAACGACGTAGAAGTTTAGACTTGATAAGTTAAATAAGGAATTTGGATTTAATATCATGAAAAGACGAAAAGGCCGTTTTTAGGAATGAAATATAATATTTTACGTCTTGCTTACCAGCTATTGACGCTTAAACCGGTCATGTCCTTAAGCGGCTGAGGGTTTTCAATCGGGAAAACACCGAGGCTTCTCCACTTCGTTCGAAGAACAGACACGCACTTTCTGATGGCTTCGTGGGTTCTACATTCGAGGAACGAGACATAATAAATTTTGGGGCCTTACCCTGGCAATATTGGTCCCATAGGATGCAGTGGTGGCAAAGGATCGCCCAGTAGGGCAGATATTGTATGCGACACGGCGTCACCCAACGATTCCACGTTGTAACCACCCTGAAATGTGAAATAAACGATCAGTGTGTTAAATTAAGTGATTGCTACTCATATAATTCAGTAACCAGTATACCTCCAGGGCGACGACCACTTTCCCGTCGGCCAAAGCCATTAGGTGATGGGTTAAGTGCGCATAGACAGCCGGGGTGAGGGACAAGGCCCCCTAAAGGAAGACGGGCAGTGTTGAAAAATATACCATAACTGCAAGCAGTAAAGTAAACAGCGATCCTCACCAGCGGACAGCCCATCACCGAATCGTAGCCGGCTGATACGATAACCAAATCCGGATCAAACTCGTAGGCAATAGGCATCAATAGTGTATTGAAGATGGTTAGGTAGTCGCTATCGCCATAGTCCTTCTGAAAAACAGTGAGAATTATTATTATTATTATTTGACTTGGTTCTATTTAAACAAACCCCATCAAGAGGAACATTAATGTTGTAGCCAAAGGCGGGACCATGTCCAACAAAGTCGTAGTCGGATTCTCGGAGATTAGGCCAAAATTTGCCTTGATCATAGCGATGGATGGAGAAATATAAAACCCTACAAGAGAGAGATACTCAAAATTTAATAACAGTCATACGTTATTGTCAAGTTGACGATAGGACACAGGGTCAGACCTTGGATTGTCGTAGAAGGCATACTGGGTTGCCTGTCCGTGATGAGCATCCCAATCAACTATTAGAACCCTGTAATCCAAACAAGCAGTCGTAATTTAAAACGCCAGGACAAACACAGACACAAAGATAAAAATACATTTCATGCAAAGTAAATATTAAAACCCTTTTCCGTGCTCGACCGGTGCATCGATATTTTTGGCGCGCGTTATGGATTGGGCCGTCATTTCGCGGTTGCCACACTTTATATACTTTGAGGGCATAATTTGTCCTTCTTCCAAAATTATCTCGTTGCTATTTCGTTTATTCGTGCCAACTTATTCGGAATCTTCAATGCATAATTGTCACTTCCAGTATCCATTTTGTTTGTTGTAAATTTTAATTCTGACTTTAATAAATCGAATACCAGTACGATTATTATTATTATTAGAACCAAATCACACCTATTTGCTCTGCCTTCTTCCAATGCACGTTTTGCTGCAATCTCCACGTTATTGAAAACACAAAATCCGCATGGTTCATCCTGCATAGCATGATGGCCTGGGGGACTATAAGAGATGAATTATGATTGACCAGGAAAATTAAAACGAACCTACCGAACCAAACAAAAGGCGTTTTGAGTATCGCCACGGCTGACCATATCGACAGCCAGCCACAAAGCACCCGCAGCCAAACGAGCCGCATTGTGAGTATCCTAAACACCGGATATTTTGGAAACCTTCTTAAATTACCTTATTGAAAGAGGCAGCGTCAAATTTGTGGATATATTCAGATCGCGCCGCATCGGTCATGTCAGCTGTTGATGCAACTGTGTCGATGTACTCCTGTGTGTGTGCTAAAAGGAGTACTTCGTCGGGAATGGCATGGGGCTGTTCGGTGGGATATATCAAATTAGGAGCAAACTACCTGCATAATGAGACACCGATTTACTAGGCCATTCCGGACGCATTTATCATATGCCGTCTGCAAACGGTCTGGGCATTCCGGGTGGTTTGAATGGAGTTGGTTTTCGTGCAAGAGCATGTCCGTGTGGTAGAACAGTGCGGTGCTGAGGGGATCGAATGTCACAGTAAACGACAAGCAAATTTACCCCCTGTTGGATGCCACGCGTCTTTGAAACATCTGCATAAATCATAAAAACGTAAATTACAACGCCCTTCACTTACGCTGCTAATTCCCATACCGGCGAATACAACCTGCACATCCTCGTCACCAAATGGGGTTCTTTGTCGAGTTCGTCGTCTTTGACGAGGAGAAACCTAGAATACCAAACAAAATATATTTAAGGATTCACGACCAAAGATATCAATTTCGTAAGCACTCCTTTGTAGAACGCTAGATGAAGTTGAGGAAACCAATCAAAACTAAGTGAGCCATTATCAAACTAATCAATATTTTATCTAAATAAAAACGGGTGAATGAATCCTCATTCCAGGCACTCCGATGATTCCAACGGAAACGGAAATTTTGCTTTTCCAATTCCATTGACAAGCATTTCGTACGTCTGATACACTGATGTTTATTGGTTCTTCGAAAACAGCAGCGGAAACAGATTTCATGCAATATCCAATCATTTCTTTTGGATCAGAATCACGACCTATTACTCATGCTGATTCACGATTCGACAGAATGAAGACAGACACATTTTGAAATGCCACCAATACATCGTAGATAAGTATGAAAAAATCGAAACAGAAAGTTTAAATCAGACCAAGATCTGATCTGAGGAATACGTTTACTCGCGAGATCCAGTTGTAAATGCCGGTAATACCACTATGCGTGAGTACTCTCCACAGTCAATCTCGTATGTTAGTCACAGACGCGCGACCCAAACTTCGCAATTATATTCATATGCAATACAGCTTGGGACGATATAAGGCACATCTTAATCTTAATGACGGATGCCTTTTATTTGAGGGCTGTTGATCGGGGTGCTACGACCCACTACTTTCCAGGAATAAAACATGGCAAACGTCGTAATGTTTCGACAGTGAATGCCAAGCTGTGCATTTATTTGAGACTAACCAACACTAATCTAAAGGTAATGACACTACAAAAAACAGAAATGGGAGACCAACAGCAAAACGACCGATTAGCTGAGATATTAGAAAATTAAACGCAAAATGCCCCAACCCACTCTACTACAGGGCGACACATTGAGTGGTGGTGGGGTAGGGGTCAGTACAACGCGTTGGAAACTTGGGTTAAATGACGCCCCGCAAATTTACCGAGTGGTTCACATAACCAAAACAAACTAGGGATTAACGAAGTGATTAACTGATACTGTTAAAGAAACGTATTCACATTGCAATATGGTTTGCGTTTATTTGAGTGTGCTTGGATAGTCTATTACGTTATAATTCTTTGGGTGTTGATGTAAGTAAAGAGCAATTAATCTAACTGTCCGTAAATATAAGCAGACAAAAGGGTTAATTGAGACATAGCAATGCGTAATCAGGTCCAGCTAGTTAACGAAAACATTTGCAGTTGTTAATCCAATAAATACAAATGGCTCGTATAAAAACGACTATAAGATAAATTGAAATACAAACCTGGATTGTCTGCTCGTTTTGTAAACTCATTTAATATAAATATAAACGCAGCGGCGTCAATTTCGATAATTGCGCCTCAGTTGTTAACAAGTCTCACACGACGATTGGATAGCTTATATCGCCGCAAGCTGATTGAGTTAATAAAACGAGGGTTAATAGAGGTTACGTTATTTCGGCATGAATTTCAAAGAAAATGTTTAAAAAATGGGATAACATTTAATTATGATATAAATCAATCTATTACTGGAAATATATTTGCCTTGGGTTATTGCACAATATATAACATGTTAAATAATAATAATAATAATAAGGATAAGCGCTTAATTCAGATCACGAGGACCAACACTTTGGGCGCTAAAAACATAATAAGTAATGCTTTATACGAAAACTGCCTTTTAGTGCCTGCTTCAACTGTTCGAGTGAAACTAGCTTTCGGTACAAATTAGGTATGTTGCTATTGTCGTATTAAACCATTCTTGTGAGTATTGGACGCGATTGCCTTCGCAATGGTCGAAGTAATTTACATTTAGAGAAACTTTAATATGGAAGATTCCAGGAGTTCACCTAGAATACGAACAGCGATGGCCGAACAACCTTTTGGATTAAAAGAATAGCTAACCCATACGAAAACGAGATTATCTTTAAAAGTCTACGGAGTATAAAAAAGTCAAAAAAATTGAGACGAAGGAAATTCATGGGAATCATAGAGCCATGGATGAAGTTCTTGGTGCTGTTTGAGCTTACAGAAAATCGTCTGAAACGGAAACCCAAGAAAAAAACGACGACGTTTATCGAATTTGGCATAAACGTGATATTTTCGAAATTACCATTGTTTTGTCTAAAGATCACTCGATTATCTCGATTTTCCACGCCTTATTGACACCTTTTAAATGGGATACGAGGGCGTAAAATAGTTTTTTAAAGGCTTGCGTATATTCCAAAGTACCCACTTAACGGATTTAGGTCAGGTATCAGTTGAAAATTGGAGCGTGTGAGCGAAGGTTGTCACAGCATCTCGAGTGCTTCTATTTGGTTTAAGAGCAAACTGGAACGTTTCATCCTTTTTTAGTTTTTCCACAAATTTGGAGAGGAGATGCTTCTCTACCCCATTCACCGTAACAGAAGAGTTGCCGATTGGTCTATGATTAACAGGTAATTGTAGTATTCTCTTTAATAAGTTCACAAGGACCAAAACCACCAGCATTCAAATTTTATAATCCCAGTGAATTTCTACGCGCCCACGAAGACTCTGTCTCCAAAATTTTGGCCGGCCTCAATTTATACACGGTTGCTGGCCCGAAAAGCCCACACCCGCGCATCTTAAAATCGATCACTGCTATATTGATCTGTGACGCTGTTCCAATTGTGGGGTTCTGACCTAAGAAATATTAGACCTTCGCTGGGGGTTTTGTAACGGTAATCGTAGAACATGGATACACACCCCAGGCAGCCATAATAAGGAGACGCATTGAAATGAAAGGAATAGATATAATGATGCAAACAGTTATAAATGGATGGAGAGGTAATATAGACTAAGGGTAAAAATGGGATGGGTCTTCATAACGGGAAAACTACGATGCTGGTTTGGAAACGGAGGACGTTCCTCTAGTCTCGGCGACTGTGGATCAAGACGGCTGTGTCCTTGTAGAATCCAGTGTGAGGCATCCGGTATTGGAGGGGAGAGTGTTTGGTCTCACTCTAGATGAACCAGATTGCAGTCTTCGCTGTCATAGAAAACGGCCACCACGTCTAATGGTGGTTGACACAAGATAGCGTTCTATTGGCGCGCAGTTGACATTGTGTGTCCTTCATCTCCCGCGCGATGTCCTGGTAAAACACCGGGGCGTTACGGATCAGATTGTCATCATCGTAATTCGCTAAAGGATTGCTCTTTCCCTTCGGAATCAAGAAATGTTGTCATTATAACTATTCTGATACAGTACTGGGTTTGAATCCGTCCTTAACTACGCTCCCATAAACTTCATTGGCAACTTGGGCTCCACCCAGGGCGCTTTCGATTGATCCTCCAATAATTTAAACCGCTGGGTAATGCTTTTAATCCTCTCCGCGCGAGCCATGGCCGTTCTCAACTTGAATAAACATACAGAAACGTCCGCATTCTCACCTTAACCGTCCCGCGTTTAGCGTCGTTAGCAAACTCCCCAGAAGAAAATTTATCATCCATGACCAAATGTTCGCCCTAATCAAAGGGATAGCTCCGATTATGCAATCCTGCCCCACCAGGTTTTTCGCTACCTTGTGCTTTGTTCTCTCCTTTTCACGAGTATTAGTATTAGTAGCAGTAGTCGTCATATTTTATTACAGAAAGTGTGGCTGTTTATGCCACTCAATTCCGAGGTAATGCGTATAAATATTTTGTTGATTTGACCGGACATTATACAACATGTAACGTCTTCGACACGAGTTTGCGCACTTAACTGGATGATGAAGACCATTAAGCACTAAAAGCTCAAATGGAACTGAAAACAAATTCCCGAGAGATTTAATGTTATACCCTAATTAAGCCGGTTTATCCTCTAGTAGTAGAGAGTCGTCGAAAATGGATTGGATGATTTTCCCTCGTGGTTTGCTCTGACTTAAATGGGTTTTTTGGTAAGCATACGGAAAGGTAAAGCACCTCTTGTTCTGAGAATGCTAGCAACATATATAATGGTTCCGCATAGATGCAAAGCATTCTGAAACAGAAGATCAAAAGGATACGTCTAACAAAGCAGGAACAAATTTGAACATGACTAACAAGAAGGCATTCTGTCGTCATTCATTTCGATGTGATCGCGACATCTTAACCAATCGGAAGTCCTGAATGAACCCAAGGCATTAAAGGACGAATACTATACAATGTGAATTGTGAATTTACAAACGATGAGAAGGACAGCATTATCGCGGCGCCTGCGTCTGCTATGATATGTTTTCATAGAATCACCTACCGTTTGAAATACATTTACCTTCCAATTAGTTCCTGCCTTGTTAGACATAGGCTGTTGAACTTCTGGTTCAGATTGCCTTGCCTCTAAGCGGAACCATTCTATATGATGTCAGCATTCTCAGAACAAGAGGCGGAGCCTCATCGTTTCAAATGACCTCAGAATAATCCTCCTTAATTTGTGACCGTTGATCCTTTAAAGTCGAAACTATAGTGCAACGCAACGGTGAACCGCGGTGAAATAGATTAACGACCTTTCGTGGTCTTCTTAAACACGTGGTTAAACAGCACAAGGACCTCCGCCTTTTTATTTCCTTCTGTGAGGTCATCAGACCGTTGAGTTTCAGTGCATGAGGCTTATCATATTCCTGTTAAGTGCACCAAATAGTGCAAAAGACAATTTCAGTATGTTCATTCAAGTGGAGCACGGCAATGGCGCGCGCTTAGAGGGAGGCAATAATCAACCCAGGGTTTGTGATTTGGGCTTGACAACCTGAAGCGCCCTGGATAGAGCCCAAGATGCCAATGAAGTTGGTTGGAGCTTGGTTGCTATGGATCAAACGTGACCGCCTTTGCCACAGTGGAGTTCGGAACGCGCCTTTACAGGCCCCACGGAACCAAAGGCAAAGACAAAACGCAAAACAATTTAAGAACTGTTAGATAATTAACTTTGGCTGTGCTCGGGTTTACTAACAGGCTTTTACCAACCAATGTGATCCAATGGTCCTTTCAAATGGTCATGTGAATTCAGCATATTCGAGTTCATTTTACGAAATGAAGGCATATTAAGGACTGATTAGAGCTTAGTTGCTCAGACCTCTGGGCGCATGCAATGAAAGTATGACGCGGATTGACCTGCGCAGAAACAGTATAAAAGGACCACAACAGCGTACAGTGCCACAAACAAATTAGAACACACAAACAGCAACATCAGCATGTCTCTCGCCGAAATCTGCCGCGGTTCATGAGGCAAAAAGTTACCTTGTGGACTTCGATCTCTGTCCCGCCACATACAGGGCGGTCATGAGCACCATGATTGCCGCCATGTGCCGAGGGCTCCGTGGTGAGGCCTCCTCGATGAAGATGTATCCCTCATACGTCTCAAAACTACCCACGGGGCGAGGCAAGCGTTATCTAACCAATTTTTGTTTCAGCGTTTCTTTATGAATGGACTTTATAGGGGCCATGAGACCGCTCGAAAAAAATAATTAAATGTTAAACCCCGCATTTGCTGTTCTCAGAAACCGGACAATTCCTCGCCTTGGATCTAGGTGGTACTAGTTATCGGGTGATACTGGTGTCATTGGAAAGTGGTGTCACGGGTCCACAGACGGAGAGCGTGACGTACGAGATTCCAAAGAAGCTCATGACGGGCACCAGTACACAAGTAGGACGATTGGCATATTTCCTCTGAGCCTCGCGTTCAGCTTTTCGATTACATTGCAGAGACGGTGCATGACTTCGTCAAACGTCATGATCTGGAAGAAAAACGCCTGTCTCTGGGATTCACGTTTTCGTTTCCCTGCAACCAGAAAGGCCTCAATGAGGCCCACTTGGTGCGTTGGACTAAAGGCTTCAACATTCCAGACGCCGTCGACAGAGACGTCGCCAGTCTGCTCCAACAATCCTTTGACAAGATTGTAAGTATTTCGTATTTTAATCATAATCATTATATTGGAGTTCTGTGTCTCCAGCTATTCGGAGCCCATGCGCTGTCGAAAGTGAAGCACTTTCGTACTAATTGCTACAACACGGTTGATTCCTATGATCGTAAACGGCGTTCACGATGGATACCCCCTGCTCCAGGTCCGGCCATCAACTGGCGCGACGCTTCAACTGAGATTCTGAAACTGATTGGCAATTCGCCAGGAGTCTTCAGCGTCGCCACACCTCATGCCTTTTCGATCACGTTTTTTTAGGATTTGAAGGTTAAATGCGTGGCTGTCGTCAACGACACCGTGGGCACCTTGGCATCCTGTGCCCTGACACACAACAACTGCGCAATAGGTCTCATTGTCGGTAAGTTCAATATTCCCAAAGTTTTCACAAAACAACGACACCGGCAATGTTCTATTCACGGGCATTTCTATGATCTAGGCACGGGAACCAATGCCGCCTACATCGAAAAAGGCGAGAAGGTCGTACAGTGTTCCGCGAAAGAAGAAAGCATGGTAGTCAACACCGAATGGGGAGCATTCGGCGAAAACGGAGAGCTCGACTACATGCTCACCGATATCGATCGACAACTGGATAGGGAAAGCCTAAATCCAGGGAAGCAGACGTAAGACACTTCGACTCACCCCCACTGACACAACTTCTATCGAGCATATAACTGCTTGTCGGCAACTTCGATATCATTTGTATTCACTTAGATTTCGAGAAAATGATCTCGGGGATGTACCTAGGAGAACTCGTAAGGATTGCCCTTGTAAAGTTGGCCAACGAAGACATTATCTTCGGCGGAAACGTACCCGAAGGTCTCGCTACACCCGGTGGATTTCAATCGCAATGGATTTCTTCTATCGAACGGCAAGCACCTTTCACACCTCCCTTGTCATTTGCAGCATGAGTTAACAATGTTGTCTGCATCCTGCAGAGATCCCGATGAGCTTTTCCATGGCACCCACGCCGTGCTTACCCAGGAACTAAAATTGGCCGTTGTGGAGCCAAAAGACTTGCAAGTGGTTCGTCTGACATGCGAACTCATCTCCCGACGAGCGGCCAAGCTGGCTGGGACAGGTTAGTCTAAGGGCGACGACAAAGACACCTCGTCTCCTCCCCCGCCTAATCCACTCTCAATGGTCTTGGTTTCAGGCATCGCAGCTCTACTATGGCAAATTCGGCGTCCCTGTGTTACAGTTGGTGTGGACGGGTCGCTTTACCGATTTCATCCGCGTTTCCAAGAAAATATGACCAAAATCATCGAGCAGCTGAGGCCTCACGACACCAAGGTAAACCTTCCTTACTCCCGATTGGGTGACATGATACGAATATTACCCGGTTATGTGCCCTGGTACTGGGGCATGTCAAAATGAACGTTGTTTTGTGTTTTCTGCTAGTTCGTGCTCACCTCGTCGGACGATGGAAGTGGCAAAGGAGCGGCCGCCATTGCTGCCGCAGCTAAGTGCCAAATGGACGAAGTGGCCCAGCATCGCCATTCGATAGGGCTTAAATGAGTGTATCTTTCTTTTGAAATCGCTCATACAAAAACCCTGCTCTCCAAATCGACTGCTCTATTGTTAGGCTAAAATAATAAAACGACAACAACAACAACAACAACAAGCATCTGTTTTAAATAATCTTGCTTGATCACTACAAGCGGACAGTCGTTGTTCTCGTTGTTGCTGCCGCGTCTCTGTGTCCGCCCGCGTCGCTCGAAGACGAGGAGGAGGAGGAGGAGGAGGAGGAGGAGGAGGAGGAGGAGGGAGGAGGAGGAGGAGGAGGGAGGAGGAGGAGGAGGAGGAGGAGGGAGGAGGAGGAGAGGAGGATTCTGACCACCTTGGGCGCGTCGAGCAAACCCACGCGACAGATCCTTGGGATATTTTCGGCCTGGAAACGCCATGCGAAAATGGCAAACGGCCTATAAGCTGCGCGCACCAAAAGCGACCTTTTGTCTACAGGACAGGCCACGAGCAACCCAAAGGAATCTGCTGGCTGGGTACTCCATCGATTGTCATACAGCACACCTAATCGACTACATCGCCGTTCGATCGCGTTGGGCATCCTCAAGTTACGACTGCAGATCATACCCGGGGCTGCGAGCAGACTCTTGGGGGCCTGCGCTTCCGGCAACCCTTGGCCGAAATGGCGCTCCACAGGGGACACATACGGCCGAAGCCTGGGACGAATTATGCGTCTGCCAACAGTTGCGCCCAATCAACATATCAGTACAGCCGAAACGGGGCTTGGAAGGGTGCTACGTCGCAGGAAGTACAGGATCACTGGGCACAATGGAACGCCTTGGCGGGTTTGCGAAATGGATACCGGTCAACAAACGACCAAATAGTTATTTATTTGCTAATTCTACCAAAGTGTTGAACATTTTAACTGCTTGTGTACAAGGGAATCTCATCAAATATGGTCAGCAGTCGATACATAGCCCTAAAACTTCTCAGCATTTGATAATACATACTGGCTGCAAAATGTCGTGTAATTTTGAATATTCAACTTCAGCTTTTAAAAGTTAAGATGCGACTGGGTTTGTTGATTCTGTCCGACTCATTTTTTTGCTTAGAAAACTTGCTCGTTTCCGTTACATCTCTCCATCTATTCCTAAATGGGTCCCTTTTCTCGTGTAAATTACGACTAAATGCATTTGCATCGCTTTTCCCTTCTCTGACAAATTCTGCCTTGCGCGTTTCTTAACACGGACTATGGCTTCGCGTGGACTATGGCTTCCCTGCGCTTAAAGTTTGGCCGGCTAGACGTCGTGGCAGAATCATTTCTGGACGACACATGGAATGGGCCACCGACAGCCACTAACAACGTCCGTGCCCTGAGAGCGCTCCATCGATCCATGGTTACTTGCGAGTTGGATATTGTCCAAATGAACTACACGGCGGATCTGGACAGTTCGACCAAAATGAGGAGGATAGTAGC
>JAPUBX010003842.1:0-27779 GCA_028672205.1 Proteocephalus fallax
CGGTTGGCTATTTGAAGTTTACCGATATTACAGACAATTTGTCTATTATACATTGAGAATTAATTCAACATACGCATCGGTCGAATCGATTTACACTAAGATAACTTTGAAAAGAGGGTATACGAGGGTTCACTTAAAATACGAGTAGCGACTTGTCAACAACTATAAACATGGCGATAAACGACGATTTCTTGCATGGAGAGAAATAATATTGAAGCCAATTAATCAATAATCATTCATACAATCTTCGTGAGGTGAAGACCGAACAAAATTTCTTCACGGCAGCTTAAGACGACTAAAATGCCCGAAACGATTTCGTGGCAGCCCGAATAGACTACTTACAGAATCAAACAAACTACTAAGCAGCCCGAGGAGACGACCTACATGTCCGAAACGACTACTTGGCATCCCTAAGATACGACTTGCAGACCCGTATCGACTACTTGGTATGCCGAAGAGACGAAACGCCGGCCCGAAACGACTACTTGTGATCCAAACGAGACGACATGAAACCCCGAAACGACTACTTTGCATCTCGAAGATACGATCCGCAGACCCATAACGACTACTTGGCATCCCGAAAAGACGACACGCAGGCCCGAACCGACTAATTCGCATCCCGAAGAGACGACCCGCAGGCCAAAAACGACTACATGGCAACCCGAAGTGACGACACGCAGGCCCGAAAATAATTCGAGTCAGCCCGAAGAAACGACACTCAGGACCAAATAAATTCCTTTGAAGTCAAAAAAAGACGAATTGGCATCTCGACGAGACGACATAAAACCCCGAAATGACTTCTTTGTATCTCGAAGATACGACCCGCAGGCCCGAAAAGACTACTGGGAAAACACAAGAAACGACACACAGGACAAAAAAGACTACTTTGCAGCCCGAATGCGAGAATTTATCAGAGTAGTAGCTCGAACCAAAAGAAAATTATGATCTGGTGAAGAGGTGAAACATGTAACGCCAATCATCTCAGTCAGTGGGATGAATCTGGTAGACGATGCAGTTGTTTTGGATACGAGACAATGGTTCGATTATGAAGACATCGTCGTCAGAAGTCAAGAGTCGTAGTCCAGAACATTTGGCCAGACTACCTTCCCTTGTGTTAGTACAACGCGCCAGAGGAAAGAAGAATGTTCCTTATTCTACGTACGCTAGGCACAAAAACAAATGGCCTCTGCCTAAAACTACAGAGTCTGTTTGGTGATAACGACTCCCACCGGTTACCGAAGATTATTTTAACGTGAGATTCCAACAAGTCTACGAATCTCCTGATATATCCCTCGCCGTTCTACGTAGCCCCGATAAGATCGTTTACCCATAAATGACGTTAAGATGTTCACTCTGTAGGGGTGGCAATCAGAGAATATTCAATGGTGGAAACTTTTGTTTTGGCTTTTGAAAACAATGTTTGCCTGTTAGGTAAACATTACATCGACGGTATGATTGAAAACATTTCTACTCACGAGAAACGAGTAGTATAATGTCGTTATTGGAACATTCGTGCAAAATCAATGTCCCAATAGTGGAGAGGCTACTTTTTGTCGAATGTTAATTTGGAAACCTCCGCAAAATATGTATTCGATGCGTCTTGCGAACATTTAGACTGATATAGCGCGAAACTACAATATAAAAACAAAACACTTTTATTTTATTTACCCTACAATCTTGAATTACATGTAAATTGAATATTGTTACCCATTTCGACGAAGAATAAAACTCGTTTACTACTTAATTTAATTTCAGTAAACTAGAACCCGAAACAAAGAAAACCAATCCTCCTCCAACTCATAGAAAAAATACTGTAAATCCATAGATAATCCTTGTCGGAAATGTACTAGGTCGACGACCTGAAAATAACGACAAAAATAAGTTGCTGGGAGTGTGGGCGGGCGAGAAGCCAAGGTTTCACAAGTCCGTCTGATACAACAATCGGCGATGACGATTTTCTCTCTCTTCGTCTGATTGATGCTGGGGCAGAGAAGACGGCATGGCGGATAGAACGGCTTGAAGGAGGCTGCCAGTTTCGGAGGTCGGGGAAGTCTGCGATGGAGCCAATACGCTGGATGAGGAGGTTTCGGGATTCGATGTGCACGCGCCGGCACGCACGAAAATCTCTCGAACAGCAGGAATCACGTCTTAAAAATGAGTTAGTGAGACAAACGTCGTCAGTGCCTCGTCACAGTAAACATATTTGAAAAAATCGATAATCGTAAATTGACTAACCATCAGATGTGTCGCGATCGAGGCTATCGGGGTTTTGCAAAAGCGCTTCTGTTGTGCTTCCCGAGATTGTGGATGAATTTTCATTCAATTCAGCACAAAACTCGTTGACATAGCCTTCTGCTTCGGAGAGAATCTTTCCACGCTTCAAGCTGCAGAAGGGACTCGGGGACAATGGATGTCTGTGAAAATGAAAAAGAAATCACAGAATTGGACCTCAGTACTTTCATGAACACATGAGTAGTACTCACGAGATTGGCAAGGCATACGAAACGATTGATCTCCCTTTGCCTGCCCGATGTCCTGTCAAGTGCCTCGATCAACGCGTGAAGACGGAGTGGGACATTCTACAATCACAGAAAGATAGCTGCTGTTTATATGGGGTGGATTGGAAAGATTAATTCGATTGGTCATCCAGTAGTTCTCCGAAAACCTGGCCGAGGGTTTTGAGGTCCGAGAAATCCGGAATGTCACCTGAAGTCTAAAATACGCGAACACAATTACCTAATTATTGTAGTTATCAGTAGGCTAAGCACCACCGGACAACTGAGCCTTAACTACGTCAATCCTCCTCTGGAGCTCCAGATGAGGAAGAATACGACCACCCCGTCGATGCCGCCGCGTTGTTTCCGAGGAAGTTGGCGATTCCCTTCAGGAAGGGGGTCGCCGAGGCCGGAAGGAATCGAAACCTGGAGGAATTTCCGTCCAGATCATCAGCCGATTTCGGCGGTCACTGTTGCGGTGCCGATGGCTCCAAAAAGCAGACGGTGCTAGTTACCTAATGCGATAACTAAAAAAGACATGGTTCGGGGACTGCCTTGTTCAGACATTCCACCCAATCACGTGCATCCGGCTAGGCGAAAACAGGGACCCTAGGATATTAAGCTGATCAGATCAGGGAAACTGGTCGATAGTTTCAACTGAACAAAGTATTATAGAAGACTCCCACGATAGTATATCAGCAGACAGCTGAGTCCGTGGTTACTAGACAAGTCCATGTATTGACAAGAAGACGCATCGAGCAGTTAAAATACCTCCTGATGATGAATGTATCCACAAAGGTGAGGAAAGTGCGAGTTTTTTTGGTGCCCTTTTGAAAGCTGAAGAACGTGTTAGAGATGTGAACGAACAGAATTAGACCACTCCAAACAAAGAGACAGTAGCACTCCATGGCCCAAACCAGCCGCATTGGCATTGAGCAGAGCTATCCTGCAAAGGCATTCACCTAATTTGTAGGTATCGAGAATAGTGGCGTCGTTCTAAAACACATTTTCGGCCATGGGTTGTATCGAATGCGAAGTACGTGTAAGTATGACGAGATTGATGGTGGTGATTATGGGCGGGATGTTAGCCAGTCTTACGCCATCACTGAAAAATTGCTGCAATCCAAGAAACCGTGGACCTCTCGCCATCGCCAGATAACTGTCGTAAACCGCGACGAAGATAGAGGAGAGTTGTTACTGACTCAAGGGTAGTGGGCTTATTAGGTGAAGAAATTTAGTGTCACTAAAGACCAGGCAGTCAGAGATAAGGAGGGGGATGCCACGTTCACCTTGTTAAAGAGGCGGGGCATTATCACGTCTGTGAAGCCTACGCATCAACATCTTCTAAGAGGACCTTTTTTTTGAAAATTACAATTATGCTTTGAGGTGGATACAATTTTGGAAATGTTTCACTCGTTGTAGCATTTTTGAATTCCTTGCA
Source organism: Proteocephalus fallax (assembly GCA_028672205.1). Lineage (NCBI taxonomy): Eukaryota > Metazoa > Platyhelminthes > Cestoda > Proteocephalidea > Proteocephalidae > Proteocephalus > Proteocephalus fallax. Next base: position 3,937 of record JAPUBX010003842.1, read on the forward strand.
ATACCGACTGAGTGACTTTGATTTCATCGAATCGGGTGAGTGTTGGTTCCTTTAATAACGGTTATTTGAAGAGAAGATTCGAAAAAGCGTGAAGCTTGTTTCGATCTCAGTGCACTTTGATCGGTTTCAATACATTTTGTTCATTCCATACATTGGCAATTTTTGTCGGAATATTTCAAAAACTGATTTAATATTTCCCAGCGAGTTTTCGAAGAATAACTATCGCCAATATTTTCAATCGAGTCGTATTATTTTCCGGCTACTAGAACAACATCGCCATGGTTAATCTGGTTTTCCAAAAGGTTTTTATTAGTAATAGAAAAATAGTTAAATTTAACACAAATAATATCTTTTATTGATCAGCTCATCTGCTGAGAATCCATAATTTAATTCCACAACCGTTAGTCTTCGCGCTTGCCTCGTGTTCAATGTCTGATTGAGTTTCGTGAAACAATTTATCAGTGAGTAGAATTGTTAATGAACACGCGCTTCTAATGCATACTGTATCAACGTGTTGAAAACAAAGTTTCATTTCAAATTAACCGACGTTACTCATCATTAAGGCGTCCATTTGTAAACGACGACAACTGCTTCAAAAGTGCTGAATTCTTAAGGGGCGTCGAAGCATAAATTTCACTTGAATTTCGACAAGTCGTTATCATTGGACTAAAGATAAATAAAAATAATTCCATCAAACATCTTTGCATAATATCTTTAACAAAAAATTGACAAAAACGGAGCTTGCATATTTTAATTTTTTTTAACAAAACACAGTCTTACGGCAGTTACCGCATCGGGTGTTTCATTAAGCAGTTCGTTAATTAACGCCGTAATATTGCTCGTAGACGACGTAGGCAAAACATAACACGTTATTTCTTAATTGAAAACAGCGGACGAAAATAGTGCTCTCCGTGCGGTAAAGCTCGCATGCCATTCCAAATGAGAGAGGGTGAAATAGACAAAAAATGTTGGGGGTGGCAAACCTGGAGGTTACGACGCGTAACCTGCAAGGTAAACTGCGCCCGCTGTAAACCTAAACGTTAAAACCGGTGGTCGGTATCAGCTAGTCAACATAAATAATAATAACACCCAAGAAATATTAACGATGCGGCGGCTGCTTACCTTCAAATGTCGGAGCAGCCTTTTTTACGCCTTGGAAAGATACGTAAAGTCCGACCCCTTGAGCGATTCATTGTTTCACTGTGCTCCATTGTGTTTCATTGTGTTCACACTATTGAAAAGGTGGCAGAATCAATTGGAATTTATGTCGTGTCTTTGAAACTGTCGTCTTGAAATTATTTTGTAAATACTCAGTCTAATGATTTCAAAAATCGGTCAATTTTGATTGGTCGTTGTTGTTTCCTTCCCTTAAGGAAATAAAGCAAACGAAGCATTAATACTCAAAAAAACCTTATTGCATTCTAAGCGTAAAAGTTAATTATATGTTATAACAGCGCTTCCTGTTCTCTTTTTATTAAATTAAAACTTCCACGTGGCAGTCAAAGCCCCACATTTTGGAATGCATGAGGACGTGTTGTGCTTACGACACCCGTCTATAAACCCCCATTTCTATGTAGTTAAGGCAATGCTACAATCCAACAATCACTTGAAGTTCACGGCACGCAAGACACCACAAAAAAGCAAAAAAAGTGAATGTATGTTGGAGATTGGGTACACTATTTGCCCAAAGATCAATACAATTTAGTGGTAATTCGACGAGTCACTTTTAGGGAATATTCACATTTTATACACTTACGAAATCAAACTTCAAATATGCCCGAACATGAGTCATATTTGCTCCCGTGTCATACTGAAAGCAGCTAGTTGGCAAACTCAGTTACAAAAAAAGGATTAAATAAAATTTAGTTTACTTTCCCTTTTATTGGTTAACTGCCATAGCTGAAATCCCCCTCCTCCAATCTGCCACGAAACGTTTTTTTCCGACAGATTGTGCGGGTTGAGAATCGACTAATTTTATGTGAATGACAGTTCCGAATTTGACAATTATTGATCCCTAAAATTGATGAATTTTTCGTAGAAGCGTGCCTCTGTAAAGTTTATTTTACGTGATTAAATAAGACAGATTTCGCAGTAAAATTCGAAAGCAGTTTTTGGACGCAAACAAAACTATCAAGAGATGCCTTTTGCGTAGTAATTTTAATTCAGCTTCATATTTTGTTAAAGATGGTCTGCAATTCACCTTAGAGGCCTAATTACGGCATTCTGTAATTTTTACGAATAAGACAGGCGATAAATAACTTGTGCACAGGTGTGTTTGTCACAGTCACTCGAATCGGACAATGTATTCTGCTGATAATTCGTCCCAAACTACTGATATTATAATTACATTAAATTTGTTGCTCTTTCTCTGATTCTGCCAATCTGCAAACATTTAAGGAATTGTGGTGAGAACAAAGACGGAGATTGGATTTGGTATATACATCTCGTAGTGTATAGATTGAGTTGAGCAGCTTTCAGTTGTTTGTATCCGATTTCCTCCGCTAGTTTTTCAGTAGTCAAACCACATAAACGCGTTTAAGAATCCGTAAATAAAAGAGCTCTTGGGAGTTTACATTGAATGAGTTAGAGGTTTAAGTACTGTTTATTTTGTTCCCTTGTATTAGTATCCTCGGTAATCGTTAGTTATCTACGCCGATCTTTTGGGCGTTTAACTCCTTTGAAAACTCATCCGGTAAGAAGACGTCGAAAAAAATACATCATGCAGAAAATGCTTACATGACAAATACATTCTAATTAATCTATTCGCAACTTAAACTAAAACGGAGCTTTAACCTGACAAGACTATGGTGAAAAGACATTATTCAGTCACAACACCTCGAATCAAAAAAGTTAGACTGATTTATTTTATAAAATTCTACTTCCTCGATATTTATATTTACGGCGATTTCACATTGAGTACAGATGTCACAACAGATTAATGAAACCAAAGTTATTCATCATTTACGGTTATTATTGCGATTTTTCACGCAACTGAAAATTGGGCATACCGAAACCAAATGCATATGCCACAAATATATTAAAATGGCATTGTATTGTGGTGCAGCTTGTCGTCTTCAGTTTATTTGACGAATCAAACAATGATCAGGCTCGCAAATTACGCCACTGAAAACCACCAAGTTTCGAATGAGTCACAAACATAAAACAGCCATTTGTGGATGGATTCGTCGAGTAAAGCGATTTGATTGGTTGCATCACATGAAATGTGCGCACAAAAATGCTAACACACCTAAATATATCAAGAGCCCGCGGTTATAGAGCTTCCAATTGGACTCTAAACTGGTCAATAGTATCACTGTTATAGACACAACCATTAATTCGTAGATAGTGTAAAGATTCCCATACGTTTATCATTTCTCTAATTATGGATGACCTGTGCAATTTCGGCAATCGATGGACTAAATGAATGTCGTCTTCGAGGCGACCATATGTATCTCCGCATACAGGTAATTGTATGTCTTGTAAAGAATTTAAAACTTATTTGGTTTCAGGTCAGTGGAGACGAGGTCGTTTAAAGGGCACCGCTCAGTAGTCGGATCCCGCGTGCCGCTGTTGAAGAGCATTTTGACTTCAAGAATACGGCAGGACACGTTATCTTGGACACGATTTTCCAAAAGGTGCGAACGCCAATTATTGTCTAGTGGACATTTTCTTAAGGACTGTTGGCCAACTGCTGTTTTTCATTTACGTTGGGCAGGCAAGGTTGACCGAGCAAAGCCTAGAACGGCTGTATTTTAAGTTCTGGTGTATGCAATATGTATGTACGAAACGGAAAACTCGTTCATCTCGAGTTTGCCACAGTTTAATGATATGCAGCTAGTCCGTATAAAAATCCCACACCTTCTTTTTCATTGTTTTGCTAGTCTACGGGGTAATAAGTGACTTGCGTTTTGCTTTTTATGTCGCCATGACAATGGTTAATTTGTGTGTTTCTATTTTATTTGATCAGGACATGTGGATTTGGTGTGGGGGGAGAATTAACGGATGTGGCTCTGCGACATCAAGCGTGTTTGTGGTAAATCCCAAGACGGGTGTCGTCTCAAATGGCCCGTCGCTCTTGGATGCTCGATACGAGATTTTCGTTTGGGGTGGACTTGAATCCTGGAGAAATTTGCCATCGTCTTGTGAGCGTTTTAAGGTTGGAAGGTGAGGAAAGTCGACTTGTTGTTATAGTATATCGAATATTCCTTCAGGCCAGCATAGATGCATTTATCGTAACTTAACTGTGCCCGTGCCGATGCTGCAGAAATTTCATTTACCGACAATCAACAAAACAAATTTATTCTCGTTGTTGGTGGGACGAATGCTGAAAGAAAAGAGTTGTCGTCCGTTGAAATGTTATTTATGAATCGGACTGCCGAAAATTGGGACGACGTTTGCCCCAATGCTCAAAGTTCGTTCGAAAACCGGGATCGCTTTATTAAGTGGAAAGGTCATCGTTGCTGGAGGTCTGGACAAAACGTATGTTGAAATCTTTACCCCACCGGCGACTTTTGGCGTGGACACGGGTCAGTGGAGCGAGTTGAGTAGCCAGGATTCGCTCCATGCCTTGTGCACTTCGTCAACTAAGACAATCGGATTTTCACTTTTGGTGAGTCTTCGTTTGATGGTTTTTTCCACACATTCGAAATTAATGGTGTTCATTAATTTATTTTTATTGAAGTCAAAACCCACGGCATTCTTCAAATTGGCGAGTTTTGTGATGAAACGGTCGACGAGGAGCTTGGTGTAAGTCTTCGCGCCTAGATGCTGTCATTTCGACTTATGCAATTTTCAATTTCCAGGTTTCTGATGACAAAACTGTGCATCGATTGTCACAAGGTTCATTTTCTGATGCTCCGGCAGAATTTCATGAATTCGAAGCAGTCGTCGTCGTTGACCGCACGTTAAACCTGCTACATTTATAACAAAATAATTGACGAAGATTTATGGAAACACTTTTTTTAAATATTAGTTAGTGGCGTTTTGTGGTTTATTGTCGTGTTATTTTACTATGAATTTATGTGTCCGAATTCAATCCTGCTTTCTTCACCAGGAAAACGTTAAGACTTGCGATTGAGACGAAACAAGCATAAGGTCTTTAAAGTTTCAAACCGAATCGATTTAAGAAAACATTATGTTTTGTGTGTAGCAAGGCGTCAAAGTTTATGTGAATAATCGTTGCTATATATTTGAGACATGCCTGTCATAAAGCGCAACCCTTTTAAAATGTATTCTCTGAGTTATGTAACAGTCTATTTACTGATTTTAATGCATTCTTGTGCTTTAATGATCAAAACAACTGATTCCCATTACAGTTGTCTTTATGGATTTTTGCGCACCAAAGAAGAATTATAATTATTGGAAGACAATAGGAATCATAATATTTTTCCGTCGGACGCCCAATCCAGCAATAATAGTTGGCATGCTGCAAAATTTAATTCATGCGAGTACAACTCACACAAAGCCGACAGCCATAAAAGAATACATACAAATCGAATGCACTCAATTTCACCATTTATCATTTGGGAAGATTATCATTTGCGTTCGCTTCCATTCCTAATCAAAAGCCGTGAAAACTGGCCACTGTGCACCTAAGACGATTGGTATTATTGGATCACTGGTGACTTCGACGAATCCGGAAAGCTTGCTGGTGTGACCCAATGTCCAACAATGAAATAGGGTAAACAACAGATATGATTAAACATATTATAACCGGATTGCTCTCTTATTGGTGAAAGTATTTAAGGTCATCCAAAACCAACTGCAAAAACCCGACAAAACAACAGTGCTATTTAAGTGGAAAAAATGACTGTAAACAAAAGTGTACAGCCGCTACGTGCGATTATTTTGAAGAACAAAGATTCTTTTTGTCCCAATAATCAACATTGCCCATGGACCTTTGTAGGCCACAAATCAGAATGGCACGATGGCCAAAGATGAAGGTCGGGAATAAATAGTATTGTGTATTATTCAAACAATAGTTAGGGCCCCACTTGGGCCGAAACTACCGGTGGTTTCAACAAAATTCAAATGACTTGGAATTTAACTAATTTTCTAGAAGTATTGTACACAATAAAAGTCCAGAGTTTTACTACTGATCTACTGCGACAGACAAAGCGATCCTAACTTTCGCTTCTCATTATCATAATATTCCTGCACGATAGTTAAAAGTTTTCCCAAAAAAACACTATGTTCATTTCTCTATAGGGCCTTCCTCACCTCAGGTACAACACCTATACTGCATTGTTCCACGAGGTGGTAATATGCCCTTTCTAGAAGTCAATTGCAATTCTCCATCATCGATAATTTAATCGTCCTAGATACATTTTGTTTGCAAAATAAAGAAATTTATGCGAATACCATTGGTGCTGCAGCCTCTGAATATAGCGGTGTGTTTCATCCACAGAACCAATGAAACAAGAGGGGGTAGCGTATAGTGCATTACTGGCGTGCCGTAAAAAGCGGTGAATGAATCATGTTTACGCGAGTCATGCTCGAAAATTGCGACCTTGAGATTGGTCGCTTGTCCAGAATGTGGGTGGTACTCAGGTTAAGTAGGCAGTTGTCAAAATACAATAGTTTGCAGCTCGATTCTCTTGCGCTGTGGCGTTACTCTAAAGGGTAATATACTTTCCACATCTCGGACATAAACTTTTTGCTGTCAATGTTTTTAATGAAAATGCTTATTTTTTGAGTTCCTATTTATTTGTGCAGAAAAAGTGTATTTGGTTGGTCGAAGTTACGTTAGATTCAACGGAATTATCATTGCGCAATCCACTGTAATTGTGGTTGATCCCAAGACAGGTTTTGTCTCAAATGGTCCTTCACTCTTGGATGCTCGATACTCTTCCGCTGTGGCTTCCTCGGACGACGAGATGGTGGACGTGGATCCGGGATAAGAATGCTTACGTCTTGTGAGCGTTTTTAAGTTGGAAGGTGAGCTGGCCGAGGATATGGATAGAAAAGTCGACTTGTTGTTATATTTTATCAAATATTCCTTCAGACCAGCATGGATGCCTTTACCGTCAATAAACTGTGACGATGCTGCAGCGATAACGACAATCAACAAAAGAAAATTGTGCTCGTTGTTGATGGGATGAATGCTGATGAAAAAGAGAGCTCGTCTGTTGTTATATTGTTTATACATCCGAGCAACTCAAATAGGGAAACGATTTCTTCATGCTTGAGGTGCTTGTTAGTTGCAATTTAGAGTTGCCAACAAGTCGGTTGTTGCTAAAAATGTCGTCTGTTTGGGCTGCCAATTTGTCGGTTTGGGATTGTAAATCGTCTCTTCGGCTTGCTAACAAGTCGGTTTAGTTCAGTAAGTTGTCTTTTCAAGATCCTAAGACGTTTGTTTGGGCCTGTTAGTCGTCCCATAGGATTGCCAACAAGTCGTCATTTTGCAAGTGTGTCGTCTCTTTTGGCTGCCAAGTTGTCGGTTTGGTCTTGTAAGTAATCTCTTAGGGTGGCCAACTTGTCGGATTTGCACAGTGAGTTGTCTTTTCAAGATAACAGGAAGTTTGTTTGGGCCGGTTAGTCGCGTCTTAGGCTTGCCAAAGAGTCAGTTGTTTCCATGTACGTCGTCTTTTCGGATTGCCAAGTTGAAGGTTTTTGCATGCCGTCGTCTCTTAGGGTTGCGAGATAGTCGGTTTTGCTCAGTAAGTTATCTTTTTTAAGATCCAAAGAAGTTTGTTCGGGCCTGTGCGTCGCTTCTTTGGCGACCGAAAAGGCAAGTTTTGCCATGTATGTCGTCTCTTTGGGCTGCAAAGTTGTCGGTTTTGGCTTTTAATTCTTTTCTTTTATGGTTGCCAACTAGTCGGTTTTGCTCAGGGAAATTTCTCGTCAAGATCCCAAGAAGTTCTGTTTGGCCTGTGAGTCGCCCTTAGGGTTGCCAAGAAGTTTTTTTGTTGCCAAGTATTTCAGCTGTTTGGGCTGCTAAGTTTTTCGGTTAAGGCCTGTATGTCGTCTCTTTTAGGGTTGCTAACTAGTCGGTTTTGCTCAGTAAGTTGTCTTTTTAAGATCTCAATAAGTCTTTTTGGGCCTGTGAGTCGCCTCTTAGGGTTGCCAACAAGTCGGTTGTTGCGAAGTATGTTTTCTCTTTTTTAGGTTTCGGCTTGTTAGTAATCTCTCAGGGTTGCCAACTAGTCGGTTTGGTTCAGTGATTTGTCTTTTGAAGATCCAAAGAAGTTTGTTCGGGCCTGTTAGTTGTTTTGGCTTACGATGTCTCAGCAGAGGTTCTGACTAAAGACTAATACTGTCCTTGCTACAAACCGACAGGTTAATCGAGCTCACATGCTACTTGTCCGTGACCAATGCCGACGTCCCGGACCTCCGAAACTGGCAGCCTCCTTCAGGCCGTCCGATGCCAGCTGCAATCATTTCTGCCCCAGCATCAATCAGACGAAGAGAGAGACAATCTTCATAGCCGATTGTTTAATCAGACAGACCTGTGAAACCTTGGATTCTCCCCTGCCCGCAAGGCCACACTCTTAGCAAATAATTTCTGTCGTTATTTTCAAGTCGTTGACCTATTTTCGTACGACCAGAAGGGCAACCGCTCTAAATGCAGGTGATATGATGTCCATATCTAAATTTTACATTTCAAACGAGGATTACCTATGAATATGCAGTATTATTTTCTTAGAAAAGGAGGAGGTATTTTTGTTTCGGGTTCTTGTCCACTGAAATCGAATAAAGTAGCAAATCAGTGTTATTCTTCCTCGACATTTGTAACCATGTTCAGTTTACAATGTAATTCAATATCTTGGGCGTTAATAAAATCCAATGGCGATTGTCCCAATATGTTTTGTGTCGTAATAGGTCGGTGAAGACATTTTTAATGTTCGGAAACACTAATTAAAGACGTAAACAATATATATTGCGGAGGTTTAAAAATTAATATTTGACAAAAAAATATGCATGTTCAATATTGGTTCAACGATTTTACTCGAATGTTCAATACCGAAATAATTCAACTCGTATCTCGTGAGTAGACATGTTTTCGTGCATACCGCCGATGGAATGCTTTCGCAACAAAGACGAACATTTCTTTAGAAAGCTAAACACATGTATTCAGCATTGAATATTCTCTGATTTGCACGGAGTTAAAACTGATAATTAAATATGGTAAGCAACGATTGAGGAAATTTCGATCAATTCAATTGGTTAATCAAGTTTAACTAGGCCGCAATATTTGACAGCGATATCATCGATATAGCTTGTATCATGTAAAGATTACTTACATGTTTCTATCAATTAGTAAAACCTGTTCTAAGCAACGCAACATTTTTCAATTTATAGGGACGAAATTTAAAAAGGGTTCATCGACGAAAGCATTCTTGATTAATTGAAACGGTTGTATAGCGTCTATTCATGGATACTTTAAACGTTTTATCCGAACAGGAAAGTACCGGAAAAAGAACTATCATATGGTGTTATAAGAAGACAACGGACTCGATCACAACGGAGAAAAAACGTGGCTGCTCTTTTGCAGTTGTGGGTTGACCTGGAAGCCCTACTTCTGGGGTCTGGTTTTTATGGGCCGAACGCTCAAAGCGAGACTGCGTAGCGTTTGAAGAACATCGGAGACAAACAGGGACGGCTCAGCTGCTCTTGGATTAAAAAAACTCACCAGGTAAGCGGAGAGTTGTCACCGTAGACCAATTTCGCCGGGCAGGAGTCGACGTCGGGTTTTGAAGTCGCACGAATGTCAAGCAGGACGAGTGGCAAATTGTCTACCTATTGTCCTCGGTCATCCTGATCCATGAGGGAGGACTTCAGTGTTCGATGGAAGCGCTCAACAATCGCATTGGTCGCGGGACGGTAAGAAGTTGTGCGGATTCTCTCGCATCAACGAAATTTGGACATCTTTCTGAAAAGCGTTGATCAGAATTGTGCCCATCAGTCGGTTGTCAAACGACGCGGAGATTCGAAGCGCGCCACCCAATTCGGCAGGAATGTGAGAAAACCGTTTCTTCGCCGATGTCCGCTAGCGGTATAACTTCGCACCAATGGGTGAAGCGATCTACACAAGTGAGCTAGTAGCGGAAACCCCTAGACAAGTGCAGCGGGCCGATTAAATCCATATTAACGTTGCTAAACCGTGAGTCGGGTGCGCCGGGTGCGTTGAACGTGCCGATTGGTGCCCCGAGACCGGTCTTCACTTTCTGGAAGGCTGCACTCTGTTCTGGTGACAGTTCAACCAGACCGTTTACGCTGGAGGACAGAGGGGTAAACCGCGAGGCCATCTCGGCAAAATCAGGGATTTAACGATGATAACGGTTCAGCATCCTCGAGGAATTGTCAAAGCTGAAGCTTTTTTTGCTCGGCTCCGGGTAGTCAGCAACCACTAATACCTGATTCATCATCCAGTGAGAATCTGTATGCAGGCATTTTTCGGTCGATTTTGAGAACAAACTCCACCCCTTGAATTTCTTGTTCCGGAGTAGTGCATATCTTCTGTAACAATCGGCGAATTTGCATGGGAATCTGGTATCATCTCAAACAATAGGAATTATACAAAAGCCAAGGAACTTTCAATGAATGACCAGTTATACCAATAATCGACTGGCAGGTCTTCTGTATACATAGACGTGGACAGAACTTCTTCAATGCATGGATGGGAATGTGCAATTCCAAACTCCCGGTATCAATAATGAAGGATATTTTTTTTCCATGTGAATTCACGAGGTCCTTGGAAAAATGGGCACCGCTTTGACTGCTGGAACTCATCAGAGCCTTGTCGGATACATTGTCGTCTGAATCGTTAGTTATCGCACAAACCTTTTATTTGCAGACTGATCTGATATAGCCTGTTTTGCCACAATTATAGCATTTCGCATCACGGAATTTACATTGCTTCCGTGAATGCAATTTGGCACACGAATCACATGTACTGAATGATTTATCAGTCTTTGTTTTGCGATCTTTGAATATCCGCGCGTTTTGTCTCCAAGACATTGATCTGGAGTGACACACGGGATCTGGAATATGAGAAATTTTGACAAAATTCGGGACATCTTTGAATTGTTCGCATATAGCACGAACTCTCTGGAATGTGGGATTCTTGAGTAATAGTTATTGCGTTTGCAGATTGCAATAAAACGTTCGCGCAATTGCTTATCTAATTTGGCTTCAGAGCTGCATTTTGCGGCTTGAGTGTTAAGTAAAAGTATAAAATCCTGGATATTTTGGTAGGATTTTTGCATGAAAGTATGGAATTTGTTCTGTTCAGCAGCCTCAAAAGCTATTTGCTGAACATGCTGAAGAATAGCTTGATGAAACTTGGCAAGTTGCACTTTAATGAAAATATCCAGATAAACCAAGTTATTCACCAGAGATTAAACGTCTTCACAAATAGCGTTCAGAAAATAAGCCGGTTTCTTTTATTCAGCGAGACGCTAAATTTAGTTCGAAACTTCTCGTACATCTCTGCCCTATCTTTTATGATGCAGTTGATTTGTATATGTTTTAACTCCACGGTCGACGTTGATTGCTTGTAAATGAACTGCTTCTGATGACAGCGAGTTTGATTTGAATTTACGACCGACCTGTTGATTATCTTGGTTAATATAGTATTACTTTGACTTATTTAAAAAAAAAATATTGGTTGCGCAATCAATGAATTTTGACATAATGAGTGATTAAATGCGAATCGATGGAATATTTCAATGATGGCATTTGAACTAAGACTTCTCATGGGAATAATAGTAGTTGTGGTGGTGGCAAATGTGTTGCGTTGTTTTGTGTTTATTTAAAAACATTTACAGATTATTTAGAAAGAAACCTCTACGAATTCAAGAAGAAAGAAATCGCATTCGTCCTCAAATTACGACGGTGGGTAAGTATCATTTGTCCTCCTTCATTCGTATTATTTAAGGGTGACGCTTTGTAACCGACAACTCTTATCTATTTGCTTCGATCATTTACGGTATAACTTGACGCTTTGCTCCAAACAAAACATGTGCATCCAATTCGTTTGTGAATTAAAGAGTACAATTTTAAACGCCTACTTCTTAAAGAAAATAACTTTGATTTTCTGGGTTTCATTCTGTTCGCAAACGAAATAGTAGTTTTCTTAAATCAATTCTCAATTTTTATTTGAAAAACCTTTTGCTGCATATGTTTAGGCAGAATGGGACGGTGAATGCGGAAGATGCTTCGACGGAACGTCTTCTGGTGTTTGCACGAATGGAAAATGATACGAAAAACGCGGTCATCTCAAGTTTGCTACAGTTTTATGATGGTCCGCAGTCAAATTCTTTATGTTCCCTATCGTGGTGTTGTTAGTCTACCAGGTTAGTAGAAATTAGTGTTCTGCGTTCAATGTCGATGGTCAATTTGTTTCTATTTATTTTATTGGATCAGGAAATTTGTATTTGGTGGGGGGAAGAATAAATAACCCGTATAACTCAGCGAAATCCAGCGTGACTGTGGTAAATCTCAGGACGGGTGACGTCTAAAATAGTCCGCATCTCTTGGTTTGAAGATACTCTTTCGCTGTTGCCTCCTCAGACGACGAAATTTTGGTTTGCTGTGGAATTGGATATCAAGGGAAAAATATACTTCAATCTTGCGAGCGTTTCAAAGTTGGAAGGTGAGCCTTCGGAAGATAGGAATAGAAAAGTGTACTTGTTATAAAATTATATCAAATATTCATTCCGAGCTGCATAAATGCGTTAACCGTCACTAAACTGTGCCTGTGCTGATGCAGCAGCGATTTCATTCACCGACAATCAACAAAATAATTTGTTTCTCGTTGTTGGTGGGACGAATGTTGAAGGAAAAGAGTTGTCGTCTGTTGAAATGTTGTTTATACATCCCAGCACCTACAATTAGGCACACGTTTCCCCTATGCTTAAAGTGCATTCGAAGCCCGGAATCGCTTTATTAAGAGGAAAGGTCATCGTTGCTGGAAGCCTGTTCAAACATATTTACTCCTCCGGTAACTTTCGGCGCGGACAAGGGTCAGTGGAGCGAGTTGAGGCAGCCGGTTTTCGCTCCATTTCGTGTGCACTTCGGCAATTTTCAAAATCGGATTTTCGGTTTTGGTGAGTCATGTGTTTATGGTTTCCGCAAAGTCGCAATAAGTTGTATGATTTACTGTATTAATGTAACAGTTAACAATCACGGTATCCTTCAAATAGGCGAGTTGTGCGATCAGGAGCTTGCCGTTAGTCTTTGCGCTTTGATTTCCGCATCGGATTTCAAATGGCGGTGGCTTCATCTAAATTCAAATCACTGGGAACTAAGCGAATGTTGTGGAAGTATTTAGAAAAAACATTGTCCAAAGTTATACATTTCTGGTCCTCGTGACCTTAATAAAGCGAATACCATTATTATTATTATTATTATTATAAGCCTTAACTACATCCAAATGGTGGTGCATGGACGGGTTTCCTTCGGACAACACGTCCTTACGCATTCCAGGTTTAGGGCTATTCACTGCAACATAAGTAATGATTTAAGAAAAATAAAAAAAGGAACCGCGGTTATAGTATGTATTTAATTGCTGTGTTTAAAATGCATTAAAGTTTTTTTCAGTATAACATCTTCATTTGCTTAAGGGAAGCTAACAACTACGACAAAATCGAAATTTACAGATCTTTGATATCATAAGACTAAAAATTAACAAAATAATTACATCGAGGTAGTCACCCAAAGATTTCTTGTCTCTAATTTGGATTGGCATGCGATGGCAAGCACTTATTTCTTCGTCGAACAAACAATCGGGTGAAGGGGTGAAACACGTAACCCCAATTATCCCCAATCCAACGAGGGACGAAATAACTTAAGATTTAATAAGATTACTTTAACGAGAAAGTGCAATCAGTCAAACTTTGGTTTAGATCCAGTAATTTATCGAGCTAACGTACTCTGCGTACTTATCGATTTCTTATGGACTTTGGTTTATACGTTCACTCTATAGGGGAGGGTAAATTGTAACACACATTATAATTCGTTTTCTAAAATACATTATCTTAACGTGAAGGCAAAATTGCGTCGTACTCCGTCCACAAAAACGAATAGCTAGTTAACATTACTCGAACGCACTCTGCTTCCTTATCGCGCATTGTCGGCGTTTTCGGCCCAGGTTTGGCCCTCGCTATTGTTTGAATACTAAACAATATCATTAATTCCCGACGTTCGTCTTCGGCCATCTTGGCATTCTAATTTTTGGGCCACGAAGTCTTTGAATGACTATATTTGCTTTAACATATACAACAACAGCTCTTTCAAATAAAAACCGATAACCGATCTTTGAATTACTATACTCTAGCTAACAACAATTTAAAATTGATGGTATCAACTAGGCAAGGGCCAATAAAACAGCTACATGGTCATCGCCTGGTTAAAAGTCCTTCCTAATTCGTCGTTAGCGTTCATGCAGTGACCTTGTACGCACCAACCAGAACGCGGCCTATTCACGCTGTGAAATGCGTGATTGTGCGTATGTCATCTATCATCCAATGAAGCAGCTTCATTTTCAAAAAACGGAATTTCCCTGAATATCGAAAGTCTAATAGAATATTACGTAATGCAAAGCAACAACAATAATAAGGTCCTTAAACTTACGTAGAAATATATTTTTTGGACAATAAGTGGGTCCTTTCAAAGTCGGCAGGTAACGCCCTAGCAACAAATGTAACATCCTGGCAATCCTATTGTGTGAGGCTTTATTGTCACAATTCCCTCTCTGCGAGAAATGCACGGAAACAACAGGGATTGTGACAAAATTAGCCAGTCACATTTGGCCGTTACCTTGCGTGCATATTCACGTAAATTAATGTCATTAGTTTCTTGTTATTATCATTTTAAACTTTTGTTGCCGCCATCGGACTCTATATATAACCGGACGTACGTATACGCCGATGTGCGTGGTTTATTCCCTTATTCCCGCAGATAGGTGAAAATCAATCGGTTATTCACATGCATGGGCCTGCCGTTCTGTCTCGGGTAACACAGCAATTAAATACATACTATACCGCAACCCTTGTCTACTGTACGATAACCCAGACTCATATCCCAAGGTCGTTACTGGTATCCATACGTAGTCCATACGTTTACTCATTATATTTTTTTATACGACGTCTTCGCATCTTCAACCGTACTTTATACCCTTTATTTGAATAGGCTGATTCAAACAAACTTTAAATTATACATGTAAAATGTAAAAGCCTTTGTAGAGTTCATTTAGATAAGACCGGGAACAAAACTGCAAGTACAATTTAGTCACTTTTCCAACATTTTATTCCCCTTAGAAAAAGATTGTTCGAGTCATGCTCATGCCAAGTGGTTCAAAATAAATTAAAACCTCGAATTTATCGAAAAATCATAAAACTTAACTTACCGACACATGCGGTTCGATAAAAATGTAAAGCGCTTTCTGTGATAGCCTGCTTACATCGATGCACCCGAGTAGTTAATCAAATCTTCCAAAAGGTTCCTCACTATCCCCAAGAACCTCCACGTTTGCCAGCGACCAGTAAAAGATGAGCTCGAGTAAGCTGTCGCTGCCGAGCAAATCGACAAAATCGTCTTCATTCCGAATATCCGATAAGAAATCGTCCGCCGAAATAGTTTACAACAGGAACTTGAAAAAACGATCACATCCAATAGCTTGTGCGATAACACAGTACACTTTTAGTTTTTCCTGTGTTATTCTATAAATGCCGTGTTATAAAAAGAATAGCATATACGTAGACTTCATGAAATAGAGGCAAAAATCGCACAACTCTACGAATTCCAACGCGAACCACAGCATATACAGCCTTTATACGGTGTATTCTGTTAATGCGACCTTGTTCATGTAAATGAACTCGAGCAGTTGTTCTACGGTCTTACAGATAATGTCTGTAAAGTTAGAATATGCTGCGTGTACCTCTTGGATAACCGTGACCAGAATAACCGGCAAGCCGATGGTCCTGAATAGGTTTGCACGCGTGCTCCAACCACTACACAGTGAGCCCGAACCACATCGTCGACACTGACCGTTTTCCAACAAGAAGTAGGATTCATAAGAACCAGTAGTCTCGGCTAACGTTTAATATGAGGATGGATGTACTTATTTGTAGAATAATCATGTTTGCACTTGTACACGCATTGTATTGAACCAATAAACACGGCGAATCGCTGGGTGCGCCAATCAATAAGATTAAAATCGTGTGACACACATAAAAGGGGGCCAGTAAAAATTTGGCGCTGCTCATTGGTGATCATAAAGTGGTGTGATTTCCGATCCAATAAAGTTTCGCCATCTTGAAATATTTTCTTAATGTAGAAACGATTAAGATGTGCTTAATCGTGTCGGTTGGTTTCGCAGCCACAATTCAACGTGTGTCGCTACCACACCCGAAACAAACTTAAACACCAAAACGACACGTCAAATCGAACGTAGAGCATAAGGGCATTCTGACCGTCGCTGGACACCACAGTCGTCGTTCGTTCTGACTTCAAAGGGAATAGATCGCTGTAACCGATTTTATAATAATAAAAGCTCTTCTATTCTAACAGTTTTTTAACCAGATTTAGCAAGATACGAACACTCGTTGTCCCAAACATTACCGGGGAAAACGTTTACATCGAACTCCCCCAATTGGTGACGGCAGAAAGAATCCGGCGCTTTGGCGAAGCGCAGATTAAGAAATCAATCGCCAGCAAATAGGAGTTAGCTCTTCTTCTCCTTCTTAAGGACGTAGTCTTAGAGGTTGGCCTCTCCATTTTGAGATCCGTTGGAGAACTGTTAGGTCCCACAGAGGCAACCGAGGTGTCCGATTTTAAAGCAAGGGGATGAGATCGCCGTCTCCAATGTAATAATAAAAGCTCTTCAGTTCTAACCGTTAATTTACTCTATTTAGCAAGATACAAAGCTTAGAAAGCTATCAATTTCATTAATAATACGTAAATGTTGACGAAATTGTTTTTATTAAATTATAAAATATTGAACCATCTCAAAAAGTGATGTGCTCAATTAATACATTAAAATACATGCAAAATAGTGAAACTTTAAATAATATTTCTTACAATAAAAGATTTTACTCTACTCTACATTGTCTGGTGCTCGTTCCACGGTTGCTTATCGTAAACCTCAACAAAATCATAAAAAAATGTCCAAGTTCTGCTCTAAAACACAAAACAACAGCATGCTGCGCTGTTGATCGAAACAAAATACAATTGGGTCTAATGATTTTGATACAAACCGAAGTGAGTCGCCATGCATAAATCCTTTGAACTCAAAAAACGCACTGCCATCTTAAAATTAAAAAGTTGTCGTTTGTCTTTTATTTATTAATATAACTGTGTCAGTTGCAACCAATACAAATTGGATCATTTTTTTAAGAATTGGACTCACGGATATTTAGTACCTGCTCAGCATCGTCTTCAATATCTTTAGATGACGACGTTCCAAAAATCTTGTTTTTGCGATCCTCAACGCTGCTAGAATCTTAAACACAACAGATTCTCCAACCATTCCTGAAAAAGTGGAAATTGCACACATTAAAAGAATTCTTTGCCATATCGACTGAGTGACTTCTATTTCGTCAAATCGGGTGAGTATTGCCTCGTATAATGACGGTTATTTGGGAGGGAGATTTGAAAAGGCTTGAAGCTTGCGTTGATTTGTTTCAATATATATTTTTTATTTTATAAATTGGCCATTTTAAGTCGAAACATTTTAGAAATTATTAACTATTCCCCAGCGAGTTTTCTTCGAATAACTACCGCCAATATTTCCAATCTAGGCGTATTATCTTCCGACTAATGGAACAACATGGCTATAGTTTGATCTGTTATTTCTAAACGTTTTCAAAATAAATAGTAAAATTGTTAAATTTAACACCAACAATATTTTATTTTGGGAAATCCGGTGAGAATCCATCATTAAAGTCAACAACCGTTTGTCTTCGGGCTTGCTTAGTTGAGGGGTCTGATTAAGTAAGGTAACACTATTTATCCGTGTGTATAATTGTTAATAAACAAGCGCTTCCAATACATACTGTATCAACGTGTTTAAAACAAATGTTCTCGGACGTTTTATTCCAAACTAACCGACGTTTATCATCATTTAGGCGCCCCATTTTAAACGACGACGACTGCTTCAAACGTGCTAAATTTTTCAGGGGCATCAAAGCATAAATTCCACTTGAAGGTAGACAATTTGTCATCAGTGGACTAAAAATAATATAAAAAAATTGTCACACATCTTTGCATTAAATTTTAAACAAAACATATACAAAATCAGAGTTTTCGTTTTTTAAAAATCATTCTTACCGCAGGCACCCCATCGGGTGTTTCATTAAGCAGTTCGTGTATTATCGAGCTTTCGTTTGGGCATTCTTAAAGAGGCAAAATATATACATAAAGTACAATACACGTCGAATGGTTTAGAATCAGTCTAAAATTGTAAACTAAGGGACCCAAAGAGTATATCTTTGTTTTCGTTTATTATAAGGTTTTTTTTGGTATTCTAAAAAAGGTAAAATAAATACATACAATACAATGCCCAGTCTCAAATTGTCAACTTACGGGACTCAAACAGTATATGTTTGTTATCGTTTATTATAAGGTTTCTTTTTTGGTATTCTAAAATAGGTAAAATAAATACATACAATACAATGCCCAGTCTCAAATTGTCAACTTACGGGACTCAAACAGTAAATGTTTGTTATCGTTTATTATAAGGTTTCTTTTTTGGTATTCTAAACTAGGTAAAATAGATACATACAATACAATGCCCAGTCTCAAATTGTCAACTTACGGGACTCAAACAGTATATGTTTGTTTTCGTTTATTATAAGGTTTCTGTTTTGGTATTCTAAAACAGGTAAAATAAATACATAAAATACAATGACCAGTCTCAAATTGTGAACTCACGGGACCCAACGTGTATATGTTTGTTTTCGTTTATTATAAGGTTTTTTTTGGTATTCTAAAAAAGGTAAAATAAATACATACAATACAATGCCCAGTCTCAAATTGTCAACTTACGGGACTCAAACAGTATATGTTTGTTATCGTTTATTATAAGGTTTCTTTTTTGGTATTCTAAAATAGGTAAAATAAATACATACAATACAATGCCCAGTCTCAAATTGTCAACTTACGGGACTCAAACAGTATATGTTTGTTATCGTTTATTATAAGGTTTCTTTTTTGGTATTCTAAACTAGGTAAAATAGATACATACAATACAATGCCCAGTCTCAAATTGTCAACTTACGGGACTCAAACAGTATATGTTTGTTTTCGTTTATTATAAGGTTTCTGTTTTGGTATTCTAAAACAGGTAAAATAAATACATAAAATACAATGACCAGTCTCAAATTGTCAACTCACGGAACACGAAGAGCCGATTTCGAAACACCGCAAGTTGTAAACTGCATGGAGCTGAGGACGGGGGGCTCCACCAAGTTCACTGACAATTAACGGTAACATTTGGATTAACGGACTGAGGCAACCCAGTAACAATCAATTTTCTTTTCAGTCGAGCGATTTTTAGATTAGCACACGCATATAAAATAGGTGACGTCATGATTTCGAGGCATACAATCGCAAAACTTAACGTGAACGACAGCAAATACAGCCGTTCTACAGTTTTCTCGGACAATGTCACTTTTTCGTGTAAATGTAGTTGGATGACGGTACTACAGAGAGATTATATGTTGTGAGAGAAAATGTGGAGTTTTCTTCTTGGAAAACCGAGGCCAGGACAACTGGTACAGGGATCGCCTGCCAGACGAGGATGGCAGAACGCTTGCGGCAACCTAAAATTTACGATCTTGTTTCTGCAAATAAAGATTTCATCAACGTGAGTTCGATAAACAACAAATAAACACAATTTGGTTTGCCTTTAAAAATAAAGGTTGCTGTCAAGTTTTGTAAACATTTGCAGCGATGATACAATTAGTGGTATTTCGTGATTGGGATGTTATAAACCCGTTAAATTGCATTTAAACTGAATATGGTAACCAATTTCGACGTAGAATAACACTCTTTTGCTACTTCATTCGATTTCAGTAGACCAGAATCCGAAACAAAAATGCCTTTTCCTACTCTAAAATAATACTGTATATTTATGAGTAATCCTCGTTGGACATGTACAATTTAGGTTTGGACATCGTATAACCTGCATTAAAAACAGTTACCTTTCTCGTCGTACAAAAATCGGTCAACGACCTTAAAATAACGACAAAAATAAGTGGCTGGAAGGTTTCACAGGTAAGTCTGATTTAACAATTTGGAATGACAATTTTCTCTCTCTTCATCTGATTGATGCTGGGGCAGCGAAGACGGTAAAGCGGATAGGACGGCCTTTAGGAGGCTGCCGGTTGGATGAGGAGGTTTCGGGATACGATGTGCACGCGCCGGCACGCACGAAGATCTCTCGAACACCAAGAATCACATATCGCCATGCGCCTTCCTATTTTTATGCGATTGATCATGTTACTGAAAGCATCTCAGAGGACAAATTCCTCTGCTCTAACAAAAACATAGTGGTTTTCCATTGACCTTGTCATGGTACCAATTATTTGTCTCGTTACTGTTTGGCCAACGTTCACGAAAAACGCGTTCTTCTGAAGTTAAATTACGTTTATTTTCGCCCAGAGTCGTTTGGAAGAGACAAACGATAAATTTGATTTGGTTGCTGATAGGATGAGTAGACGTTTAGATGTATTGTAATATGTCACTTTATGTAAGCGCATATGAGCCCAACAGCTTCGGAAAAAGGACAGAAGCGCAGTTCTTGCGATTCTCCGCAATTTACAATAACTCGGGAAAAAAAATACTTTTCATTCACAGGCCTTAGAAATGGGATGGAAATTTCGTTTGCAACCTGTAATACCCAAAGCGAATCTCTGTTTACTTATTTAAATGGCCAATAAAGATCCAAGAAACCGGCAATCGCTTGTGTCAATAGTAATGGTTATCGCTTTACTGCGGTCACGAGTAGATTTTTCTGAACTTTAAAAATAAACATTTTCAATAATCAACCTTGATATTTTTTAAAATAATTGTAGTTGCTTTATTCAGGTCATGAAGGAAAAACAGTTGATGCGACCGTGTATTTCAAGTTAATCGGCGAATTTCGGAAGAAGAAGAAGACGAATAATAAAAAAGTGAAACTTTCTATAATAACTGAAAAAAATAAAACGTTCTGTTACCGCTTACGTATATTTAAGTGGGTGTGTGATGCATCTGTATCGACAGATCGTCTGTGGGTGATTGCCAAATGGACAGAAACCTTGATGGACATTTAACGTCCGGTGGCACTTAAAATCAGCATGTTCGGTCACCATAGTCGTCGTTCGTTCTGAGATGGTCGTCCCCGATGAAATAAAAAAGGCTGTTCTATTCCAACAGTTGATTTACTCTATTATCTAGTAGACAATGCAGTGGTTCGATTATGCAGACATCGGCGTCAGAAGTAAGGAGTCGTGCTCCAGAACATATGTCCAGATCAGTTACAAATTATACTAGACTGACTTTCCTTTTGCCGCCTGTGGTTATCAGACTCGCCAGAAGAAAGAAGTATGTTTCTTATTCTACGAACGCTTGGCACAAAAAACAATGCCGCCGCTTAAATATGCGAAATCTCGGTACACAAACACGTGCACAAGTTACTTCAGGCCTGTCTTATTCTAAAAAAAATACAGATAGGCGTTATTAGGAATCTAAGGGTTGTTGCAGACAACATTTAACAATGCATGACGCTCTACTGAAATTACTTCGCAAAAGGCATTTTTAAGAGTTCTGCTTTCGTCCATAAACTGCTACCGAATTTTACTACGAAATATGTTTTATTTAATCACGTAAAATAAACCGAAAAGAGGGACGCTTCTAGGAAAACGTCATCCATTTTAGAGATCAATAATTGAAAGAAGTTTAGACAATTCGCGTTGGAGCGGCTGCCGTGGATGAGGAAAGACAACAATGACAATCTCGTCACCAGAAGGCCTCACAAGATGTCCAACGAGCTTTGACCAGTGTTGAAGGATAAGTTCAAGATTCTTGTACGATTTAGTGTCGTACTGATCTCGGAACAGTGACGGGCCGAAACAAGTCGCTATGCACTCGTAGGAGCACTGGTTGACCGCTTTAAGGGCCGAATTCGTCGAAGGTTGTTCGCGAGAACATCTAGCGTGGCGAATCTAAATGAGAGCATCTCCTTCTTTTTCGACCAGGATTGTTAGAGGATCTGCAAATGAATTTTCCAGCGACAAATTCTCATCCAAATACCTGTGGTGTTACCTGTTTGTGTTTTCATTTTGATCACGGAATGAAACTGTGAATCAATCAAATAGATCTTTATTTCTGAATAAACATGTTTCTGGTTTACAAATATCACCCGGATTGTAAAGGTACGCTGTCCATATGTTTATGCGTTTTATGATGTGACAAGTGACGTCTAAGAAGACAAATCCTTCTGCTGATAACTTCTGGATTAACGTCAACAAAAACAAAGTTGTTTGCGGTCGACTCACACATATCCTGTATCGTACGAGCGTCTCGCCACTAGACTGTGAGTCAGCCAACGTTAGGTTGACGACAAAAAACGTTCTTGAACATTTCAATTACGTTTATTTTGGTCCAGAGCCGTTTGGAAGCCGATGCAACAAAGGTTTTCCATAATTGAGATTAAAAAGAAGTGTGCTTTGGTTGCTTGTAGGACGAATAGACGTGGACACGAATCGTCCTCTGTCACTTTATGTAAGCGCATAACAGCCCAACAGCTTCGAAGAAACAGCATACACGCGAAATGTTTGAGATTCTCTACCAATAATTATGGTTATCGCTTTACTGCTGTCACGAGTAACCGTTTGTGAACTTTAAGAATTTAAATTTACAACAATCAACTTTCATGGAAGAAATTGCGTAAATACGTCATACATGCAATAATGGGCGAATGCGTTTGTGTAGACGAATCGCAATAAGAAAAAAACCGAGAAATGCAGAACTCAAAGTCGGTACTCGAATTGATGTTTGCGTATTCGACAACACAGATGGGACCCAGCAGCTTCCACTGCAATAAACGGGACAACCCTCAGCGATACTGCCCGGCGATGTTGGACGCTAGGCCGCGTAATTCATCCCGCCTACATGTTGACTCCGACCAGCTGACCAAATAGTTATAAAATAAGACGGGCTCATTCACTAGGAGTCCAGCCTGTCCCTATGATCCATCATCATCGCTGCCTTTGCCAGCGGCCGACACGCGAGCCGAATTTGCCTCTAACGTTATATCGGGTCTTCGCATAAGAGTTCCGAAATCGGCACGATTAGCTTCGCCCACAAGGGATGGCGGTACATGTGGGACTTCGCAGAGGCACCGGGTCTTAATACCGACCAAATTTTTGGGTTGGACTACCGCGAGAGGGACAGATCCCTCTCAAAATTTAAGACTCGGGCGCCGAACAAGCAGGATTCCTGGATTCATATCGATGGCTCCTGCATGGCAACCTTTTACTGCGCTTATTGTAGACGATGTACGTTTCACCAAATATTCTCCTGCATCTTTGCCCTATATGTTATGATGCAGTTCATTTTTATATTTTTTAACTCCATCGTCGACGTTGATTACTTCTAAATATACTGTTGTTAAACGAAGCTTCTGATGACAGCGAGTTTAATTTGAATTTAAGACTGGCCTGTTGATTATCGTAGAAAATTTAGTACGACTTTGAATTTTGTTAAAACATATTGTTTGCGCAATCAATGGATTTTAACATAATGAGTGATTGAATACGAATCGATTGAATATTTAATCTGTTTCTTTGGCGTGGCTAACTTTACCTTCTAGGGGATAGGCCGGAACCTTCATGGATTACATTTTAAATAACACTACT
>JAPUBX010003843.1:0-89278 GCA_028672205.1 Proteocephalus fallax
GGCATCGCATTGAAAACATATTTCGTACATTCTGTCAGTGGTCTGTTATTCTAAATTAAAGGAAGCGAGATATTTCAAAGCGATTGGACGATTTCTCTCTTGCCACAACAAAAAAGGCACAGATGTTTACCAAACATAGAGCCTAAGTGTTCCAACAGTAAATAAAAGACGTCGGAGATGCTATCAACAATTCAACAACGCCGATAGTCCTTTTTAATAAAAACCAAAAAGGTTGTCGAGACATCAGGGTAGACAGGAACAATTGACTACGCGGCTCGAGGGTGAAAACGTATTTTGTATGATGTCTACTCATATTATTTTAGTAGACATCTTTTGTGACAAATTACATCATCAAAATCGCCGGCTGGACCCATTGTAAAACAGAGACTTCGGCTGTTTGGTAGTCTGCAATGTATTTTTCACACGCTTTGTTGTTCTGGACATTCCGACCGCATATTTGGCGCGGTGGCCGGTTTGGAAACAAATGTTTGGCCGTAGTGGGGACAGTTGAAATTGTTAAATGATAAAACGGGTGTTTTTTTTACAATTTGATTAGGATTTCCTAATCGTCGGTGAAGATTCCGTCTGCGCGAATCATTTCACATGGGTGCAATCCATTGATGTAACAACGCTGCTACGTTTAAAATTACTTGTATTGGATGACAGGAACGTTTTACCGACTTATCCGCAACACAATTAAGCAATTTTTCGCTTCATTGACTTCGCCGTATCATTTTCAGCCGACAGACTATCTTCCGCGAAGCCTTCCACAATATGCCCCTGCCGACGGCAATACCGTTGACTGAAACGTTAAAACTCTAGAGTGACGTCGACCACTTTGTCTAAAAACACCACGTAGCTGAGTTTGTGTGCGCTGAGCTTCGTCGACGATTTGGCTAGTAAACGCGATTTCTATTACGATAAAACGTGGTTCATTATCAGTCGTCTTTCGTTCATTGAATATCCTTAGGAAATGTAATGTGCCAAAGGATATAAGCAGGGAGCACTTAAAGGTAAAATTCCTGATAGATTTACCACGTTCCAAAATGAGATGCTAATACCCCAAAGCATTCGATATGTAAAATCACTCGTCGAATTAGGTCAATTTTCTTAATGATATTGTAATAAAACAATTTACAGGGCACCGGCAACTATAAAATCAAACATAAATGGCCCGGTACACTGTGTTGAGTACATTCGTTATAAATAACGAAAAAGGTTTTTCATTGTAAGACACTTTATTTTATATTTCAGCCGACAGATATCAAACAGGGTTAGAAAATGAGTCGTCGCTTGGGTTTAAAAAGGATCGTTTTGATCGTATAGTTTTTTTAGAGCAGCATTTTATTCACCTTTGTCAAAATCTCGAACTGTCTCGACCTGCAAGATAGCAAAATCTGAGATTCAACGTAGAAGAAGGATTAGAAGGGGACTATTTGATTCAATAACGTTTTTCCTATAAAAGTGAACATTGTTCGTCTATAGACCGTCTACGCATTAAACACATGAAAAATCACTAAAACACTATGCAGTATAAAAAACGAACCGATGGCTTGACATTTAGATTGACGCTTATTTTTGTGAGGCAAATTAATAAGGTATATAGGTACATTCAAATTCGACACGAAATTCGCAGTTGGAGACATAACTTTAAATCCGTCGTTGCCGACCTTGGCCGGGAATCGCGATTATTGGACGCCATTGGCCGCGACATTAATGACGCCGGTTTATCCGCATGCCAGTTCTGTAGTATTCTAAGTTATGGGAAAAGAGGGTATCGAACTGGATCTTAAGGGCGTTAGTGGTAACGTTTTATGCATTATCCTTACTAACTGCATCGATTTTATTAGGAGGAAACAACATTATACGCGATGAATGCAGTATCTAAACATCAACTATCAATTGCACCGTTTCGGCATTTTCCAAGTAGACTAGCAAATCCTTGAAAGATGTCATTTGTTAAAATGTGACAGAAATGCGCATTTCCCGAAGACCATCAGCTTATGCCGACTCGAGTCTAACGACCAGAACAAGTTCAGTGAAGCCCCCAGGTTTGTGTCACTTTTTGGGTACATTTCAGCATCATCCATTTCTTAAAGTTGCATTCAGAAATGAACTCGTCGACTCTTGGCTGCACTTAGTGGTAGCTACGTAAATTCCGAGCTCCCGTTTGGTCAGCCAAGTGCAATGTCCACTACCCACTGCTTGATTTACAATTCCGAAAAACGGAACCCTTCCTGCTCTCAAGTCGACAAGAATAAAACGGCACCCTCACTCAATTCACCACGATAGTCAACGGGAGACTTTCGCACAGTACTAAACACCACCTTTTTCACAGAATATCTCTTGTATTTCGCCAAGTGCAAGGTCCATTACCCACTGCTTAATTTACAATTCCGCACAACTGCACCCTTTCTTCTCCCAAGTCGACAAGACGCAAACGGCATGCTCACTCAAATCACCACGTGAATCGACGGGAGACTTCCGCACAGTACTGAACCCCACCTTTTTTAACGGAAATTCTCTTATAATTCGCCAAGTGCAAAGTCCATTACACACTACTTAATTTACAATTCCGCACAACTGCACCCTTCATTCTCCCAAGTCGACAAGACGCAAACGGCATGCTCACTCAATTCACCACGTGAATCGACGGGAGACTTCCGCACAGTACTGAACCCCACCTATTTTAACGGAAATGCTCTTGTATTTCGCCAAGTGCAAGGTCCATTACCCACTACTTAATTTACAATTCCGCACAACTGCACCCTTCCTTCTCTCAATGTCGTCCGCGATCAGTTGTGATATAGTGCGGAGCTCAAAACACGGCAACCAAATTGTTTAGGAACGTGTTGATTACGGTCTTGAAGGTAGCGTCAGGTATTGGCACCGCTAATGGCTATCTTGTTAAATGGTCCACGCATGTCATCAAGAAACGGAAGCCCTTTGAGTCAGGTAAGGGTCCTACTAGATCGAGGTGTACGTGGCTGAAGCGAGCATCCGGTAGGTCAAACGAACTGACTGGAGCCTTGTTATGACGGATCACCTTAGAGCGTTGACATGCGATGCATACTTTGGCCCATGTTCTCACGTCCTTCGAGAGACCTTGCAATGTGAAGCGACAAGCAATCAATTCTACTGATGCCTTGGGACCAGGGTGAGCTAGGGAGTGGATTGCATCGAAGACAATACGTCGAAAAGATCGAGGAACAACAAGTCGGGGATGTGTCTTCGAGGTGTCTCATATAATCGTGATCGTTGGGTTGGGCAACGGGAAAACTGTATAACTAGATGGGCGATTATGAGTACCAACTCGTGCCTCCTGTTGTGCTTGTGCTAATGCCTCGTAGTCGATATGGGGCGTTGTGGTCAAACTATTGATTGTGATACGTGAAAGAACATCAGCGACTGGGTTGTCGACTCCCTTCACGTGCCTGAATTCAATGTTAAATTGCGACAGGAAATCCAGTTGCCGTATTTCTATCTCCGCGTACTTGGTAGATGATAAACGGGAAGCTGCGATAAGTGGTAAATGGTCCGTGAGAACCGTTACAGTTGAAGCCTCGGCCAAATGTCGGAAGTGGCGGATGGCTGCATAGACAGCCAATAATTCGCGCTCGAAAGTACAATAGCGTCTCTCCGTCGCCGAGAAAGCTTTCGAGAAAAAAGGCCCGTGGTTGTTGGTGATCCCCGACCTCTTGATGTAAAACGTCACCAGCAGCTACGGTCGACGCGTCTACCATAAGAGATAAGCGAGCGTTGGCGTTGGGGTGAAAACGCAAGGTACATTTTGCAAGCTTCTGTTCCGAAGAATCCACGGCTGAAAGTTGATCATCTGTCAAGTGTAATGGTCCGTTGGCTCCACCGGTCAATGCATGCAAGGGCAAAGAGATGGAGGCACAATTGGGTATGAAGCGGCGGTAAAAATTAATCATTCCCAGAAACCGACGAAGCTGGCGGCGAGTCTTGGGGACTGGGAAACTTGAGACGGCCTTAACCTTTTCGGCCAGGGGTAAACATCCTTTGGAAGAAATCAGGTGTCCGAGGTACTGAACCGATGACGAGCCAAAACAACATTTGCTTTCGTTGATTACAAGGCCGTTGTGATAAAGACGCCGGAAAACCTCTTCTGCGTGTGTTAGGTCTTCTTCCTGTGTCGTGCTGTCGATGAGGATGTTATCGACATATTTGAATACATAATCTAGCCCGCTAAAAATAGAATCAAGGAAACGCTGGAAAGTCTGGGCGGCGTTCCGCAAACCAAAAGGAATTCGTTAGAACTCGAATAACCAAAGGGTGTCTTGATGGCGGTTTTGGGAATGTCTTCTGCGCGACGGGAATTTGGTGATAGGCGCGCGTGAGGTCGACGGTTGAAAAAAATAGTTTTTCCGCGAAGGGAGGCAACGCAATCTTGGATATGGGGAATTGGGTAATTGTCGTGTTCAGTTACTGTGTTTAAGGCCCGGAAATAACCGCAGGGCTTCCAATCTCATTGAGTCTATTTCGGAACCATGTGTAAAGGAGAGGACCATCTGCCAGGAGACGGTCCTATAATGCCTAGAGCAAGCATTTATCGAATTCCTTTTGGGCGATCTGTCTTCTTTCGGGGGCAAGTCTGCGGTAACGGCAAAATTGGTGGTGGCCTCTGGTGCGATTACGTCTTCGGAAAGGTGACGAATCTCGTGAATTAGAATCGTGGCTTCGTTGGCGGTGACGTCCATGAAATTCGGCGCGTAGCTTGGTTTCCATTTGGTGTACGATGCGTTGCATTTTTTTCGAGCCAAGCTGGGTTTGTGATCTCCTTTTTCGCTTGGCTTGGTTGTCTTGCGAAGGCCTCGATATATCTTTGTGGCGCATCAGCTTCAGCTACCCTGTCAGCTTCGTTAGGGAGACAAGTGCGACAACCGCCCGGATTGCTGGCGGAAGTTTTTTTAATGAAAAAGGCCTTGATAAAGCGATCATT
Organism: Proteocephalus fallax; assembly: GCA_028672205.1. NCBI lineage: Eukaryota > Metazoa > Platyhelminthes > Cestoda > Proteocephalidea > Proteocephalidae > Proteocephalus > Proteocephalus fallax. The sequence continues at coordinate 4,964 of JAPUBX010003843.1, forward strand.
AAGACCCATGTGACTGCAAATCCATTGAAGGTGATGCAGTAAAGCAGAAGGTTTTCTATCCCCTATTTTAATAGTGTTAAGGAGAAAATGCACATTTTCCAGATGAGAATTTCGCATCTGACTAAGCATTGCTTCTTTAAGCGTTGTATACGGGGTTTCGCCAGTAGCTGTGGTGGCGTTGGAGAAGCGGCTGGCCAACTCAGGCGTCAAAGCGCCTACCAAATGATAGAATTTTGATAGCTCCTTGGTAATGCCAAGACAAGAGAAATGTGCTTCGATCACAGTGAACCTTGCTTTCATATCCGCTGGCCAGACTGGGGGAATGTTTATCTACACCGCGGCGATTTGTTCGTTGGATTCCATTTGTTTTTGTTTACTGAAAAAAAGTGACAAAAACAGAATTAAATTGGTTCTTTACGATTGACCTTAAATCGTGTTACTGGTAGGTCGAAGTCGCCACCAAGGATCGCGAGTTCGATGTTATGCCTTTTGGTTGGTGCAACGCTGCAGCCACCTTCAAACGCATGATGCAAACTGTGCTACAAGGTCTCTACATAAAACAGTGTTTGATATACCTGGACGACGTTATTGTATTAGGTCGAACAGTGGCAGAACACAACCGCAACCTAGACGCGGTTCTCGTTTTGTTACAGGAGGCAGGCTATATCCCCAGCCCCAAAAAGTTCTGCTTCCTACAGAAATCCGTCAAATATCTTTGACATATTATATCAGGAAAAAGAACAAGAGATAACAAGCGATCGCGTCGAAGACGTCAAGAACTGGCCACGTCCCCAAAAACAAATTGGTGGCCAAACATCCGAGACGCCGTAAACACGTTCTGCAGAACCTGTACACTGTGTGCCAGTTTCAAGGGCCCAAATGGCAACCTCATCGCTCCGCTCCAACCAATACCTGTCGGATGCCTCGGAGAACGCATCGGTATCGACATCGTCGGCCGACTTCCACCGACAAAACGCGGAAAACCGCTATATCCTAGTCATGGTGGCTGAAGCCGAAGCACTCCCGAATCAGGAAGCGGAGATGGTCGGTTTCACATTCTTTAACCGTTGGGTCGCCACAACTCGGAGTCCCCGACAGTATCCACAGCGACCTGGATGAAGAATACGATGATCAATAACGGGTAAATAATACACTTTGAACCGAGGCATATGGTTGCGTGTAGTCTTGTGGCTTTGTATGTGTTCGTTTTGCGTTTCACGCGAGTTGGAAGACTTTTAAGTTAGTAAACTAATTAATTATCATCTTCTTGCCTAAGATCCAAAAATCGTGCGGAAAAGAATAATCAATAGGGCATAAAACTCATACGTAAATTAATATATATGTATGGTTATTGTGATTAACTGGTTCGGCTAATTTATAACCCATTTCCTTTAACCAATGGGAAAACCCGGCAGTCGAGTTATGCTTTTCCAAAATTATAACCCTAGTTCCACATTTAAAAAAAACAGAAAAATTTTAAGTTATGCAGTCATTTTCATTTTTTTAAATGTTCTTGATAAAAACATTTTTGTAAATATATCATAAAAAATTACGTGTATAAAGAGAACTTTTGATTTCCAAAGCGAATTCTATTTGGAAGGTATTTGTGGTGATTGCTAACTTTAATTATAAATTTTGTTGTGCAATACAAAAGTATATTGTAGGTCACACCTACGAATAGGATTTCTCCTTAATGAACGTGTCTTATTCGTTAAAGGTCTCAGTTTGCTTTTTGGGCTTTACCGATATTTTAGACAATTCGTTTATAATACATTCAGGGTTAATTCAACCCTCCATACAATACTATCACACTATATCTCTTTTAATAATAGCAAAAATTTAATAAAATAATAACCTTCATTATTTATTACACAATTATTTGGGAAATATAGCCTTGCCTACTAATTCATGCAGAATGCCAACTAAAAAACTCTCACGCAACCATATGCCTCGGTTCAAAGTTTATTTTTCATCCATTGTTGCTTGTAGACGAACACTCGCCTATTTAATTACAAATAATGTTTTGTTAAAACTTCCAATAAAATTCCAATCGTTTTGTAGTAGTTGGTTTTTAGTCAAGAATAATAGGTTTTTTTAAGTATACTAGAGCGCTATCGAAATTGGGACTTTTTCTAACCTCGTGCCGCGAACAGTTTCTGCCGAGTCTTTCATATTTTTACCTAAAGATCATGTCGAAACTTCTGTCTCGAAGTATTAGAAAGACCACGCCTAGAAGGGCAGTCTCATCTACTATGTTTACTAGAAACCGTCAACCGCGCCCTCCTTTACTGTCATTACAGACGACGACAGTTCCTCGTCGAAAGTAGACCGACTCTGCGAAACCGTCTCACAACTGGCATTTTCAATGTCAGTACTTCAAAACAAAATGCAGAGAAAGAATTTGCATTCAGTCATTCCCTCATCGGCGCTGGAAAAAGAACCAACGCCCCTTACTCTAGCTCCGAAAGAAGAGCCGACGCCGTACTCCCCCGATAATCCCCTGCGACTTTCTTCTATTGAGCCAGTAATTATTCGACGCTCTGCTACAACTCTTGTTCTGTCTATAAAGATAAATGAACGCTCCTGCGCACAGTGGTGACAGCCTTGGCGGGATGAACTTCACCCGTTTTGAGGGTTCAGATCTGGCGGCAGCCTCCCTTACTGTCGAGAATTTCAACTGTTGTTTATGTAACAGCAGAAAAAACCGGCGCTTCCGCGAAGCGCAACTAAAGGAAACGATCGCGAGCAGGATGGACGCCGACCTCCTCCTCCAATGGGACGGCGTTATATACAAATAGGTCTGTTCCTAGAAAGATCCGCCAGAGCTTTCGTCGGCAGTTTCGCTAAGTGCCTCTCCTTAAAACAGATGGGAAACGAGCGTCCCGCCCTGTTCATCGACCGGGCTAAAGAACACGTCCGGAAGCTGATGAAACCCGGTGTAATACGAGATTACACGACGGTTTTTCCGTTCTTGACTCCTTTTCGGTTTTCGTTCCCGTATCCTCGTTGATCCGCCCACGGACCAGAGAGAACTGAAGATTGCACTCCAAGACATCTTCGATGCTTATTCCACCCAGAGATCCTCGACAACGACCGCTACCACAAATCCGCGCATCACGGAGATAACCAGCCCAAGAGTTTTCCAGGAAAGACCCTGGAGAGACCAACCGCTTGCATCAGATCGAGAATTCTTCACATGCAAACAAAGGGGGCTACGTCCAGCGCTTCTGTCCGGAGAGATCTGGACCCAGACCGCGTAAGTCACCTCGTTTACCCTTACCTGTTTATAACGAAAGTTCCAAACCCGCCGATTTCATTGTTGTTAAAGTACATATAGGTGCCAAGGGGTCCAGCTTGTCCCTATGCTCGATTCCCGTCGCGGCTTTAGCCAGCGGCCGACACGCGAGCCGCATCAGCCTCCAAGGGTTTACCGGGGCTCCACAGAAGAGTTCCGAAGTCGCCACGATTAACTTCGCGCATGAAAGAGGGCGGTACACGTGGGAATTGTTTGTGACGCCGAACTAAAATGCCGACCTTAATTTTGGGCTGGACTACCTCGAGAGGAAAACCTCCCTTCTAGACTTTAAAACACGGCGAATCATTTTCAAATAAACGAACACCGAACCAAGAAACCGAGTAAACTCCGAACCCATCGTGATCACAGGAGCCCTCGAAGAGGTCCATACCCTCGTCGATAATTAAAGGAACACGTTGGCGCTCTCTATCGCCGAACTGGGGCGCGCCGTTGTGATATCCCCACCACCGGGGAACCCTTCCGACATACGAACCGATCGATAGCCTATACCCTTCAGGAAGAATTTAAGTTCTAGGTCATGGAGATGCTACTCGCGGTGGTCATACGACCAAGCGTGAGCCTCTACGCCAGCCAGGTATTGTTTCAGCGAAAAGGCGACGAACCTGGCGCCTCTGCATCGATTATCAAAAACTGAACAGCCATACTGCAAAGGATGGCGACACCACTTCCCAAGCCTAGAGAAATCATAGAGAAGCATTTGGGTCCGCCGTCTTCACTACGCTGGACCTAGCTAGTGGGTACTGTTAGATTCGGACTCACCAACGCCCGAGCCATATTCCAGAGAGTTATGGACTCCTGATTTAAGGAGGTTAAGTTCTTGTCTGCCTATATAGACGACATCATCTTGTTCTCAAAGACACGCGAGGACGGGGTACAGCACCTCCGGAAACACTCTAGATACTGCGGGAGGCCGGATTCCGAATAAAACCCTCGAAGTGCCAGTGGTTCCTATCAACCGTCAGATATGCCGGGCACCTAATCTCGGCGAAAGGGGTAACGGCGATCAGGAATAATAATTTATCTTCTATTGCAATTTCATTAGGGGTGGTGGTGGTAAGCAAAAATAAAACATGAAATGTGGCTTCCAATTTTACTTCTAACGCAAATTTATTAATAATTTAGCGGGAAATGCACCGTGAGTTTCTCATTGCATGGTTAAGGAACGCGAGAACATTGTATAAATTATATTTATTTCCAACAGAAGTAAGATGGTGTAGTGAACTTGACTACCGTAAGTTAAATTTTGTCGATGAAAAAAATAAGGCAAAACTAATAACGGCATTATTTGAGACTATTTGACACAAACATAATTTAAATTCGATGCCTTTCAAATTAATTAACGTAACGCGCTTTTAATTCAACGATTGGAATTATTACAAGGGTGTTTAATAATGGATAGAAATATTGAAGATATATAACTTTCTGTCATAATTTATTTTTATTTTAGCATAATAAGGCTAAATTAGCTACTTGAAAAACTTCTTCGTTTCCAATTTCCTTAATAATACAATTTTGATCGCTTAAAATTTTATTTTTGTTTCGGAAAAATGGTAAAATGAACATCATGAACGAAAGTTTACTAATATTGTTAGCTTAAGGCATTCTTCGTCAAACTTCTAATGCGGAATATATATAAAAAAACAACTCGGGTTTAATGAAGAATAGCTTATCAGATTAAACCAAAATGTTGTGAATTCTATCATTTACGCCACTTTAAACTGATCGATGACTGACACCGTTAATTACATGCATCCATTCCGCTCCGGTACTGAAGAATGTAAACCGAATATTAACCGATGGATTTTCCATTTGTGTAACACCTGGTTGATAAGCCCGACTTTCACTCGAAGGTTTTATTTTGGCACATTTTCGACTTGAAAAACTTCTTCGTTTCAAATTTCCTTAATAATACAATTTTTATCGCTTAAAATTTTATTTTTGTTTCTGGAAAATTGTAACTTGAGCATCATGAACGAAAATTAGACCGCCTTACGACAATTATGTTGCTACCGATAATTGCGGATCCTTGGTTTACTAATATTGTTAGCTTCATGCATTCTTCGCAAAACTTCTAATGCGGAATATATATAAAAACTACTCGGGTTTAATGAAGAAAAGCTTATCATAATTAAACAAAAATGTTGTGAATTGTATCATTTACGCCACTTTAAACTGATCGTTACCATGGACACCGTTAATTACATACATCCATTCCTCTCCGATACTGAAGAATGTAAACCGACCACCGGACGGATTATCAACCGATGGATTTTCCATTTGTGTAAGACCTGGTTGATAAGCCCTACTTCCACTCGAAGGTTGACTAGAAAATTATATTCATGTGGAATAAATAGATTAGTTAAAGCTTCCATTGCTACTCTGAATTGTATTTTGTCAAACGTGCAACATCCTGATTATACAATGGAGTCCTAAGAGATTTGGGACTTTAAAGACTCGTCAACACGACGTTTGTCCTTCCGTGTTGGTAAGTGTGACGAACATATAATTTCAGTTAACCAAAGGATCAGAATATCGTTTTTTATACCATTTAACACTGAACGCAAGAACCAACTGCATCAAGTTCACGAAAGTGAACTAAGTAGACCACACGCCTCAACTGGCTCTTTGAGTCTGTCGCACGTTTCTGATTTTGAAAGATATTGGGTCTTCAAAGACGACTAGGTACATCTTTGTAAAGTAGGCATTCACGATCAAAGTAATATCTCACAACAAGGGAGGCCTTAAGTGAGCCATCTTCGATTCACGATAACCTCATTTGGAGTTCCGAATTTCCAAGCGAATAAAAAAGCCCAACTACGAGTTGACATGGCCAAAAATGAATTTAAGCTGATGTGAACTAGCCGATTGTTGGGCCGATCTGATATCAGCTTTTGGACTAAGATCCGTGTCTTTCGTTCCGCAATAAGTCCTATTCTAATATACGGCTGTGAAATCAGAAACCAGTAGATTTACGTTTTTCGTCAAAATCGTGATATAAATCGATAGTACACACATAAATGGACCTTCAAATAGTCATTTTTATCGTGTTATGTGCCGCAACTAATAATCACAAAATACGACCCCTGGTTTTGTCTAGTTCTTAATATTTGCTCCATCCCAATTAGGATCGCCGGCAAGACTGCAGTCTTTGTTTCCACCACTTTCTCCCAGTTCAATTGGTCCCATGGCGACCGTTGAGCATTTAAGCAGATATTTAACTCGGCCTATGCCTTTCACAGTCTACGAACATTCAAGACAATCCTCGAACTTAAGAAAGATTTCTAAAATGAAAATGTGCGTGGTTTTATAAAACAAAGCTAACTCATTGAGTTTTATTTAATTTATTTTCAGTAAGCCGGATTATTCCGTTCTTGATTATCTCGTGGTTTAGTCTTTACTATCGAAAAAGAACGAGGTAGTCGCAGCAAGACTTTACATTAACGTTTGCTAGGCTACCGAAAGAAAAAATGTAAGCAACAGACGAATCCGCATGCTTTCTTTGAGAACGTTAATATGACCCAATAATTTTCTGTTAAGTTATGCAACCTAATTCGGTAGAGAGAACGAACTACAAATGTTATTAATACTTTTGTTCAATTTGCCTCCTTCATCTTGCGACCTGCGTCAATCGCCCTATTATGACTCATTTACGCATTAAAATTAAAATATTGTGCTAACACACACAATACTAATATTATTAGAAAACTTGATCAGTTCTTGTATTTGAAGATTAAATGTCATCGGCTTGGACAACAATATCCACTGCGAGATGCTCAGAAAACAAACTTCACTCACATTAGTCGATGTAGTTGTCATTATAACTATGGTATTTGGTAGATGAAGACCAAAAACACGTTCAGTATTAAAATCAACCATATAGAAAGTGGATACAAGTATCGGCAATATATTTAAATAAAAGTCAATTTAAATTGTTTGCTTATTAAACTCTTGGAGTACATACAATGTCTCACATTTTCATCGAAAGGCCCTCTGGAAAGCCGCGGCGTTTCGTTGTAATGAATTGAATTACAGTGGAATTTATAACTGCAGTTTATTTGTTTCGGCTATTTGAGAAGTTCCAAATATACTGAACAATATAACATTTACCAACCAATCGATTATGATTAGAGCTTGCGAGGCTCATCTCAGATGCTGACAGTTTCGGGCTGTTGCGAAGGACGCGGTCATAAATGATGGCGGTGTCAGGGTTGCTGCTCTGGGTTGATGATCATTGGTACCTCGTAGGTCCGCTTAAAAACACCGCGCAGACGGCGTCGGGCGTGTCGGGTTTGCGTGAGAGTGCGTCCGCGTTTGAGTGTGTCTTTCCGGAGCGGTACTGGATTTCCTCGTACCATCTGGCTACGGATCTGTCAGTGTCCTTCATTGGTGTCAGCTACGTTAGTGCGCGATGGTCGGTCTTGATGACAAACTTACGGAAGAGTAAATAGTTGCCGAAGTATTTTGTCAACGAGAATATTGGGAAAATTTCTCGGGTGATTGCCGTTTTCTGTCGCATTTGGCGGCCCAGTTTCTTACTGGCGTATTCGATAACTCGATCGTACCCGTTGGGGTCAACCTGTGATAGAACCGCTCTGAAGTGCGATGTCGCTTGCATCTGTGTCGAGGAAGAAGGGTTGGGCGTCTGCGTCAAAGTTTGGCAAAGTAAAGATGGGAGCTTGTGGTAGTATTGTATATAGGGTAGAATAAACCCTGAATGGATAATAGACGAATAGTCTGTAATACCGGTGTAACTCTTAAAGCCAACCGAGACCCTTGACGAATAGAACACGTGCAGCAACGATAATTCGTATTCAAAAGTGTAACGTACGATATACGTTAATATAGTAAAACACAATTAATAATAAGAGTTAGCAATCACCACATCCACCTGGGTGCAGCAGCTTCGATGGCATGCGGTAGTTGACCGGAGATTTCAAACCCAAACGCTCCGAGCGCCGAGATAGAGCTTGCGAGCTTTGGTCTGGAATGGATGGAGTCGTATAAGCCGGATCAGGTGGATCAGAAGAATTGTAATGAATAACAGTCACGGCTGGTTCCGAAGGATGGGAATCCATAACGGGCATAGATGGTTCATCGAATCGGATTTGATCGACATGCCGACGATGACTTGATAAATCAGTGACATCAAGGATAGTAACCATACTATTTCCACTTCTTCCAAGAATAAGACCTCGAGACGGTCGAAAATCATTCCCTTTGAAAACGGTAATGGCTCCCATAATTGAGCGTAATAGACTGCAATTCGACGGGGACTGCATTTCCACCAAAGAATTCAGTCTGTTCATGTCTGGGTAAAAACCAGACTTATCAACAGTAAACCAGAGGCAATCAAAGCTTTGGACGGCAAATTTGCATTTCGACGGATTAACCGCCACATTGTACTCGACAAAGAGTCGGAATAGCTGGAGGAGTCTCTCGTCATGATCATGCCTGCTGACACAATTGTCATCTTGATAAACTTCATTACCATTAAGGCCATCCAATATGCCATTAATGCAATCCTGGAAAATAGCCGGTGCGACATTCAGCCCAGAAGGTAGAAAGTTGTACCTGAATAACCCACAGGGTGTATTAATAACTGTCAGCAAACTGGATTCGTCATCCAGTTGACTATGTAAGTAGGCCTCTTTTGTATCAATTTTGGAGAAGACACTCGACCCGTTATAATCACCACATATCATGGGTGTACAACCGTCGGATTGTATTGGTGTCACAATGGGAGTGGTCCATTGTGAACAGCTCACTGGAGTCAGTATATTACGCTCCATCAATTTGACTTTGGGAATTATCAGTCCACCAGTCACTCTGGTGCACTTTTTGACCAGATCTTTGAACTCGGAATCAACTGCCGGTGATGAATTGAAATTCAGCTGAAACTTGAACTGCTTCATGACGGTCAAACCAATAATAGCTGGACCCGTCGCCGACACCAAGAATTTGCATAGGAATTTGGTGCCGTCTCGTATAATATTGATCATACAGAAGCCAAGGATTTTCAGTGAATGACCAGTGATACCAATAATCAACTGGTTTGTCTTCTGTATACAAGGACAAGGACAGAACTTCTTTAATGCATGCATAGGAATGAGTGATTCCACAGTCCCAGTATCAACAATAAAGGACATCTTTTTGCCATGCGAATTCGTAAGTTCCTTGGAAATATGGCCACCACTCTGACTGCAAGAACTCATCAGAGCCATATCAGATATATTGTCGTCTGAATCGTTAGTGATCGCACAAACCTTGGATTTGCAGACCGACTTGATGTGGCCTATTTTGCCACAATTATAGCATTTCGCATCACGGAATTTACATTGCTCCCGTGAATGCAATTTGCCACATGAATGACAAATATTTACTGAGTTATCAGTCTTGTTTCTGCGATTTTTGAATATTCGCGTGTTTGGTCTCCTTGGAATATTTATGGAGTGAAACACTGGATCTGGAATATGAGAAATATTGATAATATTCGAGACATCTTCGAATTGTTCGCATATAGCACGAGCACTTTGGAATGTAGGATTTTTAAGCAATAGTAATTGTCTTTGGAGATTTGTATCATTGATGCCTGCAATTAAACGGTCGCGCAATTGCGTGTCTAACTGAGCTTCAAAGTTGCATTTTGCTGCCTGGGTCTGTAGTAGAAGTATGAAATCTCGAATTTTTTGGTCGGATTTTCGCATAATGGTATGGAATATGCTCCGTTCAGCAGCCTCAAAAGCTATAGGCTGAACATACTGAATAATAGCTTCCTGGATCTTGGCAAGTGACATTTTAATAGGAATAGCCGGATAAACCAAGTTTTTCACCAGAGCATAAGCATCTTTTCCAATTGCATTCAGAAAATAAGCAGCTTTCTTATCTTCAGCGAGATTATCTTGGGTAAAAGCCCAAATTTCGAAACGCTCAATATAGTCTGACACTTCTCTTGAAGTTGCATTAACTGATAAGAATTCCAGGTTCATTTTTGACATAGTTGCGACGCCAAATGTGATAGTATTGTATATAGGGTAGAATAAACCCTGAATGGATAATAGACGAATAGTCTGTAATACCGGTGTAACTCTTAAAGCCAACCGAGACCCTTGACGAATAGAACACGTGCAGCAACGATAATTCGTATTCAAAAGTGTAACGTACGATATACGTTAATATAGTAAAACACAATTAATAATAAGAGTTAGCAATCACCACAGAGCTTCGCAGAGGGCCATCTTTAGCTTGGCGAAGGCGTCGTCATGTTCGGGGGCCAAGGGGAATGCATTCTTGGCCTTTTTGTCGGTCAGTTTGTGGGGAAGGGCGGCGATCTTCGCGTACCCTTTTATAAACTTCCTATAGTAGTTGGTTCGCAAGGAAGCTTCGCACGTCCGTTTGGTTGTGGGGACGTGGCCAGTTCTTGACGTCTTCGACGCGATCGCTTGTTATCTCTAGTTCTTTTTCCTGAGAAAATATGTCCGAGGTATCTAACGGATTTCTGTAGGAAGCAGCATTTTGTCGAGCTGAGGGTAATGCCCGCTTCATGGAACCGAGCGAGAACTGCGTCTAGGTTGCGGTTGTGTTTTGCCACTGTTTGACTAAATACATTAACGTCGTCCAAGTATATCAGACACTATTTTGGATAGACACCTTGTAGCACAATTTGTATCAAGCGTTCGGAGGTAACTGCAGCGTTGCACAAACCAAAAGGCATGGTATCGAACTCGAATCGGCCGCTAAGGAGGATGAATGCGGTTTTCTCGCGATGCTTGGGGATTACTTCGACCTGCCAGTAAACCCGATTTAAGGTCAATCGCGGAGAACCAGCAGGCGTGACCCAGCGCATATGGGGTGTCGTCGATCTGTGGCAGGGAAAACGCGTCTCTTTTTGTGACGGCATTGAGGCTGCGGTATTCAATGCACAGGCGTATGGTACCACCTTGTTTTGGGACTACCTTTTAAGGTGAGGCCGATGGTGACTTCGAAGGGAGAATGACTCCGTCTCGGAACATCTCGTCTAACATCTTGCTTACTTTGTCTTTTAGCGGGGGGGGATACGTTGTCGTTTCTGTCAGATGGGAATCGTGTCTCCTGTTTCAATTTTGTCGCGAATAATAGACGTCCTCTTTAACCTGGTATCGTCCTAGGCAAAAATGTGGGAGTATTGTTGATGGAGATTGAGGTCCTGTCTGTAGGTGAAATATCGGAAGACTTTTCAACAATCTCCTGCAAATCAGTTTCAAGAGGGGCCATGTCGGCGTAAACCTATCTACATAGGGGTTGGTCTTCGTAAGCGTTAGACTGAGTATTTGGGTTGCCAATGGCGTCTGTATTAAGGTAGATTGCCTTGTTGCACCCGTCTATTACTAGCCCATGTTTGAGTATTAAGTCCAATCATAGGATAAGGTAACATCCGAGTTTGGGGCAGCTAAAGCAGGGTATAGTAAGGTGCCGACCTCTGATAATTACCGTCAGTTCAAAAAATGCCGTCTACGGTTAGGGGCGGTGTCTCTGGAGACTGTATTGCAGGTATTTGTTTGTTAACCGGAAAGTTCACTCTTTTGTTCCGTGGTAGAAAGGCTGGGGTGAGTAAAGAACGTGTAGCAACCGAATACAATAAGAGCCGTAATAGGGTACCCCTCGACTGTGCAGGGTACTCTAGCCGCTATCTCAGAGACAGACATAAAATTTGGCTTGGAATGTACTGGGCGTGTAGAAACAGAGAAGGTAGCTTGCTTACCCGCCTGATTGTGACCGCAGGTTCTTGAGTTTCTGCCGTTACGAAGGCAGTAGTGGAAGTCTTTGTGTTGACTTGGGGGTCTGTAGGCTGTCGTCGATCGTCTCCGAGGGAGCGCTGGCAAAGGCGACGGCAAGGGAGTCGGACCGCACACAGGCGCGTTTTTCGTTCTTGGCGCGTGTGTCTTCGGTTAACGCGGCGTCCGCAATAATTCGTCGACGTCGTCATCAGGGGAACAACTACCGTCTTCTACGTTTATGAAAGCGTTGGGACCAAGGAGACGCAGGATTGTCTGGCTCTTCTGGTCCTCTGGGACGCGGGAGAGGAATAATTTACCGTAGCGTAGCCAGTGGTCGATGTTCTGGTCGAGTGTGTTAGGGGCTAACGACGAATTTTACCTTCGGGATTGGTTCGATACTTATGACACTAATTCGACAGCCTTCTTTTCAGAGCTTTTTAAAACAAGGTGCCTTTTAGGTGGCATATTTATTCAAAAAGATGAGACGAGGAGTCAATATTGTAGCAATAGGTATATGTGAATACGCAGAGGGGATTTTATTATCGTAACACGTAGATATGACAATGGGATAGAAATAACCGGTAAGTAAGTTTAGAATGGTGAAGGAGGACGTTAAATTGGTAATGGGATTTCTGAATGAAGATCCGCAACTCGCACTCTGTAAGGTGCGTAACGTCGTGGGCGTAAGCTGGTGTGTCCAGAAGTGGAACAAAGGTTATAAATTTGGAAAGGCATAACTTGACTGCTGGTGTTTTCTATTAGTTCAAGGGATGGGTTCTAAATTAGCCGAACGATTTAATCACAAGTACAATACATATTAATTAATTTACGCATGAGTGTGATGTCACCCGTTCTTTTTCATATCCGAACGCGTTTAAGAAAACTTTTTTATTAAATTATAAATAACGTTTTTTTCCAAACTTCCGAATCAATTCTACTCGTTTTTTTAGTTGTTGTTTTAGTCTAGATGAATAGTTTTACGTAAACTGGACGGGGCTATTTTCAAACTGGGAAGTTTTGTATCGACGCGTGAGACACAGTTAGCTCTCGTTAATTAATTTCTTTGATTGATGCCATGTAAATTCGGACGAATCGTACGAACAATAAGCTCTAGCCTAAAATAGCCGTACTTACGAGAATGTCAACAACTGGACGTCAACCTGTTCCTGCTTCGCGTGTCTATACGAAAGAAGACAAAATGAAGTTGATTACGTCGCAACTTTGCAAATTTAATCTTGCCGTTGCGTCACTGACGGAATATCTGGTTGCCTAGTTACGTCACATTATCGTGTCACAACCGGCAAATTCAGATACACGGTTCTAAAAAAATCGCTCATTCACAAGTCTGCGATTACAAAGACGCAGCGTTACAATGCCCTCTTTGATAAAGAGGAATTGGGTCACGAGAGACTTTCGAAACTGCTGCATTGACTGAAAGCCTGATCGGTGAACCAAGACGTCAGCGAATTTATCATTCTCTATCTGTTAACCACAAAATCTTCCCCCGGTCGTCAGAGCTTCCTTGGTAACCCTCTTACCAACGCTGCAGTAGGTCGAGTTTGACATTTTCCCGCTCACCCTTGCCATCTAACAGTCGCCTTCCTTACACGACCCCCATTTACACTCAAAAAACTTATTGACGATGAGGCTCAATAGTTGCGTGAATTAAATAAGAAAATGCGTAACTTGCTGGAGAACAGGAACCGCTCGCAGCATCAACGGATTCAAACGATGGGACTAAACAAAAGCAAAAAAGGAGACATGCTTTGCTGGTTTCATCAGCTGTTCGGGTCCAAAGCAAGGCGCTGCAGTTCTCCATGTTCTTGGTTGGGAAACGGAGAGGACAGGCAGTGACTCCGGCGTTCACTCTGCCTGGCAACTATACACCAAGCCGGATTCTTTTTGTGAAGGACGTCGAACGCGTTTGCCACTTGATGGTGGACTTCAGCGCCGATGTGAGCGTATTTTCCAAACTCTATGTCTGACCATTTACACTTTGACACCAATTTCGTCCACCAGGCTGCCAGACGAAGTAACATCACAACTTAGAGTCAGCGTTCGCTTCGTCTCGACCTCGAACTGGGGCGCATCCTCCGTTTCACATTCATCGGTGCTGATCTCGCTCGTGCGATCTTTGGTCCGCACGGCAATAACTACTTTCTTTGGATCATTCAAATTTGCCGTTTGAGTTTATAAATGCTTCCAGACATTTTTTATAAATTCTTTGCGGTTTTTACTTCTGTTGTGCTGATATCAATGACTTTTTTTTTAGCCAGCAAAGACGAAGAAGAGCACTTGCGACATTTAAAGTAGTCATTCGGCGCCTTGATCAGCAAAGGATCGTTGTGAACCCAGAAAAATGCCATTTCGGCCGAACTGAAGTATGTTTCCTGAGTCACTTGGTAAATGACATCTAGACACGAAGTAAACAGCGGTTGCTGACTACATGGGGCCCAACAAAAAACGTAAGCTTCGATAATTTCCTGCACTGCTGAATTTTTACCGACGTTTCATCGCCTATGTTGCCGAGATTGCCTTGCTGAAAACCTTTCTGACCTCCAGCGGAAACGGTCAGCTTAAACTGTACACTGAACCGAGTTCAGCCTTCCAGAAGTTGAATGCTGGTCTCATTGGTTTATTCGCGCCCTGATGCCCAACGATCTAAGATGGTGAATGCTTTGAAAACTGCAGTCGGCGCTGTACTTAACCAAGTGGACGAGCATCGGCGACAACCATTAGCGTTGTTTTCGAAGTCTCAATCACTAACAGAGCGCTAATAAAGCACCTTCGGTGGTGAATTATTTGCAACTTTCCTAAGCGTCAAGCATTTTGCGGAAGATGGCCGCATTTTAATTTTCACTGACCACAAGCCGTTGATTCAGGCAATGGCCTCCTACTCGTCTCGCTAAAACGAACGCGAAATCCGACAACTCGATTTCCTCTCCAAGTTTGACTTGAATTCCGTCATATCCGCGGCGCAGATAATGAGGTTTTCGACGCCCTTTCGCGAATCGAGTTGAAAAGTCTGCTGCTCGCTAATAGTATCGACTACGAGAAGATGTCTGACGCCCAGCAACACGAGGGTATTCAAATTGGGCCCGACGGACCAGCCCTAATAAACAAACTCTCTCGCGGTCGCAGCGTTCTCTGCTCCGGGACAACCACCTGACAAGTTGCTAAAGGCTTTTTTTGGAAGGGCCTGCAAAAGGGACGTCCGCATGTAGACACGGGCAAGCCCACAGTGTCAATCGTAACACCATGGCACCGATCGGCACGTTCGACGCACCCGACGCACTTTTTTAGCCACGTTCATGTTGATTAAGTCGGCTTGTTGCCCTCATTCACTACGTGCGAAGTTATACCCCTATCAGATATCGGCGCAGAAACTGTCGTTTTTGCCTTCTGCATAACTGGGTTGCGCGTTTCGGATCTCCGCGTTGTTTGACAAACAACCGAGGGGAACAATTTTAATCAACGCTTTTCCAAAAAAAATATGCCATTTTTTTCAAGGCTAGCGAATCCGCACAACTTCTAACCATCCCGCGGTCAATGGGGTGGTTGAGTGCCTCTATCGAACATTGAAGTCCCCCTTTGTGGCTCAAGATGACCGAGAACTTTGGGTAGACAATATGCTTCTCGTCCTGCTCGGCATTCGTGCGACTTTTAAAATTCTGACGTCGTCTCCTGCCTACCAGAATTAGTCTACGGGTCAGCTATCCACTTACCAGTTAAGTTTGTTAATCTAAGAGCAGCGTAGCCGTCTCTGCTTTTCACCGATGTTCTTCAGAGGCTACGAAGTTTTGCTTGGAGAGTTCGGCCTAAAGAAACTAAATTTTTGATTTCAAGCTGCAATGTCGATCCACAATAGCAAAACAACACCACTATATGATGGTCGTTTTCTCATACTGCCTCGTGCGAATAAAACGTTTTAAATATCCATTAATGGACGCTTTCGTCGAGAATGCCTTCTAATTCGCAATCTGCCCGAACTTACTGGCAAACCAAACGACGCGATTTCTTAACGAAACTTCTTCCCAGGCCACTGCCCGAATCAGTATCGAGCCGACTGACACATTTACGACAACCCGTACACAAAGCGGTCACGTCAGACGCACCCCCTTTCATCTTATCAACTTTTACCGTGAATTAACCGTCGGTTAATCTGCGTCCCCACAAGCCATCTCTTTTGTATTTCTTCCCCTGTCGACGAAAAGTCCAAGAAGAGAGCCATATAGTGACATTAAACGCCACTTTTTGTCTTTACGCACTCGGACCGATTTCCGCCCACGAACAAACAATCGCCGACTTACCGTGTAATCAAAAAAAAACAATCTTGATTATACTTTGGTTAGCCTTCTTTTTCATTATCCTTTGTGACGCGTATGTCATAAAAAGGTTTCGTGGTTTTCAGGTTTTGTAGAACTTCGAATAACACCAACTTGAAATCCCCGTACTTCCAACCCAACCCTGCCCCTTCAACTACACTGGAGTGTTCACACTCAGATTCATGTAAGTCGCGACGCCGCCCCCTGAAGATTTTACGCCGCGCACTAACGCACAATAAATACTTGATCCAGATATATTTCGCGAAGAACGTTTTCTTGTAAAAAGACTACGCCGACAGGTTGAAAGAGAGTAAAGGGCCAAATCAAACGAAGGCTTTGTGTGAATTTGTGGTAGTGGGGCAAGTGCAGTATTTGAAGACACAAACATGTTGCCAAGCAGTCAAAAAAAACCGTAATATCAATGCGCGACAAATATTAAGCAGTCGATGCATTTTTCCGAGATAACCCGTCAGGCTTCGATTTCCACTTAAGGAAAGTCTCAAGTAGACTCGCGTCAACAATAAAGTGTTTATGGCATTCTGTAAGCTGTTTTCGTGAGTATTTTCGTTTTGTCAACAATAAATCCATGAAACTGGTTAGTTAAATGTATCTTAAAGGTTGCGAAAAATAAACTCTGATAACGATCAAAAACCAAATGAATTTAGAATGAAAAGTTAAATATGAATTTGCAATAATAAGAAAAGTATTGAATTTACCAAAGTCACGAGGGCCAAAAGGACGCGTGAAGCGAACACTGTCCCTAAAAATTGAGCAATATCAACGTAAACGTAAGAAAGTTATTTTCTACTTCAATACAGTTTTTTTTAGATTAAGTCGGCATAGCTTAATTAGTGTGCACGGTCTACATCGGAACAGGTGGGAACGAAAAATTCCGAATTTGACGATCGTTTAATGATCTGTCAGTATTTCGCTTCTAATCGCTCCGCTAAGTAAAAATAATAAATTAAACCACCGAGGAATTAAGGTTGGAAAACGCATTATTGAAGCCATCCCAATTTAATTACCAAAAAAAGAAATCATTATATACAATCGCCAGTTATCCTTTAGGTAGTCTGTGGATCCCTCTTTCGTGAAGTCGATAATCAATGCAATCCCTGGGAGACACCATTCGAGAAAAGAATTAAACTAGTTTGCCCGTGGTCTGTGTTCGGTGTTCATGCGACATAGTGTGAGCCATTCATTGTTTTCTTTGATGTGCCATTATGAACCAACGATTGTTTTCCCAGCTATTGTCGGTAGTTTTAAATAATAATATTTTGTAGTAACAATTTCGCAATGCCCTCCTTTGTAGACACAATTCACGAACTCTTAACTTTTAACCTCTCTAACTGACCCTTACGCCCCAAATACCCTCCAATTTAGTCTTGACTGTCGCCATGTAAATATATTCCCAAAAAAACCTCACAGCCGTATGAATATCGGACAAACGGATTTTCAGTTTTTCCAGAAGAGGTAAGCTCAGACACGATTTTACTGTGCGGTATTGATTACTGTAAAAATAATGCTGAAATGTCCGGTTTTCGTCAACCGAATAAAGCGATAAACATTATTATTATTATTAAATATATCAAAAAGAACCCGTGATATTACAGACCTATCCGTCGCATGATATATTTGTTACTGGGAAGTAAAACGAGAATGTAACGACTTGCAAAACAATTGACCCCCAAAAATAAATTTCGAACTTTACGTTTCTGTTTTAAATATAGCGCATAAAGATGTTAATTAGTTAGTCGATATTTGATTTAATATAGTTTTGTTTTAATGTGCTGCTTTTTTTACTGCGTACCTGTTGCACCACACGTACCTTTCTGCACTATTTAAATGCGCCTCTTCAACCACAGTCCTCATTCTCATAAAATGTTTGCCATGATAGCGCTTTGTGTTATAATTGCTTCCGTTAACGCTTGTCCACCGTAAGTCATTGTATGCTATCGCGAAATAATTCTTGATTTTTTATTTAGTGTACTGACTAGGCATCAATGGTTAGTGTCTAAATAAACTTCATTTCTGATTTTTTTGTTTCTTCTGGAAGAACAGAACTAAACATAAACCTTTCTTGTGCAGCTATCACTGTGTGCCATATTTTGAATTAAATGGGTATGTTTTGTGCATAGCAATTTAAATATTTGAAATGCAAATGTTAACCACTGCATTTTTACGTAGAAGGGGATATGACTGGTGAGCATAAGATGCGCTAAATACAATTCATACTTAACAACGAATATTGTAAACAAACATTGTTTTTATAGTTACACATGGTATTTTTGATTTACCAAACATTATGGAATAAATAAAAGTCGACATAAATAATTCGATTTCCATATATTCTCTTAAGCGACGCAGGATATGGACAGTATGTTTGTTTCTGAAAGCCTATTTTGCATTCAAACATTATGTTGTTTTCCTTCAATTAAGATTTAATTGGTATGTTTTCTTATAGATTGTAATAATGTCCACATATTTGTTACAAATTAAAGAGTCAACAATTTTCGTTTAGCAAAGACTGCAGAAAATTGCCGAATTCAAAGTAAGTCGAATTAACAGCAAATATATAACGAAATTAATAGGAATGATAATTAATCTGCTATTGCAAATTTTATTTGTAGGTACAGGTGGTAAGCAAACATATAACATGGCATTTGGTTTCCATTTTTACTTGCAACGCTTATTTATAAATAATTTAGCACTTATTGCGTGAGTTTATCATTGCATGGCTAAGGAACGCGAGAACATCGTCTAAATTATATTCATTTCTAACAAAAGTAAGAAGGTGTAGTGAAATTGACTACCGTAAGTTAAACTTTTTTGGAGTCATTGATTGTCTATAATAAACATTAGGCGCGACAAATTAGGGAATTATTTGAGACTATTTGACAGAAACATAATTTAAATTAGATACCTTTAAAATGTATTGACGTAGCGCGCTTTTAATTCAACGATTGGAATTATAACAAGGGTGTTTTCTTATGAATAGAAATATTGAAGATATCTATGTTTTGTCATAATTCTTTTTTTAGCATTAAAAGGCTACATTAGCTACTTGAAAAACTTGTTCGTTTCCAATTTCCTTAATAATACAATTTTGATCGCTTTACATTTTATTATTGTTTCGAGGAAATTGTATAATGAACACTATGAACAAAAATTAGACTACCTTACGATTATTATGTCACTCCCGATAATTGCTGATTGCTAGAAAGAACGATCTACAAGTCAGATTTATACGTTTGTAAAATTTTCCGCCTATATTTCGTGAGCCACGTGAATCGTGCAACACCTCGTGAGTTACTGCATGAGACCCCTAGATGATCTGATGCTTTTCGCGTATAATTCAATTAAACGTAAAGGCCGTTTAATGTGAGAACATTAGTTGTGTTTTTTATCTGCTTGGTTCAATGACGCTTGTCGTATGACACATTAACGCAAGTACAAACAACATCAATTGCGTAGAGATATTTTCCACACCGTACCAAATGCGTTCTATTTCCCGTAATCATTAAGTCGATGAGCGGCGTCCTGCTTCGTACTGAGAGAAGCCTTACGTAACAAAATACAAATTTCGAGTAAAACGGTTTATATTTCCTTGCTTAACACGTTAAGGGTGGTAAAAATTCGGTAAACAAACCATATTTTAATCCGTACATTTTCAACAAAAGTATTGTTTTAAAAATTTCAGCATTCACATCGTATTAGAGAATTAAGTATATTTCATTCTTCATGTCGACAGTAGATGTGATGCAATAATTCGTTATCGTTTTTAAATCATCAGGAAATGAAAAAGACTAATTCAGTTTTAAGTTTTTTCTGAATAGGGTAATAACCTTCTCCGTTTTTAATACGTTCAATTCATTCAAATGCTGACTTCGCAAAGCAATTGAATCTAAATAAGCACACCCTAACCTGGTTAGCAAAACCGTCGGCTAATACGAGACGTTTTACAAATCATTTCTTAAATTTCATTTCTCAACATGAGAAGTAATTGTTAGGCTAGGTTCTATTGAAGCACATACGGTGGGTTATTTCGCCGCATACCTAACCCGTCGCCAAAGAGTCGACGAGCCACCGGCTTTTTATGTAAAAAGGAGGTAGATGAACTATTTGACAAGGAATTTTGTCGGACCCTGTGCCCTATTCGGCGCCTTTAGGGACGCTGTCGCTATATCTATACGATATGTTAAAGCCTCATTGGCGACGAAGTTTCTGACTTGAGCTTCTTATTCTATAGTTCTCCACCGCTATTTTCACTATTGTTGCTTAAAATTTCACTTTTTCTAGGCTTTTCTTTCGTTTGCTAAAAAACAATTGGCAAAAACGTATTCCGTATAGCAACAATAATAATAAATAAAATAATTACTTTTCCAATTGATACCAGGAATCATGTAGTAAATATAATTTCTCGACAGTTAGTACAATATCTCAAGATTACAGGGAATCGGTATTCTTTTTATTGTCAAAGATCTGGAAAATGCCTAAGTGGTGCAAACGAGAGTTGACGCGTAGATAATGCATTCATCGCGTATAATGTTGTTTCCTCCACATAAAATCGATGCAGAAGTAGGGATAATACATAAAATAGCAAACGTTGCCACGTACACACAAAATAACACGGAGGTAGGTAAATGAACGTGTAATATCTCAAAGAATCCAACGCATAACGCGCCCCAAAAAATATTTAATATGCCAAGACAAGTTTTTTTCCAATAATGATGTTATGCAGGCAGACAACACGTTTGTAATTGAGGTCGACAAATTCGAAAATGGTATACATCAAAAACTTCATCGCAACGACGTCACGGTTTTTAACGAACTGCTTGGACGAAAAAATCGAAAAACCACCAAACAATTTTGGTTCGCTGATAACCTTGAAGAGGCGTCCTCCGACATCGAGTGCGGCGGTGTGTTTATTGAGGGGGGAGGTGGTGCTCCGAACACATTGATAGGGAATAATACAATTAAATAATAATAACAATTAAATCAGCAAGTTCTAAAATCTTAAAGGTTTATTTAGCAATCCTATATAATGCATGCTTTCCACTGCATGACCAGTCAACTTCGTAAAGGTCGAAGACGTTGGAAACCAGGAAATCCCCAACGAGGAAGACACCGGAGTGGAATTATCGGCGATAGAAAAGAGAGGAGATTTCGTCTTAGAGGGAAGTGGTTGGATTAAGACACAAAACCACTGTCAAGCAGTCGGTCGAGCTGAAAGTGATGTATTTGCAGGATAGCAACTGCGTTTACCAGCTCGATGCTTGGGCTTGGTTGTTGGGGGAGGGAAGTTGTTGAAGGTAAAGAACCGTTGTCAAGCGATCAGTCGATGAAAGCCGCGAGACCGCGATTAGCACCTTATAAATGTCTCAGATAGACTTGCGTCAACAATAAAGTGTTTTCGTTTTGTCAACAATAAATCGATAAAACTGGTCGATTTTTGTGACCGATCACGACAAAAAAACAAAGGATTGTCCAAAAATGGTAAACATGAATTTGCAATAATCAGAAAAGTATTGAATTTACTGAAGTAACGGGGGCCAACGGTTTACAAATGCATTATAGAAGCTATTAAAATTCCATATCCAAAAACGAAATAACGAAATTTAATGGCTTGATTTAATGTTAGCATCATTTACCCTCCATTGTTTTTGTTTTTTTTAAATAATCACATTTTCCCGTCATATTTTCGCCAGAACTGGGTTTCGAACAAAGACGAATCGCCAGTTATCCATAACCCTGCTCTTGAACAAAAGCCTATGCCCGTTACCCGTGTTCATCCCCAACGACCGTGCCCTCGAAACCCCGTTACTAATCGCCCCTTTGCGACGCATGTAATCCCTATTTATCCTGCAGTAAACTGCTATTCTTACAATGTTATCCAGAAGTATTTCACAAAGAAAGGTTTCTTGTAGACAAATCACGCTGACATGTGTAAACAGAGCAGGTGTTAGTAAAGAGTGAAAATCATAATTTTTGTTGCGAATCGAACGTGCATTGAAGTACGCAAAAGCTTGAAGCGTTTACAAGCTCGATGCTTGTGCTTGGTGTGAATGACTGGTGTTTGGAGGAAGACACAAAAGAACTGGTAAGCAGTCGGTCTAGCTGGAAGTGATGTATTTGCAGGATAGCAACTGCGTTTATTAGCTCGATGCTTGGGCATGGTGTGAATGAGTGGTATTTAAAGGAAGACACAGAACCACTGTTAAGCAGTCGGTCGAGCTGGAAGTCGTGTATTTGCAGGATTGCAACTGCGTTTACCAGCTCGATGCTTGGACTTGGTGTGAATGAATGGTTGTTGGGGGAAGGCAGTTGTTGAAGGTTAAGAACCTTTGTGAAGTGATCAGTCGATTGAAGCCGCAGTATCAATGCAAGACAGATTTTCATTATTGGATGCCGGTTTACAAAATAACCCCTGAGACAGCGATTTGCACCTCATAAATGTCTTAGATAGACTTGCGTATACAATAAAGTGTTTTCGGCATTCGGAAAGCAGTTTTCGTTTGCATTTTTGTTTTGTCAGAGAAAAATCGATGAAACTGGTCGATTTTTGTGAAAAGTTGTGACCGATCATGACAAAAAACAATGGATTTTCCAAAAATGTTAAATATGAATTTGTAATAATCAGAAAAGTATTGATTTTACTGAAGTTACGAGGGCCAAAGGTTTGAAAAGGCATAATGGTAGCCATTAACATGTCCAAAAAAGAAATCATTTAATTACATGCCTTGCTTTGGCTTAAAAGCATTATTTAACCTCCATTGTTTTTTTTCAATAATCACATTTTCTTGTCACATTTTCGCGATGCCCTCTTTTAAAGACGCAATTTGCTAACGGCAATTCACGAACTTCTCACCTCTCTGGTTGTATGCTATCCAGAAATAATACTTAATTTTTAATTAAGTAAACCACAGATTAACTGCATTTTTGATTTTCTTGTTTGTCAGGAAGAACACAACTTTATCTACGCCTTTTTTCAATTTTATATTTCTCATGCAGCTTTGACTGTATTAAATATAGTCCCAGAGTACGTTTTTAACATATCAATTTATATGTTTAAGGTGTCACGTTTTAAGCAATGCATTATAACCATATAGGTCAAACTCACTGGTGAGCATTAGATGCGTTTAATAAAATTCAAAATTTACGACGAATATCGTAATAAATATTGTTTTTATAGTGGCAACTGGTATGTATGATTTTCCAAATATTATCGCATAAATACAAGTAGACAATCATAATACGATTTCCATATATTCTTTTCAACAGCGACAAAAATGGAGTGTATGTTTGTTTATGAAAGCCTATTTTGCATTCAAACATTATTTTGTTTTCCTTCAATTTAGTTGGTCGTGGTATGTTTTTTTATTGATTGTAATAATGTCCATATGTTTGTTTAAATTTACGAGTCCACAATTTTCGTTTAGCCTAGACTGCCATAAATCTATGAATTCATTGTAAGTCGTATTAACAGCAAATATATAACGAAATTAATAGGAATAATAATTGATCTTCTATTGCAATTTAATTAGGGGTGGTGGTGGTAAGCAAAAAATATAACATGAAATGTGGCTTCCAATTTTACTTCTAACGCAAATTTATTAATAATTTAGCGGGAAATGCACCGTGAGTTTCTCATTGCATGGTTAAGGAACGCGAGAACATTGTTTAAATTATATTTATTTCCAACAGAAGTAAGAGGGTGTAGTGAACTTGACTACCGTAAGTTAAATTTTCTTCGAGTGATTGGTTGTCTATAAAAAAAGGCATGAATAATAACGGCATTATTTGAGACTATTTGACACAAACATAATTTAAATTCGATACCTTTAAAATGTAATTAACGTAGCGCGCTTTTAATTCAACGATTGGAATTATTACAAGGGTGTTTAATAATGGATAGAAATATTGAAGATATATAACTTTCTGTCATAATTTATTTTTGATTTTAGCATAATAAGGCTACATTAGCTACTTGAAAAACTTCTTCGTTTCCAATTTCCTTAATAATACAATTTTGATCGCTTAAAATTTTATTTTTGTTTCGGAAAAATGGTAACATGAACATCATGAACGAAAGTTAGACTACCTAACGATAATTATGTCGCTACCGATTATAGTGGATCCTTTGTTTACTAATATTGCTAGATTAAGGCCTTGAATGGAACTTTCAGAAAGTCATTTTTATACGTTTCTGTGCCTAACTAATAATCATTAAATACGACCCCTTGCTTTGTCTTGTTCTTAAAATTTGCCCCATCCCAATTGGGATCGCCGGCAACACTGCAGTCTTTTTATCCACCACTTTCTCTCAATTAAATTTGTCCCATGACGACAGTTGCGAATTCCAGCAGATATTTAGCACGGCTTACGCGTTTCACAGTCTACGAACATTCAGGGCCATCCTCAAACTCAAGAAAGATTTCTTAAATTCAGATCCGCGTGGTTGTATAAAATAATGCAATGCATGAAGTTACATTTAATTTTTTTCACGATTCTGTTTTTGATTAAATAATGGTTTTGTCTTGACTATCGAAAATGAACAAAGTAGTCGAAGTTTGAATTCACATGAACGTTTGCGAGGCTACCGAAAGAAAAAAAATGAAAGCAATAGATCCGCTTGCTTTCATGGAAAGTTAATGTGACTCTCTTATTTCCAGTTGTATTATGTAACCAAATTGTGTAGAGAGAACGATCTACAAGTCTAATTTATACTTTTGTTTAATTTGCCTCCTACATTTCGTGAGCTACGTCAATCGTGTCACACCTCGTGAGTGACTGCATCAGACCCCTGGATGATCTTAGGCTTTTCATGTGACAATATGAGTAGGTTTTTAATCTGTTTGGTTCAATGACGCTTGCCGTTTGACACATTAACGCAAGTAAAAACTACATCAATCTTACGACAGGTAATCGTGTCGAGATATACTCCACACCATACCAAATTCGATATATTAACGACGTGTCCGCAATAGCGTAGAGATATGCTTCACACCGTAGCAAATGCGTTCTATTTTACGTAATCATTAAGTCGATGAGCGACATTGTATTGATCTTATTAAGGGCAGTTATTAAAACTAAATTCCGTTTACTTCGCCGCATGCCTAACCCTTCGCCAAAGAATCGACGAGTCACTGGCTCTTTAGGCAAAAAGGAGGTAGATGAACAAATAGACTAGGAGTTTGGTCTGTCCATGTTCCCTGGTCGGCGACTTTTGGGACGTAGTCCCTATCTCTATGGGATATATAAAAGCCTCAGGTGCGACGAAGTGTCAGACTTGACCTTCTTATTCTGTAGTTCTCCACCGCTACATTCACTAGTGTTTCTTATATTTTAACTCTTTCCAGGCTTCTTTTTCGTTGGCTGGAAAAACAATTGGCCAAAACAGTTTTGTTTTCCGTATAGCAACAATAATAAATAAAATAATTACTTTTCAAATTTATTACGCGAATCATGTAGTAAATATAAAACGTTTTAATTTCTCGTCAGTTAGTCAATATCTTCAGATAACTGAGATTCGGAATTTTATTTATTGTCAAAGATGGCTAATCCAGCGCTGCAGGTCTCCTCCAACAGTTTGAGAAGAGAAAAACCTGCAGGCATAATAGATCGTTTCGTGACCATGGCACTCTTTCATTCGTCTTTCTGAAAATCTATAAAGTTTAATAGCAAAAGTCTATTCAATGTTGCTGCAAGGTAAATTACAACTTATAAATAATATTTGTAATTGGTAAAACTACACGTCCATTAACGCTTTTCATTTTCTGTCAATATTTTTCTAAAACTACTTTGATTAACTCACATTCGATTAGCTAGCGATTAAAAAGTATAACTTCCTGATTAATTTCATTCGAAAACCCTTTTTACGTGCTAAATGAAGAATCAAATATCAAGATAGAAAATCGAAACTCTGCGACCTCTTGAAAGGTCTAAGTAGATTGACGGGAACCTGAGATACTCCAGTTGTCTTCCGAGAATGGACTTCTGGTGAATGCATCAAAATGCATCTCCATTACGATTTCCCCGAGAGCCGATGTTGACACTCCAGAAATCTCTTCACTGCGTAATTTTGCCTTAAGCTCAAAATCGAAATTCATCTGCGTTATTTTTTACAGTCGTTTGTCATTAAGTGATCATGTGGATCCTTTCTTGAGGAAAATTTCGTCGAATTTGCTTCTTTGTTTGCCAGTTCAAGAGACTTGGTTTGAGCTCTAGCAATATTAAAACCTTTATCAATGCAGGCATGATTCCCCTTATTTTATATTGTTCACCAGGAATTTGTGCATGGCACTGCCCAAATGCATTCCGCCAGGTAAAATCTGACGAACACATCAATTATTAAATGTTACTGTTACTGTGGCGATTCTATGACAGTGACACAAATTGATGCAAATTGACGTTTAAGACAGGTAACGTGTTTTAATCCTAAATAAGTTGTTAAACAAAAAGCATATAAAATCCGCTTTTGCTCGTCTTGCTCTACAATATTCAGATAATCTCCCACTTAAATTAGTTTCCCAGATGGACATTTACATTTTCAATGGATGTACCCCAAGGGTCTGGACTCTGAATAGTGAGTTCCGTAAGTGACTAGTGCGTTTCATATAAAGGTCGGAGATATCTATGTATATTGTATATTTGCTTACAAAAGTCGGAATCCTCGGAACTCTTTGAAGTTTGTTGAGCCAACTGCATCTCTTAGATTGCACTGGTTCTGAAGGCAGTGCGAATGTATGATAAGTTTGTTAAGCTTAAACATTGTAAATACCTTTGGTTATTCTTAAACTCCATTTAAAGTCGACGAACGAAGATGCTTTTTTCAGACTGGGCAATGGGTGCCCGTTTACGACATGCATGTTATTCACTGTTCGCTGCTTGTATTTTGAGTGACCCTTTTCTGGTTCAAGAAGTTGTCTTTAATTTTGTTTAAACCATTATCTTTTGTTAAACCTTTTAAATTGGCAGGTCAGACAAATATTGTGTACACCCTAACACAACTTATTTAAATAACTTATCTTATGCCATTTTTCAGTGATCCACGGAACACTGAACACACGAACCAACTGAATCAAGTTCACGAAAGTGAACTTAGTAGACCATACGCCTCAACTGGCTGTTTGGTTTATCGCACGTTTCTGATTTTGAAAGATGTTGGGTCTTCGGCGACGACTAGGTACAAAGTATGCATTCACGATCAAAGTAATATCTCACTACAAGGAAGGCTTTAAGTGCGCCTTCTTCGATTCACGATAACCACATTTGGAGAGTTCCGAATTTCCAAGCGAATGAAAAGGCCAAACTAGAAGTTAAAATAGCCAAAATGGATATTAAGCTGATGTGAACTAGCCGATTTTTGGGCCCATCTGATATCAGCTTTTGGACAAAGATCCGTGTCTTTCGTTCCGCAATAAGTCGTTTTCACACATACGGCTGTGAAATTAAAAACCTGTAGATTTACGTTTTTCGTCAAAGGCAACTCTTGGGTCACATTTTATTAATTTTAAAAAGCCAAACGACTCTGTTTTCGATTTTATCGTGGTTTTATCTTGACTATCCAAAAGGAACAAACTAGTTCGGAAAGAATTCGGAGTTATACTTCACATAACCGTTTTCGAGGCTACATAAAGAAAAAAATGTAAGCAACAGACGTATCCGCCTGCTTCCATTCGGATCGTTAATATGACGCTCTTATTTCCTGTTGTATTATGTAACCCAATTTGGTAGAGAGAACGATCTACAATTCTGATTTATACTTTTTTTTTAATTTGCCTCCTACATTTCGTGTGCTACGTCAATCGTGTCACACCTCGTGAGTGACTGCGTGAGACACCTTGATTATATGATGCCTTGCGCGTGCAATTCAATTTACCGAGGGGGCCTTTCGTGTGACAATATGAGTTGGTTTTATTATCTGCTAGTTTAAATGACGCTTGCCGTATGACACATTAACGCAAGTAAAAACTACATCAATCTTACGACAGGTAATCGTGTCGAGATATACTCCACACCATACCAAATTCGATGTATTAACGACGTGTCCGCAACACAATTAATCAATTTGTTTTCGCTTTGTGGACTTAGCCGTACCATTTTCAGCTGACAAACTGTCGTCTGTGCGAAGCTTTCAACTATATGCCCCTGCCGACTGCAGTACCGTTGACTGAAACGTGAACATCATGCCTCAGAGTCCCTGGTTTCTCTTCGTCCGTCGACAAGAGTCTAGACTCTAGAGTAACCTCCGCCAAATTGTCTAAAAACACCACGTAGCTAAGTTAATGTGCGCTGAGCTTCGTCATTAATTTGGCTAGTAAACGCGATTTATATTAGTATAAAACTTGGTTCATTATCAGTCGTCTTTTCTTCAATGATTATCCTTAGTGAATGTAGGATATAGGCGAAGAGCGCTTAAAGGTTAAATTCCCGATAGATTTACCACGTTCAAAAATGAGATACTTAAGACCCCAAATTCGATATGTAAAATAACTCGTCGGATTGGGTCAATTTTCTGCTAAAGAAATTGGAACTTTCTTAATGACATTGTAATAAAAAAAATCACAGGGTACGGTTACTATAAAATCGAACATAAATGGCCCGGTACACTGTGGTGAGTTCATGCGTAATAAATAACGAAACACGGGTTTTCGGTAGGACCCTTTGTTTTATATTTCAGCTGACAGATATCAAACAGGATCAGAAAATTGATCGTCGCTTGTGGTGAAAACAGGATCCTTTTGATCGGATAGTTTTTTGGGGCTGCATTTCATTAACCTTTTTCAAAATCTCGAACTGTCTCGACCTGCAAGGAAGCAAAATCTGAGATTTAACGTAGTAGAAGGATTAGAAGAGGACCATCTGATTAATAACGTTTTCAAGATTAAAGAGAGCATTGTTTGTTTAAAGACCGTTTACTCATTCAAAGCATCAACATAACTAAAACACTATGCAGTATAGAAAATAAATCCGTCGCTTGACATTTAGATTGACGCAGATATTATGGAGGCAAATTAAAAACGTATATAGGTACGATCAAATTCGACACGGAATTCGCAGTTGGAGACATAACTTTAAATCCGTCGTTGCCGACCTTGTCTGAGATCGCGATTATTGGACGCCATTGGCCGAGACATTAATGAAGCCGTTTCATCCGCATGTCAGTTCTGCAGTATTCTAAGTTATGGGAAAAAGTTGGTTTCGAACTGAATCTTAAGTGCGTTCGTGGCAACGTTTTAAGCATTATCCCTACTCACTGCATCACTTTTATTTTGAAGAAAACAACATAACACGCGATTAATGCAGTATCTAAGCGTCAACCTTCGTTTGCACCGCTTCGTTATTTTCAAGGTAGCCTTTTTAATCCTTGAAAGATGGCATTCATTAAAATTAGACACAAATGCCGATTTCCCGTAGACCATCAACCAATGCAAGTAGTTCATTGGTTAATTAAGTATTTCAGTAGCCGTAGCCGAATCGATTCTCAGGATCAGAAGAAGTCAGTGAATGCTTCAGGTTTGTGTCACACTTTGGGAACATGTCAGCATCATCCATTTGCGAAGGTTGCATTCATGAATTAACTCGTGAACTTTGTGCTGCACATAGTGGTAGCTACGTAAATGCCGAACTGCCGTATGATCAGCCTAGTAGAAGGTTTCCATTTTGAAGGAAAAGAGTATTCCCGTATCGATTAATAAACGAGTTGAGTGACAATCGCGGGCATGTAGAACAGTACTAGGATAAAAGATCCTACGCCAGACTCAGTTGAAAATCAAACCATCATTAAGTGCATCAAGGTCTAGGAGCCGACTCGGTCGATATGATCGATGAGTTACCGTCAATCTGTGTATATTGTCCAAAGGTCTTCAAGTTTCGTTGTTCTGACCAGTTTATCGACAAAAACATCCGATAGTGTAAACGGTAGTTTAACGAAGACGCCCTAGATACATTGGCGTTATTACCTAGATGAAGAATACGGTGAGCAATTATGGTCAAATAATAAACTTTGAACCGAGGCATATAGTTGCGTTTGTTCTTGTGGCTTTGTATGTGTTCCTTTTTTTTGTTTCACGCGGTTTGGTAGACTTTAAAGTTAGTAAACAAATTAAGTATCATCTTCTCGCCTAAAATCCAGATATCATGCAGGAATGCATGATGTCCGGTGTAACACCCCATGTTTTACTGTGTCACTTTACCTTGCAGGACAGACGCGGGGTTTCCCATTAACTTCCGGACACAACTCACGCCAGGCGCCACCACATAGGGTACGAGTCGCAGACCTTCGCCAAGAAAACTTTCCTGTCAACGATTCGCCTTTTTTTCGCACCTCGTGAACCCGATTCCCTCATTACCGAATAATTATCTACCCCTGTTATACACTGCTATAATACTATGTATTCTACACATCGGCTTTTTCTTCTTCCACTCGCTTGAACATGCAAAACAACAGAAGCAGGTCGTATACCACTCGTTCTTAGGAGTCCATTTCGTTTAACTCTCGCTCTCCAAACTAGAAGTGCTCTTTATTGGTGTCAGAAGTCAAGAACCCCGCACCAGAAGTTATAAACACCCCTATGTTGAACCTCCCGCTCCCAGCACCCTATAACATAAATGATTCCATGGATAAATGGTTGAATTTCATTCAATTATCCCTGCTTGACACCCCGGAAATTCACAAAAGCAGAAAAGTGTTACATCTGCTCGGTCCTGATGCGTATGGCGTGGCCCGTTCCGGCGGCTGCAGTCACACAGATGATTTGGATGTTCTGTGTGATAAGTTAAAAAAGCTCTTTCGAGACCCTGATCGGCCGCAGTTTACCCCGGATGTTTTTTTATAATACAATACAACAGGTTGACCAAACCTCAGGCGAATACCTTTCCGTACTGCGATCGATCGCGAGAACTGCTTTCGAAGACCTTGCCCGCAATGTTGTCGAAAAAATCGTGCTGCAACGATTTCGCGTCGGCATACAACCGTTTTCCCTAGTGGTCGAACTCTCGCGGCACCGAACCCCACAAACCCCCGATGAAGCACTCGAAAGAGTCATGCAGATACTCAAAATCCGTCGGCAAATTCCGAACAACCCTACGTTTCCGATGGAACCCCAGCGACAATCACAAACGCATTGTCATTTCTGTCAAACGTTTGGGAAGGACGCTAGGCGCTGTTGCCACAATCGACCGCGTAAGCACTACGTTTTCTCTACCGCTACCCCTAAGCTAAGCCCAGAAACTAGTTTTATGCATAGCCCAGCAACGTTTGCAGACAAGGTACCTTGCTCGGTAACAGGTTTTAATACCTCAGCACTTATAGATTCCGGAGCCAACTTATCTTTAATCAACCCTCCCTGTTTCCCTGCTACCATTTGCGCGAAATTTCTATTTTCGGACCACAAACCCCTCGTGCAAACAGCGGATCAGCCGCCGATGTCAATTCACGGAACATATGAAGAAACGGTCGTCATAAACGGTCACCACCTAAACAGCCGGTGTTTCAGTTGCCTCTAATTAGGTTGTAGCCTGGTACTCGGAATGGACTTCAAGGCCACAACAAGGCTATTTATCTATCAGTGACAACACGGAAACTGACAACAAAACCAGAGATGCCCCATATAGACAGGTGTACGCTGCGATAGATTTCCTCGAAGCCAACATTGACTCAATTGTCTCCAAGTCCGCCGAAGTATCATCAACAAATAGAGCCACGCTCCGAAACCTACTCGAAGACTACCACACCATTTTTTGCCTGAGACGAATCACAGTTAGGAAAAAACATCGATTATCCGCCACAAGATCGAAACTGGTGAGGCTAGGCCGATCTGGCAACCACCCCGTCGGATTGCCCCTCCGCTGCACGACGACCATAAATCGGGTTACTGGCATGTCAAAGTCTCTCCGAAGGATCGGGAGAAAACGGCGTTCATTCTTCCAAGCGGGCTATATGACACCATGCCTTTCGGTCTGTGCAATGCAGCCGTCACCTTCCAATGCCTTATGCAAACAGTGCTCCATGGTTTGTACCCCAAACAATGCCTGATCTACCTAGATGACGTTATCGTCTTCGGCCAAACAGTCGTGGACCACAACAAAAAACCTTGACGCCATTCTCAAGCGTTTCAAGAAACAGGACTTACGCTTAATCCCCAGAAGTGTTGTTCTCTTCAGAAATCGGTAAAATTTCTCGGTCATGTTAGTTCGGAAAGTGGCCTGGAAATAACGAACGAACGCATCAATGACGTCAAGAACTGGCCACGACCGCAAAACCAAACCGATGTACGAAGCTTCCTCGGTCTCACTAATTACTATAGGAAATTTATAAAAGGATACTAAGAGATCACCGCCCCCTTTCACAAACTAACCGAGAAAGAAGACAAGAAAACTTTCTCCTGAGCACCCGAACATGTTGACGCTTTTCTCGAGCTAAAAGGGCTCTCGGCGATGCACCAATCCTTACACTGCCCGATTTTGACAACGACGCTCAACCTTTTACCCTGGACACAGACGCAAGCGACACTGAAATTAGAGCAGTCCTATCTCAAACTGGACCTGATGTATCCAAGCGTGTGATTGCATACGCCAGCAAGAAACTCGGTCGCCAGATGCGGCAGAAAAGTGCCACGACCCGGGAACTCTTTGCCATTTTCTCTTTCGACCTTCCCTACTCTACCCTTAGTTCAAAATCAGGACCGACTATCGGGCACTCACATGGCTTACGACAATGAAAGACTCAGATAGGGCCGTAGCACGGTGGTATGAGGAACTCAAACAAGACGATTTTCAAATCCAATACGGCACCGGAAAGTCTCACGCGAATGCGAATGCCCTCTCCCGCATACCAGAGGTACCTGACGTCGTTGGGGCAGTATTCCTCAGTGAACCCACGAGGTACGTATGGTTGTCGACCCGGACACCGCCATCATCTATGACCGCGTCCTACGGAACAGCCGGAAACCTTCAGCAACCGAGATGCGCCTCGCGAGCCCCTCTGCAAAACGCCTCTGGCATGAATGGCCACGTCTGTCGATTCAGAACGACGTCCTCATTTTTCAACACGATCGCTCCCAACCCGAACGAGTAGTTGTCCCTGGATCCCTAGTCAACCAAGTGATATTTGACGTCCACGAGCAACTCGGCCATCCAGGAGAGCGCAAGATGGAAAACGCAATTACTCAGCGCTACTGGTGGCCAAATACCCGAGAAGCCGTGAATACGTTCTGCAGAACCTGTACCCTATGTGCCAGTTTCAAGGGTCCAAATGCCAACCCCATCGCTCCGCTCCAACCAATGCCTGTCGGATCCCCCGGAGAACGCATCGGTATCGACATCATCGGCCTACTTCCGCTTACAGAACGCGGAAACCGGTATATCCTAGTCATGGTAGACTACTTTACCAAAGCAGCGGAAGCCGAAGCACTCCCGAATCAGGAAGCGGAGACGGTTGCTTTCGCATTCTTGAACCGTTGGGTCTCCCAACACGGTGTACCTGACAGCATCCACAGCGACCAAGGATCGAACTTCGAGAGCGCTGTTTTCAGTCATTTCTGCACCTTGCTAGGCGTCCACAAGACGCGCACCACCCCCGGACATCCCCAAGGCAACGGCCAAGTGGAGAGGACAAATAGGACACTCATCGACTTCCTCAAGAGTTTCGTCCATAACAACCACCCACACGATTGGGACGTTCACCTAGGTCGCAGCCTTCTAGCATACCGGTCGACCATTCATTCATCCACCGGATTCTCTCCCTTTAAGATGGTTACCGGTCGCGAAATGAGAATCCCAGCCGACATGTTTAACACGGCTCCCGCCCGTCCTCAGTTTAAGCCACCAGACGCCATCCTTAAACTACAGGAAGATCTCCTTAACACCCACAACCTGGCCTGTGTACACGTCGAAATGGCCTACGATCGCCAGAAAACCCTCTATGATCGCAACTGTCGGCCTATGACCTATCAAATCGGTGATTTAGTACGCCGACACCGACCTGTGCCCCCACCCGGCGTGCCTAAGAAGTTCCACCCCCCCTGGAGTGCAGAACCCTACCGCATCGAACGGGTCTTGCAACCCAACCTTTACGTTATCCGTGCCTCTGAACATCCACATGCCCCCCTTGTGACGGTCCACCACAATAACTTAACCCCTTTCAGAGGACGACTAGGTACAGCGGATTCCATGGCTACCCCATTTGTGCCGGAATCCGACCATCCCCCGGTCGATCATGAGGAAATGGTCCATACCACGGGCACTGATGACAGTGCCCCATCTAGAGGGGGGTAATACAACACCCCTTGTTTTACTGTGTAATTGGGATTAAATCGTTCGGCTAATTTAAAACACATTTCCTTGAACCAATGGGAAACACCGGCAGTCGAGTTATGCTTTTCCAAAATTATAACCTTTGTTCCACATTTAATAAAGTATAGAAAACAGTAGAATTTTGAAGTTATGCAGTGATATCTATTTTTTAGAATTTTCTGGATAAAGAAATCTTGGTAAATATATCTTATAAAATTACGTGTTTAAAGAGAACTTTTTATTTCCAAAGCATATTCTATTTTGAAGCTATATCTCTTTTAATAATAGCAAAAATTAAATAAAATAATAACATTCATTATTTATTACACAAGTATTTGGGAAATAGGAAATTGCTTTCGAATTCATGCAGAATGCAAACTTAAAAAAGTCTTGCATATTTCACGCATTCGCAGCGATGTTTGAGCATTACATAAAGAAGTCTATAAAAATTCATTTAACACCACTCTTGATGTTTAACATAACTGTTTTATTTGTAATATTTTTCAAATAAAATTAATTTGATGCACGTTGTAGGGGTTTAAGCTCTCGTCGGCCAGAAATGTAACATTTGCATACATCGAGGTATGGCGGAAAGGTTTAACCACTCTTGAGCAAATATAAATAACTTGTTGCTAAAACCAGCTTCCATTGAATTCGTTAACGTGGTCTCTCCGTTTCTTGACGAAAACACATGGAGAACGGCAGAGCCTTACTTTGGATCAGAACATCTGATTAAACAAGCGGAGCGTGTCGTCTTGCTTTCTTTTAATTAGGGCCATCGTTGGCCTCCGTTCACGCTGCGAGCGTTCCTTGTTCTCCAGCAAGTTACGCATTTGGTGCCTCAATTCACACAACTCTTGAGCCTTGCCGCCAATGAGTTTCTTGACTGTAAGGGTGGGTCTTGTCATGGCGGCGACGGCTAGATGGTAAGCGTGAGCGGCAAAAATCCCAAACTCGACCAACCCCTACCGTAGGTAGTCCGTTAAAAAACCGTGACGTCGTTGCGATGGAGCGTTTGATGTTTACCATTTTCGAATTCGACGACCCTAATTACGAACGTGTTGACTGCCTACATAACCTAATTATTGGCAAGAAACACACTTTTCTTTACATATGAAAGATTATTTGGGGTGCGTAATGGTTGATTTTCTTTGGAGATATTGCACGTTCAACGACTTAACAACTTGACATTGCTTCTGAACAAACTGTCCTGACTGAAACCACATTGGACCCCTACGGCGTCCCGGACGCACTCACAAACAGCGGAGGCAACTGCGACATCAAGATCGAGGTGAGCCAATGTTTAAACGGTATAAGCTCTGATCTCCCCAAATAATATCGTCACTTTTAAACTAAACATTGGTGTTAGAACGGATAATGCTCAAGCATAACAAGAACTCTGCAAACGGATAAAGTATCTTAAGAGTAGCCGCTCAAACGACGATCATCCCGGGATCACGTTTGATATTGGACTGAAAAAAATAATTTAAGGGGTGCTACCGAAAAGCCTTTTTTTTTTTTGCAAACACGGGTTTACTTGCGCGTCTAACATCGTTCTACGCCTACACGTGATAGTCTTTTAGTAGATTAAAACAAGCAAGTCGAATAAGGCCTTCATTCGTGCTGCTTGTTAACGATACATTGTTTAAATTCAAGCAAACATCTATTAACAATATAGTCATCCCTATGAATTATGCTCTCCGTGAAAAACATTATTGGAAACAAAACGAACTGCTTAGCTAATCTATACAGAAAGCGTGATACAATCGCAGATCGAAGCAATACGCGTTCTTAGAGTGCTGCTATATATTGCATGATGTTTTTTTTGGCGTATCTGTTAAGCATAATCTCAGTTGATATTTATTCTTCTTAATTTCCGTAATGTAAACTAATGTTAACTCAGTTACAGTTGGTAAACTGTTACTTGCATGTATGTGCCATCTGCAGACGGCCTGAGCTATTGAACGCGATGACGCACACGTTACAGTTTTTTTGTGCTACAATCACGCAATGACCTTGGAACTTTGTGTGATTAAACCCACAACGGCTGTAGGTCTTTGTAGATAATCAACAATATTTTTACTAAAGCATTTAAATAAAATAGATATTTTTCAAGGAAATGTTCAGTCTTCTTTTATTTTATGCAATATTAAACCAAGGGGTTTTTTATAGAAGTGGTTTTTTTTAATGGTTTGAAATTGACAGAACAAGAATAGAATTTTTACTCATTCATAAACCATGTTCGACATCAAACAAAATTGACGGCCACATGCATGTAACAAAGCGATTAATTTCAGCTGATGAATCGATACCGATCGATAATTTTGGCAGTTGCTAATAAAAACACTTTGATTCTCTTAAAGAGAACCGCAAACGACTCTTTGTCTACGGTAAGGCAAAAGGCGGCGACGGCGATAAGGCGTGTTTTACGACTTAACCGGAGTTCGAGCAAAACGAAAAAATGGACGTTCGTTATCCGTATATCTGGGGGAACGGCGTAGCTTGTCTCAACAGTGAGTTGTTTGTGGCGATCTTTTGGGTTTGTCTAGCAAGAAATAAAAATCACTTTTGGTCTTTCAGACAACGTCTACTGCATTGGTGGAGAATTGGACAGCAACGTCTTCCCCACAGTCACGGTTATCGATGGCCGGACGGGGCGCGTCACGCAGGCGCCACAACTCGAAACCCCTCGCCATTCGGCAGCTGTTGCCATGTCTGTCAACGAACTGTTCGTCTGTTGCGGAAACGGAAGAGACCGGGTTGGTTATCTGTCGCGTTGCGAGCGCTGGCTGGAAGAAAAGTGATTTGTTTGTGGCCGTCGCGTTGTTGTTGTTGTCAGCCTTATCGTTCTCAGTCACGGTATTTTTATTCTCTTTGGCTCACAGTCCATCATGGCGACCGTTGTAACCACTGAAGCGAGCACGCGAAAGATCAGCCGCCATTATCTTGTCTAAAAAGGATTCTCTTTTGCCCAACGCACCGCATCTCGTATTGACGTGGGGGTGGGATGGCGGCGTGACTGACGTCTGGGATGTGGAACCTTTCAAACCAATTTTCTTGTCCAACGTGTCACTGCTCAGCCTTGGAGAGAACGGAGATGCGTTACAGTGGATGGAATTGGCGCCGATGCACCACGCGCGCTGCGACCACGGAATGGCTCTCTTCGCTGGGCGCATTCTCGTTGTGGCCGGTTTTGCCACGTATCTGTGGAGATTCTGACGCCCCCTCGGTCAATCGGCGGCTAGTGAACTGACCGCAAACGCGGTGTAGCGTTACTCATCTTGTGGGTCTGGCTCGCTGTTCACCAGAATCGTCTGCTGGCTTTTGGTATGTAGCAATAAAAATGTGGATTATTTTTTTTATATGCGAGACTTAATTCTTATTTATTAACACCAAAGAATTTCTTGACATATGCGATGGCGAATCACAAATAGCAAAATTCGTCGCCGACAAAACCGGCAAAATGGTGGACAAGGAGGTAGGATTTTTTTATATTTCATTCGCATTTTATGCACTTCTATGTTGTTTGGGCTACATACGCATTGGCGTTGCCGTAGATACAACAGTGTTATGACTGCCTGCGTTTCTTTTTAAATGTTATAGACAAGCAAACAAAGATTATCTTAATTGTTCCTTTGTGTTTCTTTGCAGGCAGATTTGAAGCTGTTCGTGTGGCGCCGCATTGCCGGTTTTCCGGATGCTCTCCAGTTTCTAGACGGCGGCGTCGTCGTTGACATCGGCGGGGAACCTTCCAAATAACCCTTTATTATTTTAATATATAAAATGCGATTTCTTAACACATTAATTATAAATTCATTGTTGTCTTCGGGATATAAGCTATTAAAACCAAGCTTACTTTTTTGGCAAAAAGTTGTTATTTTTATGAATTTAGGACATCGTGGTAATCCGAAAGTGTTATCTATAAAAATGGAAAACCTTTATTAATTTATTCGGAGACGTTCAGATTATCCGGCGTTGACACTCCGTGAGCGGTGTTGTAAACAATAATATATTTTTTATCACATTTATCATATTTTTAATAATTGTGTTGCTTTCATGTATCTGTTTATGCTTTAAAACGTTTCTAATATGAAAAATTTAATTCAAAAAATCAAATTAACGGATAAATAATGTACCAATGATTTTGATAGAGTTAATCATATAAACGTTTCTGCATTAACGGTCTGTAGTAGGATTGTATGAAGGGTTGAATTGACCCTTGAATATAGAATGGACAAATTGGCTTTTATTCCGGAAAAGCTT
The DNA here is from genome assembly GCA_028672205.1 of Proteocephalus fallax. Classification (NCBI taxonomy): domain Eukaryota; kingdom Metazoa; phylum Platyhelminthes; class Cestoda; order Proteocephalidea; family Proteocephalidae; genus Proteocephalus; species Proteocephalus fallax. Next base: position 43,918 of record JAPUBX010003843.1, read on the forward strand.
TATAAGCCAACCGAGACCTTAAACGATTGAAGACACGTGCAGCTATGTAGTCAAGATTATTCCTTAAAAGTTGGTAAAATAGTCAGTATAGTAAAACACTTAATAGTTGAAGTAAGCCACCACTACATCCACCTTGGTGCAGCCGCTTCGATGGCATACGGTAGTCAACCGGCGATGTCGAATCCAGACGCTACGAGCGCCGACGTAAAGCTTGCGAGCTTTGGTCATGAACGAATGGAGTCGAATTAGCCGGATTTGCTGGTTCACAAAAAAATGAGAATAAATAACAGTCACAGCTGGTTCAGAAGGATAGGGAATCAGTTACAAGAATAGCTTGTTCATTGAATCGAATTTCATCGACATGCCGATGATGACTAGATAAATCAGTGACATCGAGGATTGCAACCATACGATTTGCACTAATTCAAAGAATAACACCGCGAGCGGGTGGAAAATCATTCCCTTTGAAAACTGTTTCTTCTTTTATTCCGAGGCATATGGAGTTTGCGCCTCTTGAATAACACAACCAAACTTTTTCCAGTGATAGCTTGATCAGCATTACGGTACTGCATCAGGATATTGTCGATAGACCGATCTAGGTCTGTAAATGTACATGGTTTCATAGATAATATAGCCGCCTTTAGTGTCTGGAAAAATTTCCCTGCCAAGCCATTCGACTTAAGAGGGCTGGCAGCCGTTACCAAATGCCGGCAACCGTGACCTTCAACCCAAGTGACGAAATCGTCGGCGGTGAAATGTGTACAATTTTTCGTAACCAAAAACGAGCGAAATGCCTTCATGGCTGAATGACTTCTGAAACACTGACTTAGTGAAGTCAGCAAAAGAATAGTATTTGCCGAGAAATAGTCCACAAAAATCAGCATGTATTCGTGAAGTTGGCTCACAGGAGACTATTTCGAAGGCCTTAAGGGCAACTTGTGCAAACAACCATTACACCGAGCAGCCGTTCGCCGGATATTGGCTTCATGTTCCGGCCACTAACATAAATTTATTGACAGTGACTTCATTTTATCAACACCAAGATGACCGGAGTGCAAATCACCAAGAACAGATTTGCGCAGCACTGGTGGTACCACAATACGGTCTTGATAACATAGAAAGCCTTCTGTAGTGGAACCCAAATCGTCTTTTCAAGAGTACAAATTTGGAAACTTCTGTTTGTCTGCATTATTCCAGCCCTTTAAAATTGCATTTAGAATTCTGTCGAATGTCAATCGGGTCTCCGAGACGAGATCATCGCGACTGACAGGCAATGGTTGTAGAAGAAGAAACGAGTCCTTCGTAATCGCCTCTGTAGTTGCAGTTCTGGACAAGTAATCGACATGCTAGATATGTTTGGTAGGCCGATGAACCACGTTATAAGTATAGGCGTTCAAAGCGACACGCAACCGAAACACCATAGCTACAGAAACCTTTGACAATGAATGACTTTGATTCTATATCAATTTCAAAGGTTAATGGTCAAACACAATCGTGAATCGTCTGCCGAATAAGCATTTTTGAAACCGCATCACAGCCCAGAAAACCGCGATGCGTTTGGGCGTATCCATGTTTAGCTGTGGACAACCGCCGTGAAATGCATACAAGAGGTCGACCCTGTAACTCCAACACAGCAGCAATGCCGGAAGGCGACGCATCAGTTATTAGTATTTAATGCATTCTCGGTGCAAACGGTTGTGGCATAGCTTCTTAATTCAAAAATGAAAGCAACTTTTGTAATGCAGCCGCCTCTTTTGGTGCAATGGAAAGGCGTCACAGACGTGCGCTAGAGTGAATCGAACCGTTTGATTTGTATTTTGATTTTTGAACGAGAACCAACCAAATGGTTTACATACCTAACCGTATCCCGGGTTGACCAGGTTTCGTAGCAAACGTCAGTAGATTCGTCAAGAAATTTGATTTAAATACTATATCCGATGCGACCAAATACTACAAACCGAAACATGCCCCGCATAAATGATAGGCGTCATCTCTAAACCAGTAAACGGATAGTTTAAAAATAAAGTTTTATCAAAGAAAAAATTGCAGGTTAATAGAAGAAAAATGAAGGAAGTTACTAGGAATTGGTATTAACCGGCGAAAAAAACTCTTGAAAATTGGAATAAAAACCGATTTTTTTTAAATCCCTAGTGCAGCGTAGACGATAAACCGATATTATCGACAACAATAATATAAATTTAGCAGACGAATCGTACTTGTATACACATGTCTTTCCAGTGCACACAGTACTAGGTAACGATAACATCTAGAAAAAGCGTTCGAAACTTTTATTAATGAAGATCAATAAAGCTCCAATTATTCAATATTAAAACAGCGTCTCTGATCCCTAAATACAAGCAACGACGGTTCGTTAATGCAGAATGTGGCTAACCTGTTATCGGTGGATATTGTAAGAATAATATTTTCCAGAGTCACAATTTAGCCGACGTATGTCTGGCAGAAGTCTTAGAGTTGCGGTTAATCGGTGGTTGCCGTGATATTCTGCGGCAAATTTACTGCGAAAATAAACTCCTCGGACGGACACAAGAGCTTTTTTTCGTCAGTTATTGTTGAAATGGTGCAGAACAAATACACTCACAACTTCTTTGTGAAATATTCGTCTGCAATCCTGGTAAGGCTTGTCATTAGGGAAGTGAGGGTCTTTAGAATTCGAATATTAACAGATCGATCAATTATGTCAACGAGGGTTTTTAAGTTTGGAACAAGGAAACTGTATGGCCCTCACAAAAGAAAGCTCAAATGACAGTGTTAATCGCAGATTTTCTTTATCAGAGCGTCTCACACCCATAAACAGGCAGAAAGGTCTTCGTTAATGTATGCATTTTGCGTCTTCTATTTTTTGGGGAAAAAACGCTTCAAATCAATGTTCGGCCGGTGGCTTTAAGCGGCAACACCGACGACGGCTACTATCGCAAGCGCGTCTACCGCTTCACCAAAGGTGCTGTGGATTGCGATGTTCTCCGGCGTGCTGCGTGCAAACGGCGTGCAGCGGGGGTCCGCGCGCTTTCGTGGGCTGACAAACCCAGCTCGCAAGGCCACGGGAATGGCTTGCATTATTGTGTCTCTTTATGGACGTCTAACGTTGCCCAACCACTGTCATTGTCGAAGCTTGGCAGCAGCTCCTTCGCGTCTGATCATCGAGGTTTTTTTCAGCTGTATTATAAGTTGTGACACCCACCATTATGCAAGATTCGTAACAGACTCTTCCAATTTATTTGTGACTTTAGTGATGGCCAGAGATGAGGGAACAATACGGGCGTGCTATTTCCCCACTGTTGGCGATGCGCAAGATTCGAGAGCAACACGCAGGCGGGGATGTGCGACACACCAAAAACAACCACAGCGCGTCGTCTACTGAATGAAGAACACAACAATTAAAATAAATTCGACTGACGGGCTACTGGCGGCCTCTCTCGCAAGCGCTTCTCTCATTTCACCGATTCGCTCGCTTTAAGCCACATAGAGAGTCACTTAAAATAGCCTTAAGATAACAGGGTTAATTCTTTGAAATTAAAGCTCAACTGATCAAAACCTAAACTGCTTCAGCATCAAATAACACAAACTTCCTTTTTTAACATAGAACATAAACAAAAGGATTTGATGTTCGGCGAATGAAATAGTAGAGTTTATTGCGCTATTACGCAATTTTCAAACTTAATTTACTCAAGCGCTATAAGAACGGTTTTGGTATTATTTAATTTCTACGTTTAAACTTCTGCGCAATCCGTCATGTGGGCAATCCGTTTCCGTGGCGCATAAAAGTGAACATTTTGCGTAAGAAGAGATTAAAATTCCCAAATAAAACCTTAACCTAACCCCTGCTAATGATAAGACCGTACGTGAAAACAAGGTATTCAATTATGAAACCATTTATTTTCAAGCGAACCAGTGCTTTTTGTCTTCTTTCGATTTGAGTTTGGCATTTGAGCATAGAATATGAAGACCGGTCCTATTTTCACCCAAGGCTTCTATTGTGTTCCAACTTCTTCGTCTATCGCTTACCTTTTTATATCTTCTTTTGTAAGCGCACTTACACGATACGTGTACTTTCTACAAATCTTGCTTCCTAAGTAAAGGTCACTCGCAAATTTAAGTCGCCTTATTCATGGAGTTTACTGACGTTTAGGGAAACCCTCTGTCGGAATACAGGTTGGTATTAACTAATATTTTTTATCCTAGATCTCATTCCCACTTGGACATTACACTATGATATTTGTTTGTAATACATGAAATTGACCAATAGGAAGCGGAGATATTTCCATTTTATATTTTGTTGGTACGAAGTGTAGAAGTAGTTCACGATAACAACGAAATTAATGAATGTAACAGGTAGGTATTGTAAACAATTTATATTCCTATAACAGGGTACGACACCACTTAGCTCTGGCGGAAGAACAGGGAAAATTAGTCCGAGAATTGTCAACCGCGGTTAAAACGTATGTAATAAGATTCAAGGCTCCAATATATGGTATGGTAGTTTGCTTCAATGTTTTCACAATTTTATCGTTTTTTTCAAACCGTGTGCATTGCATCAAGTAACCTTTATAGAATTTTAGCTACACGACCCTTCATGCATATTCTTACCTTGTTTATTGATGACTTCACGAATTGAATTTGTTTTAATGATTTTATAAATGTCTTTATAAACTTCGTGGGGAAAGGGAGAACTTACGATTTGTTTTATTAACAATGGTGACGAAAAGAGGGCGGTGCTTCTGTGTAGCTGGACGAGAGAAGAATAACAATGCCGTATTACCAACGGTGACTTTACGAGTCTGGTTAATAATATCACCGTTTCACGATAAAGCAGCTAGTCACCGATAAGGCGAACGTCTGTTTTCGGTGGATTTCTGGGTCACACAAAGTGTCTTAAAGTTCCCCCTGTTTTCGAAATTCGCATTTATGCCCTATTTTTACAACCTTTTCTTTAAAAATCTCCATTTCAACCTTCTTATATTTGTTGAATTCGGCTTACCTTTACGAATTATTATTCTTCACTTTCTTTGTGTTGCGGACAAACGTCGCCGCTGTACTCGCTTACTACGAAAAACGACAGCGTTGGTTGGAGACTTACTTAAACGACTCTGATTAAGTAATATGAGAGCAGTCACTTTCTTTTAAAATCAAGCCTGCCCATTCAACAGGCAATTACGAAAACAGTCTCTTAAATAGACAAATGTCTGCTTACTTTCTTTGTTGCTGCAATATGCCGCTCTCGAAGTACATTCGGATTGATCGCCATTACTTATTCCGGTAACACGTAAAGGTTGCACATTAAAAAAAATTCCACGGACACCGTTTTCTTTTATTGATATATCCTTTTAGCGCGTAAATGTTTTTTATTGAAGCCTTTTTATTAAAAAGCTGTTGGATTTCTGTTTAAATATACAATTTTACCCTTGATCCCTCTAAAGTTCTTCTCCGTGCAATTAGGTGCTACTGATTCCTCGAATTAACCCAAATTCGGTGAGGTTGCAAGTAAACCTTCATCTGTATTCCTGATGATACCTCCTTTACAACGTGTTAAATCCTGCTTAACCTTCTTCGACTTCCTTTCTTTAACCCACTTTAGCTCTCGTTCTTCGACGTCCTCGATTTATTCTCTTTATTTCGACTATTCCCTATTTCCCCTTTTCTTATGTTTTTTTTATCTTCTTCTCTACAGTCAACTTTCCCTCTTACTTATTAATCTTCTTTTTAATTTTCTTATCCTTCATCCTCTCTTTCTTATTATTCGCCCTTTTACCTCTACCTACTTTCTCTAATTTTTTTCTTTTTTAAGCTTCTACCCCATTTGGCTTGTACATAAACTTTTTTCGTATTCACCTGCATAGCCTTCTCACAGATATCCTCCTTTAACTGCTTATGTTAAGTTTTTGTGACATAAATCAACTTACCTTCTTAAATACAAACAATAGAAACAACTTAAATTTTATTCAGATATGCCCACAAAACCCCTTGATGTCATGGTAGCACTAAAACAAATGATTGCAAAGTATTTCTTAATGTACACTCTTATGAGCTCTCCTTGGGAAGACGTGTTGGGCATTGCTTTATCGAAAGACACATCAAGTAAACAGTTATCCGGCATAACATATGAAGTTCTCCCACGGTTGAGCGAACATTAACCACTTGCGAAAAGGTAATTGCTGTCTTTTTTTAAACAAGGAATGTTAGACTTGCATAAAAAACGGATACTCACTTGCCTTAAACTTATCAACTTTGCATAACATCCGCACACGATGGCTTTCTTATTAATCGATTCGCACTTGTAGAACGCAGGGCCTCTCACTACATCCAACGTTACACGCACCACACTCGAAATAGTCACCGATCATTTGTAATCAAATAGGGCAGACATGTGGTCAGATTTTGCGGAATAGTCAGCTACACTATGGCTGAAGAAAGCGTTTGCCGAAGTAAGGAACAGTTAAACGATAAACACATACATTTCTATGATAAGCTGCCACCGCAATGGTCTCATTAATGCGCTAGCTACTGCTATTATACCAATTTTTTCGGCGTCGGATGATTGGCAAAATTTATTGTTTGCGCCTTGTCACGTTTGCTTTGAAATCGACAACATGCAACACACGAAGCTAACGTTTGCAATCAGATGCCGCCAATCAAATCTTTCTCAGTGACATAAGAAATTAGAATCATGACATGAAGGCATGAGGTTGTGGAAAAGCTATCAATAGCAAACAATGTAAACTGAATATTTAAACTATTTTTATTCCATACTGTTTATTTTTGAATTAAAATTATGATTATCAGACAGTTATGGCGAGTTTATACTCCATGAAATAAAAGATTAAAGCGATCTTTTTTTTCAAAATGATTTCGCGGTAGTTTCATGAAGAACAGCTTTGTCTCCTTCACGATAGCTTCTTGAATTTTCGTTTTTTCCTGCACACTATTATACGCTAACGATATCTTCGACAGTCGAACTGACACTTAACAAAATTTCGATCGAAAGATCTTCTAGGTTTTCCGTTATCCCCTACCAAAAGCATGACAATATAGAGTTGGCGAGATCTACAAAATGTCTAACAAGTACCCGTTATCTTTGAATTACAGACAAAAACCTTTGATTCAGGGTTCACAAACGGCGTGCTTTTTTACGCAATTCAATAAGAACAGTCAACAACATCTGACGCACGAAGCTTACTATCTCATCCACCCGCCACCAATGAGCTCGTTTTCTGTGACAGTAGGAATCGGAATCATGGTATTCAACTGAATGTTTTCGAAATGTTACGCACAAGCACACCGTTCCTAATCGATTTAGTATATTCTAAATTTTGTCCTTGCCATTTTCGCATTTCAGAGATGAATCTCCGACGATTGATAAGAGTTTACAAAGTAAGAAATAAGAAGTTTCAGTGTTCTTGTTTTAAATAGCATTTTATGAGAGTTTAATTAAATATACCAATGTCTTATGATATGCAACATGTAAGTCGAAATATTTTAAACGCTTGCATTTACCCTGCACTGCAAGCATGACAACAAAGAGCTCTTCTCAGCAAGCGCCCGTTTTATCTTAACGACTCGAAATTGCAGACACGAAAGTTTGCTTCGAGGTTCAAAAAACGGCGTTCATCTTGTTGCCAAACAATTTAATGGAGCACGGTATAATTATCAACCATTGCGTCTGATTGTCACGAGTCCAATTACTCTCATGGTCTACATTCGACTTACATTTATTTGTTTTCTTTGTTTCTACAGAAATCGTAAGACTAGAACAAAAGCAGATCTTCATTATATATGTTTGCAAACAATTTTGCCAACAAAACATGTTAAACCAGAGCGCTTAGTATGATACAGTTTAACGCTTACCTTAACGCTCACACCAATCAATATAAACAAAATGAATTAATCTGATTGCTAACGCTTGCTTGAGGAAATGTCCTTTGCGGTCCATGTTCGAGCTGTTCTATAGCCTAATTATAATCGTTACGTTCTTTTCCCACAAAATTCAAACTCTCTTAAGTGCCTTTCTTATTCGCCTCTAACGTCATCATATATTTTTCCTACTTTCTGTCCGTCACATTCCAAAATTTCGTTTTTTTACCGTAGCTTAAATGTTGAATAAAAATGTAATTAACCGGGATTATGGACGGTTGAACAGAAGAAACGGGAGCGCTAAAAGGTAAAATTCCAAATCGATTTACCACGTTCCATAACGAAATGCTTGAAACCCTTAAGGCCTTCGATATGTAAAATAACTTGTCGAATTGGGTCCATTTTCTGCTAAAAATATAGAAACTTTCTTTATGACATTCTTATTATAAAATTAAAAGGGGACAGGCTACTATTATATTAAACGTAAATGGCCCAGTACACTGTGTAGGGTGAATTCGTAATAAATGACGACAAAATGCCTTTCGTTTAGACCCTTTTTGTATATATAATCCGACAGATATAAAACAGGATGAGAAAATGGTCGTCGCTGTGGTGAAAAAAAGATCATTTTGATCGGATAGTTTTTTGGGCTGCATTTCATTACCCTTTGACAAATTCTCGAACTGTCTCGACATTTAAGGAAGCAAAACAATTGAGATTTTACGTGGAAGAAGAATAAGAATCGGGCCATTTGTTTCAATTACGTTTTGCCGATTAAATATAGCATTGTTCGTATATAGACCGTTTACGCATTCAACAGATCAAAAATCACTAAAACACTATGCAGTATAAAAAATGAACCCGATGCTTTACATTAAGATTGACGCTGATTTTGTGGAGGCAAATTAAAAACGTATATTAATACGATCAAATTCGAAAGCGAATTCGCAGTTGGATACATTACTTTTAATACGTCGCTGCCGACCTTGTCTGTGATCGCAATTATTGGACGCCATTGGTCGCGAAATTAATTAAACCGGTTCATCCGCATGTAAGTTCTGCAGAATTCTAAGTTATGGGAGAATATGGTATCGATCGGGATTCTTAGTGCGTTCGTGGTAACGTTTTATGTATTATCCTTACTCACTGCATCCATTTAATTTTGAGGGAACAACATTTCACGCGATTAATGCAGTATCTATTCGTAAACTGTCGTTTTGAACGCTTCGGCATTTTCTAGGAAGACTTATAAATCCTTAAAAGATTGCATTAGTTTAATTTAGACAAAAATGCACATTTCCCGTAGACCATCGATCCATAAAAGCAGTTCATTTGTTACTTAAGTATCCCGACTCGAGTCTCAGGACCAAAAGGTTAGTGAAGCCCTAGGTTTGTGTCACACTTTGGGAACATGTCAGCATCTTTCATTTCCGAAGGTTGCATTCAGGAATTAACTTGCCGACTCTTGGCTGCACTTAGTGGTAGCTACGTAAAAGTCGAACTCCCGTTTGGTCAGCCTAGTGCAACGTCTAGTTCGTCCTTTTTAATAAACAAATCAGCACCTAAACTGCACATTTTTTTCTTTCAAGTCGACCCGAAACATACAGAACCCTTCATCCTTATTACATACGCATTTGTGCGGTAGTTGACCGCTGAAAGAAACGCCATATCATAATCCAAAGCTCCTTTACTATCCAATATCACGAAGCTGCACTTATTATAGATATTTACTTAAAAGAAATTTATGAAGTATACGTGATGCATAATCCTTATGGCTGCCTGTGACACACACTCGTGAAAGGTCTAACTTTATGTTGGCCAGAATCCTTTAGCCGGAAGAGTGTGAAAGCCACCTCCCGAATCTTGGAGGCATTGGTCGAAACTATTTATGTTTTAATAAACCTGCATTTATGGATGGAAATAGTCATCTAACTGTCTGCAATTTGAGATCAGGAAAAATAAACAATAAAAGCAAGGGGTTCTTTATACGGATTTTGCTAATTCAACGTCTCCTGCGCCGGGAAACTTAGAAACAAGAGCAACAGCATTCACAGGACGACCGCCGAAAATAAAGCTAAGGCATTTTTATGTTCAGCTTGAGTCAATTATTGAGTTGATTGCCAGAAACCGCTGGAAGGAAAAAACCATATGAAGAGGCATTCGTCTTTGCCTCACAAGACGAAAGAAGATAGACAGAAGTCAATGGACGAGCAAGTCCGCCTACTGACAATAGCCGTCAAGAAGCTTCAAGCAGAGAATAAAAACCCTAAGCAGAGGAAACTGACTTGCTGATAACCCCTGTTTATTGACCACCACCGTATCCTCTAAACCCCGTTTATGCCCGTCCTTTTATGGGGAATGAAATCCCTTTTTAGCCACGTAGCGTCGTCCTATTTCTACAGGCTTCTCAATTGAATCAAAAGTTCTCTTTATACACGCAATTTTATGAGATATATTTACCACAATTTATTTATCCATTATTATTTTTAAAACAACATTTGACTGGATTAATTCAATTTATACCGTGTAATGTACTTGATTAAATGTGAAACTTAGGTTATTAGTTTGGAAAAGCACAACTCGACTTCTGATGTTTCTTATGGGTCCAATTTAATGGTTCCAAATAAGCGGATCCATTTAATCACAATAACCATACATAACATAATAATGAGTATTTTCATGCACGATTTCTTAATGTAAGGCGAACAGATGATACTTAATATATTTTTTAAATGGATTTTAGTTTGTGCGTACTGCTTACTTGAAAGTCTGCTAACCCGCGTTGAACGAAAAAGGAACACAAAAAGTCACAAGACTACACGAAACCATATGCCTCGGTTAAATGTTTATTATTTAGCCGTTTTCGCTTGTAGGGATAAGAGTATACTGCAGGGTTAAGAGGGATTTCATTGACGATGGAAGGACAGACAGGCACGGTGTTTTGATTGTTCTGTCTCGGGGAATGAACGGGGATTACGAGCAACGGCTCGGATTCTATAGCCGAGGTACAGGGCACCGGCTCTCGTTCTATAGCCGGTTTAGGGATGAGCGACCTCTAGGCCTTATTCTGCCTCCTTTTCGAGCGCTCCGTCATCAGATTCACCATCAGCTGGCGGATCTGCACCGCCGTTGACGTCAAGGCTTTGTCCAGCGCAACGAGCAAATAATGATATGGACAACGTGCAGTCGTCGACGTTTTGGTAGATACAGCAATCCCTGGGTGGATATTCCGGTTCGTCTGCTTGATAAGTTTCACCATTTGTTTTCAATAGAAAGGTTATTAACACGGAGTATTAATAGTTTCACAAAGCTAACGATAGCGTGATCGATCGTCCCGAAAAGTATGCGCTCCAGAACGGTTCGATTAAAACAACACACTTAATCGAGAAAAGCTATTGAACAGTATGTGCAAGCCTACGAAAAACGTTAGTTATAATTAAATATGGTTGTTTACTTCTACACGAGACGATGGCATTTAATCTTAAAAAAACGCTATTTTCGTTTCTTTCTTTTTCGAATTGAGTTCACCGAATGCAATCAATGGGTCTGGCTTTATTGATTGTAATCGTATAATAAACATTTACATAACCCCGAAAATATAATCCATTAGAACTAAAGATTTATTATGGATCAAAGCGTTGGTTTCCCGAAATGCTGTTTAAGCCGTCAGAAAGAGCCTTATTTATCCTCAAGTAAAAATTACTTTTCTTTTTTAAATAACTTGGATATGCAGTCGAAGTCATCCCCGTGTCTTGTCATATCGAAGTAAACGTATTCTGCATATTTTCTTCAATTAAAATAAAAAAATTAACAGCTGTTTGTTAAATTTTTGCTGGCGTCAATTCTGATTCTGACAAACAGTATTATTTGGTAACATTGGTTATATATTTATACATTATAGTTTTATCAATTAAACTCACCTTCTATGATTAAGGAACCGACGTTATATTTAAGTACATGCAAAAACAACATAGCATGCATTGGTCTTAGTAATGTTTCTCATGAAAGCAAGCGGATCCGTCTGTTGCTTACATTTCTTTTCTCTGAAGTCTAACTCTGACAACTGTGTTCTTTCTCGATAGTCAGATTTGAATTTAGAAAATACATCTCTGCATGTTTGTCGATTGTGGAAGTAAGACTGTAGTCAATAAGAGGCAATCCCAATCGTGGAGGCAAATATAAAGAACAAGTGAAAACCAGAAGTCTCCTTTAACATGTTGAGAAGAGAAAAACCTTCAGGCATAATAGATCCTTTCATGACCCTGGCATTCTTTCATTCGTTTTTCTGTAAATCCATAAAGTTTAATGGCAAAAGTCTATTCAATTTTGCTGCGGGGTAAATGAAAACGTATAAATAATATTTGTTATTGGTAAAACTACCTGTCCACTTACATTTATCGCTTTCTGTCACGATTTTTAAAAAACAACTCCGATTGACAAACATTCGATTTGCTAGCGATTGCAAAGTATCACTTCGTGTTTAATATAAATCAGACTTCTGGATCGTTCTCTCTACCAAATTGGGTTACATAATACAACGATAAAATAAGAGGGTGTGATTACTAGTTGGACACAAAAACGGATAAAATGACTTCATTTAAGGCAGTGGTGTGTACAATCGATTTATATCAGGAATTTAACGAAAATCGTAAATCTTCTGGTTTCTTAATTCACAGCCGTATGTTTGAATAAGATACGGATCTAAGTCCGAAGCTTGAATCAGATAAGCCCAACAATCGGAAAGTTCACATCAGCTCAAATTAATTTTAGGCAATGTCAACTCGTTGTTAGGCGTTTTCATGTCGCTTGGAAATACAAAACTCTCCAAATTAAGTTATTTTGAATCGAAGATAGCGCACTAACGACCTCCCTTGTTGTGAGATATTACGTTGATCGCAAATGCCTATTTCACAGCGATGTACATTGTCGTCGGTAGAAGACCCAATATCTTTCAAAATCAGAAACGTGCGACGGACCAAAGAGCCAGTTGAGGCGTGTGGTCTACTTAGTTCACTTTCGTGAACTTGATGCAGTTTGTTCCTTTGCGCAGTGTTAAATGGTATAAAAACGATATTCTGTACCTTTGGTTCCCTACGATTGCATGTTGGTCAACTTTACCAACACAGAAGAACAAACGTCGTGTTGACGCATCTTTAAAGAACTTCAAATCTCTTAGAACTACATTGTATAAAAAAAGGTGTCGGAATTACGAGAATGTAACGACTTGCAAAATAATTTAACGCTTCAAAAAATGTTTCGTATATTAAGTTTCTATTTAACGGAAAGATTCAATTTATTTATTCAAAATTTGATAACATATCGTTTTGTTTTTATGTGGCAATCTGCTACTGCGCGCATGTTGCACAACCAGTCCTCTTCAGCACTATTTAAATGCGTCCCTAAAACAAAAGTCATCATTCTCATAAAATGTTTGCCGTGATAGCGCTTTGTGTTATAGTTGTTTCCGTTAACGCTTGTCCAGCGTAAGTCTTTGTATGCTTTCGCGAAATAATACTGATTTTTATTATTTAGACTTATTAGAGTGGCTCAATGGTTAGTTTCCAAATTATCTGCATTTATTATCTTTTTGTTATAACTATGCCTTTTTTTTCAATTTTTTATTTCTCATGCAGCTATGAGTGTATTAAATATAATCCACTGTCAGAGTAGGTTTTAACATATTTATTTATACGTTTAAGGTGAAAATTTTAAGCAATGTATTTTAACTATATAGGTTATACAAGTTGTAAGCATTAGATGATTTTAATAAAATTGAAAATTTACAACGAATATCGTAAAAAAATATTGTTTTTATAGTGGCAACTGGTATGTATGATTTTCCAAATATTATCGCATTAATACAAGTAGACAATTATAATACGATTAACCTATATTCCCTTCAACAGCGACAAAAATGGAGAGTATGTATGTTTATGAAGGCCTATTTTGCATTCAAACATTATATTGTTTTCCTGCCATTTAGTTGGAAATGGTATGTTTTTTTATAGATAATGTTATTATGTCCATATGTTTGTTTAAATTTACGAGTCAACAATTTTCGTTTAGCATAGATTGCCGTAAATCTATGAATACATTGTAAGTCGAATTAACAGCACATATATATCGAAATAAATAGAAATGATACTAAATCTTCTATTGCAATTTTATAAGAGAGCACTTTTGGTAAACAAAATTATAACATGAAATGTGGCTTCCAATTTTACTTCTAATGCAAATTTATTAATAATTTAGCGCGAAGTGCGCCGTGAGTTTCTCATTGCATGGTTAAGGAACGCGAGAAAATTGTATAAATTATATTTATTTCCAACAGAAGTAAGAGGGTGTAGTGAACTTTACTACTGTAAGTTAAATTTTCTTCGAGTGATTGGTCGTCTATGAAAAACATAATGCATAAATAATTACGGCATTATTTGAGACAATGTGACAGCAAGTTAATTTAAATTCGATAGCTGTGCAATTAATTAACTTAGCGCGCTTTTAATTAAACGATTGGAATTATTACAAGGGTGTTTAATAATTGATATAAATATTGAAGATATAACTTTCTGTCATTTTTTATTATTTATTTTAGCATTATAAGGCTACATTAGCTACTTGAAAAACCTCTACGTTTCGGATTTTCTTTAATAATACAATCGCTTAACATTTTATTTTTGTTTCGGGAAAATAGTAACATGCCCATCATGAACAGAAGTTAGACAACCTTACTACAATTATGTTGCTGCTGATAATTGCGGATCCTTTGTTTACTAATATTGTTGGCTGCAGGCATTCCTCGCAAAACGTGTAATGTGGAATATATATAAAAACTGCTCGGATTTTATGAAGAATTAATTATCAGATTTAACTAATATGTTGTAGAATTCTATCATTTACGCAACCATTTACTGATCAAGACCATGTACACCGTTAATTATATACATCCATTTGTCTCCGATGCCCTAGAATATAAACCGACCATTATCGACCAATAGATTTTCTATAAGTGTAAGAGGTTGTTGATCACCGCGAGTTCAACTCAAAGGTTTGAGAGAAAATTATATTCATGTGGAATTAATTGATAAAAAAGCTTTCATTGCTACTTTGAATTGTATTTTGTCAAACGTGCAACATGCTGATTATACAATGGAGTCCTAGGAGATTTGGGGTTCTTTAAAGATGCGTCAACACCACGTTTGTTCTTCCGTGTTGGTAAATGTGACGAACATATAATTCCAGTGAACCAAATAATCAGAATATCGTTTTTTTATACCATTTAACACTGAACACAAGTACCAACTGCATCAAGTTAACGTAAGTTAACTAAGTTGACCACCCACCTCAACTGGCTTTTTAGTCTGTCGCACGTTTCTGATTTTGAAAGATATTAGGTCTTCAAAGACGACTCGGTACATCGCTGTGAAATAGGCATTCGCAATCAAAGTGATATCTCACAACAAAGGAAGTGTTTTCGATCCAGGATAACTTCATTTGAAGAGTTCCGAATTTCTAAGCAAAGAAAACCCTCCAACTACGAGTTGACATTGCCTTAAATGAATTGAAGCTGATGTGAACTTGCCGATTGTTGGTCCGATGTAATACAAGCTTCCGGACTAAGATCCGTGTTTTTCGTTCCGCAATAAGTCTAATTCTAACATAGGGCTATGAAATCAGAAACCTGTAGATTTACGTTTTTCGTCAAAATTTGGCAATTTATCGATAGTGGACACAATGGCTTTGAATAGAACCTTCAGAGAGTCATTTTATTGGTTTCTGTGGCCAACTAATTATCACAAAAAACGAACCCTGGTTTTGTCTTGTTCTTGATATTTGCCCCATCCCAATTGGGATCGCAACCTAGACTACAGTTTTTTTATCCACCGATTTCTCACAAGTCAATTGGTCCCATGACGACAGTTGGAGATTCAAGTTTATATTTTAGACGGCCCGCACTCTTCACAGCCTATGAACATGCATGGATATCATCAAACTTCAGAAACGATTTTCAAAATTCAAATTTGCGCGGTTGCATAAAACATAGGCAACTCATTGAGTAACATTTAATTATTCAACCTGAAAAACAAAAACAAAAAAACTTTTCTGGCATAAATCTACAAGGTTTCCATATTATTCTGCGTGTCAGAATCAAAATTGATACCAGCACAATCGAAACAACACACTGTCTAAGATTTAAAAAAACAACTGATCATAGGTGAAACACATTTAACAAAACCTATTCTGATTTAAATTTAAGAAAATTTACAAAATACGTCGAGAAGATATGACAAGCTATGACTTTTGATGCATATCCTAGTTCCATGTAAGTTATTTAATACAGTAAAGAGCTTTCTACCTAAAGATGAGTTGCGCTCTTTAGGATTAATTTAACAGCATTTAGGGAAAAAAACGCCTTGATCCCAAAATAAATCTTTGGATCTAATCGATTTTTAATACAAGATTGCAATGCGTAAGGCGAGACCCGTGCAATGCAGCTCGGAAACCAGCGCGAGGTTTTCTAGTTAAGAAAGGAAAATAAGCAGTTTGATATCATTTTTTGTCCGTTTGATTTTGAGCAAAATAGAATTCAAATTATATTTTTTTTAAGGATGGTTAATGCTGCGTTCAAAAACTCTCGCGCTTTAACAATGTAATAACTTTTAGATATAATTAATGGCTTCGTCACATTTGCGGTTTCTTTTTTTATTCAATAAATTTCCATGATTGCACGGGACCTGTGCATTGAGGTCTGCGACGCACATATTGATAAAATCAATACTAATGCTGAAGCGATTTGCAAATAGAATAATATGTATCGAGTATAATGGTAAAGATGAGAATGTCATGGTTTACCTTAAGATCGGCTTTCAGCACGTTGTTGCGCTTCAACATCTTATCTCGACTTATACAGATAGATTGTTAATAAACTGGCTCCAGTTTTTTTTCTCTTAATCGTCGCCAACACATAACAGTCGACAACGAAAAATCTTCTCTTTCCTTCCCTGTTATACCTCTATAGACCTGTCTTTTAATGCTGATGTGTACAGCAGATACGACGACGTTACTCGGTGCCTGCAATACGTTAAAAAAGTCATTCCACCTCAAGGAAACACTAACTGCGATAGACGAGTTGTATTCTCGGAATAGATTTCTACAGAATAAATCAAATTATTGTTCGTTTGCCAAAGAAACTTTTTCTCTTATCTTTGGTTTCTCAAACATGTTCTCACTTATCAGCATTTACAAATCATTTTTTTCAATTTTATTTCTGAAAATGACAATTAACTCTTAGGCTGGGTTCGACGAAGGCAAAAACGGAAGGTTATATCGCTGCATGCCTCACCCTTTACCGAGTCGACGAGCAACCGGGTCTTAAGGTAAACAGGTAATTGATGTGAAGTGACCTTAATTTTTGTTTTATTTATGTCTTTGAATTGCAACAGATGAAAGAATTGACAAGCGTTTGGTCTCTAAAGGATATATTAAAGACTCAATTTCAACAAAGTGGGAGCAAAAAGCGATATCTTGTTGTCGGTATAAATGAAAAATCACCCGACAGCTTAAACTGAAAGATGCCAACTAGATAAAAGGAGATTATTTTGTATGCTTGATGCGATTCGATAATCTTCTGTGACTTCTGTAAATGTACATTGTTCTTCGTTTGAAACCCATGGATAGCTTTTAATATTGTCAACATTATTGTCAAAATATAAATCTTCAAAGTTCGTTGTGCAACTTAATCATCAATTTTCGGTATTGAAATGGGTATGCAGTCCATCTCAAATACAGTGGGCCACACATGAATTAAGTCACCACTTCACAACACACGTTATCCCATTTTAAAAGATCATATAGACCTTTCTATTGTCATTAAGGGAACGAGAAGAAAGATGTGAGATTATTTATTGAATTTCCTTGGATTATTTTATACGAAAAAGGAACCCGTTCGTGTCTTATGTAAATACGTTACGCACGCGAAAGACCTAAATTGTATCAGCAAAAGCGGATCTATTATGACTTGTAAAAATGCTAAAGACATCATTCGTCTGAGGGTATAAAAGCACTTGGAGGATTCCGACTTCAATAAACAGAGAGACAATAACCAAAAAGTTATCTTTGTTTTTTTAACGATACGCATAGTCGATTCAATGAATTTTCCGCGAACGAATCCTCTGACTAAAGAGCTCCACAGCAGATGTTCCTTATAGGGTTTCTGACTGCAATACGCTTAATTTGTTATCAACACATTTTTCGAGAGTGAAGACAAAAATTTTGTAGTTATCAGTCACTTCGAAAAAATGGAGAAATAGAAAATTGCTTAAGATTTCCTAAGATTTGTCTTCTAAAGCTGTATTGTTCATTTTGTGTTTTAAATTGTTGCATCATCCTCGATATAATGATATAAAATAATCTGCAATCCTGCCATTCGCCTAAAGAAAGTTTCTGACGATGCCAACTACGACTATGGCGTAATAAGCACCATCGTAATTGTGTTACTATCGCGCTTTTATAAAATAAACCATGCTCAGGACCTAACTAACCATGGCATATTACCATCAATTAGAGCCGTATGCATTGATGCGTTTATACAATTATCTTGCAGCGATTTTTTAATTTGTACGCGAATACCTGTCTCCATGGTTTTCCAGACCGCTTGAGCTCAACGGCAGTTTGCCCGGGCAAGACTCACGCCTATCGATATCTCGTATTTTTACCCAACTTGTCAATAATTCGCCATGAGAATGCTTTTTCTACTCAAACTGGAGATATTTTCACATAATACCAACTCCAGAACAAACCTATTTTCATCAGCTCGGCTTTACGCACTTTTTAATACAAGCACATCGTGTTACTACTAGGCGAATATTGCTTTCAGTGGTAGTGGATACGTTTGCTTCAAATTATTTACCATTGTTGTGATTTATGGTTTTCGCTCTCAATAAATTCACTCCATAATTTTGGTCTTAAACCGGCGCTGAACTCATCAATTACAAAAACGCCTTTGGGGGCTTTCTAACCGGTTTGGCAGTTTATTCAGTTTAGTTCAGAAAAAAACGAATGTTTCGATTGTACATGTTGATGTCGTGGTCGTTAAATTGCTTTCTATCTGTTTATTTGTTCTTCAAATTGTCTTCAGTTCATGTCGTTTATCAATTCAAAAAAATATATAATCGCTACTTTAAATACACCCGTAGTATGGTAACATCCGACAAGGAATATTACAGAAATCAGTCAATTGATTTTTGTTGTATAATACACCGCCCGAAGATTAATCTAAAAAAATGGGCATGAAAATACGCAACATAGAAACAAGTAATAATCCTTTTTTGGTACGAATTAAACCCTGGTCGGTAGCGGTCAGCTTTAAGGACACTCGGATGTTGCATAGTTTGTGTTTGTGATAAAACATTAGTTAGCCACGCTTTAAAAAAACGCTTCAATGAACAACGACACATCTTGGGTTTGCCACACAGATAGGATATTACTTCTTTTCTGTCATTATAAGCCCAATTGGCACACGCAAATTAGTGTTAGTTTAAATGGATTAAATGTATATATTGATATAAACACTAGTTGTATTCCGATATTATAGTTAAACAATACGCACAAAACTTTACGGAAACAAAGCTTGAGACAGTGCTGAGGAAGAAGCTTTAATACGTGTAACACAAAGAAGATCCAGTAAAATATTGTATTGATATCCAGGTCGATTTACAAGCACCATTCAGTTTAAATTTAAGGATGGAACCCATAGACTAGCAATGGTACTGCCCTGGAGTGACACGAGGAGGTAAAGATTACCCTCAACCCGCTTAGATGCGTTAGAGACGCTTTAGGCGATCTGGATGGAAAGCATTACACACAATGCGATACAAACGGTTTATCAATTGATAAGGAATGTGACCGTCCTTTGTTGCCATTCGCATTGAATCGAAACGCGGAATGCAGATTGAGGATTAGACTTCAGTCAAGCGTATTTATTATCGCGACTCATCTCCAGGTCTGCACTGCGAATTCGACGTCACAGAATAGGCGGAATTTAATAATTAACGCATCGTGATTGATATAAACTTTAAGCAGTCTTCAGTTAATGTTTCGAATGCTGTTAAACTTGAGTAAGGATTTTATCTAGATGTTGGCGTACTTGCGCGATAAAATTTCGCATTGTCGATCATGCACTTGAACGGGTAATTTTTTTCAAAATCGCGGGTTATAGCGTGTAAGAATCAATCGCCGTGGGACTTTAGTAGTAGAAGTGATCGTAGTAGTTGTAGTAGTAGTTGTTTTAGTAGTAGTAGTAGTAGTAGTAGTAGTAGCAGTAGGAGTTGACGTTGATGAAGTATTAGTAGTTGTAGTAGCAATAAAACCGCAAATAAACGTTAAAGTTTGTCAAACGCCATTGAACTACCCTATCGCTGCGAAATAGTTGTTTCGAGACGAAGGTTTCGACATTATTTCTTAGGTGAAAATATCAAAGACTCGGCAGAAACTGTAAGCGACACGAGGTTAGAAAAAGTCCCAGTTTCGATAGCGCTCTAGTATCATTAAAGAAACTCATGATTCTAGATTAAAAACCAACTCTACAAAACATTATATGTAATCAAAGTAGGCGAGTTTTCGTCTACAAGCAACAATGGATGATTCATAAACTTTAAACCGAAGCATATGGTTGCGTGAGAGTTTTTTAGTTAGCATTCTGCATGAATTCGAAGGCAAGGCTATATTTCCCAAATAATTGGGTAATAAATAATGAAGGTTATTATTTTATTAAATATTTGCTATGAATCAAAGAGATATAGTGTGATAGTATTGTATGGAGGGTTGAATTAACCCTGAATGTATAATAAACGAAGTCTATAATATCGGTAAAACCCAAAAGGCCAACCGAGACCTGTAACGAATAAGACAAGTACATTAAGGAGAAATCCTTTTCGTAAGTGTGTCGTACAATATACTTTTGTATTGTAAAACAAAATTAATAATTAAAGTTAGCAATCACCACATATACCTTCCAAATAAAATTCGCTTTGGAAATCAAACGTTCTCTTTATAAGATATATTTACAAAAAAATTTTAATCTAGAACATTTAAAAAAATGAATTTGACTGCATAACTTAAAATTTTTCTGTTTTCTATTAAATGTGAAACTAAAGGTTACAATTTCGGAAAAGCATAACTCGACTGCAGGTGTTTCCCATTGGTTAAAGGAAATGGGTTATAAATTAGCCGAACCAGTTAAACACAATTACCATACATGTTTATTAATTTACGTATGAGTTTGATCCCTTATTCATTATTCTTTTCCGCACGATTTCTAGATCTTAGGCGAAGAGATGATACTTAATTAGTTTACAAACTTAAAAGTCTTCCAACTCGCGTGAAACGAAAAACTAACACATACAAAGCCACAAGACCACACTACGACAATCACTTCACTCCATAATTTGCGTTAAGCTTAAAATTAAAATGCCTAAGCTTCATTTTTTTAGTCTTTCTGTCAATACTGTTGCCCTGCTGTCTTTGTTTTCAGGTCCAGGAGACTTCGGGTAAGCTTAAACCCTTTTCCCATTTATTGTTAATTTTTCCTGATCTCTTATGTTGTGACTATTAAAGTCCCCGTGGGTTTTTTTAAATGATCCATCCCATCTATCCAGGTTTATTTACATATGAATTTCTTCGACCAATGTCTCTAAGATTTGTTTATTTCATGGGAGGTGGCTTTCACTCTCTTCCGGCTGAAGGATTCTGGCCTACGGAAAGCTAGACGTTTCACAGGGGGTGTCGTTAAAACGAGTGTGTCCCAGGCAGCTATAAGGCTTATACATCACGTATACTTCATAAATGGTTATTCGAAAAGATCTATAATAACTGCAGATTCGTGATATTGGATAGTAAAGCAGCTTTGGGTTATGATACGGCGCACGAATGCGTATGTGAGAAGGATGAAGGGTTCTGTTGGAGTCTTGTCGACTTGAGGGCAGGAAGGCAGTAGTTGTGTGGAAATGGCTATTGGGCGAAGGGGGGTGGTGGTGTGTTAAGGTAGAGAGCAAGTTTCCTATCTCCACGTGGGCAAAACGCCTGAGCTACAATCGCTAAGCCAACACGTAACCGACAAATGGTTCGTTTTTATCTGTTTCTCTTTGGGGTATGAAATGGCGTTTCTTACAGCGGCCAGCTTCTGCACGAATCCGTATGTTTTAAGGATGAATGGGTTCTGTTAGAGTCTTGTCGACTTAAAGAGAGAACAGCTCTTATTGTGTGAAAATGGATATTGGGCGAAGGGAGATTGTGCTGTATTGAGGAAGCGAGCAAGCTTCATATATCCAGGTCAAGAGCCTGAGCTGCAATCGCTAAGCCAGCACTGTATCGGCCGAAAACGACATCTTATTCGTTTTTGTTCGTTGTGCTTTCTCCGGTTTTCATAATGCGAGTACGCTTAATAGATAGTTTGATTGATGGATCTATTAAAATTGCAGATTTATCAGATGGGATACAATAGAGCTTCGGTTAAAGGGTGGAGTTTAGTAACGTGCGAAAGTCTCCAGTCGATCCACGAGTGAGAATGCCGTTGGAGCCTTGTCGACTTGGCAGAACGAAAGGGTTCAGTATTTCGGAATTGTAAATGAAGCAGTAGGCACTGGACCTCGGACTAGGCTGGCTAAACGGGAGTTCGGCATTAACGTAGCTTTCACTTTGTTCAGCCAAGTGTCGCTGAGTAAATTGGATATGGAAGATGCCGACATATTCCCTACAATCTGACACAAACCCGTGGGCTTCACTGACTTCTTCTGGCCCAAAGATCCGAGTAAGCAGCACCTTCTGAAATACTTAGGAAACCAATGAACTGCTTGCATGGATCGATGGTCTACGGGAAATCGGCATTCGTGTCTAATTTTAACGAATTCGATCTTTTTAGGATTCGAAAGTCTTCCTAGAAAATGCCGAAGCTGTGCAAACGACATTTGACGCGTAGATACTGCATTAATCGCGTGTAATGTTGTTTTCCTTTCAAATAAAATTAATGCAGTAAGTAGGAATACTGCATAAAATGGCATATTACGTTGCCACGAACAAACAAAATAACACGGGTAAATGAAAACTATTTCGCAGAACGTGTAATATCTCCAAGAACCCCACGCATTACGCGCCCCAAAAAAATCTTTCATATGTAAAGAGAAGTGTTTCTCTTTCCTATAATCATGTTATCAAGGAAGACAACACGTTTGTAAATAAGGACGTCTGAAACCGGTTTTGTCAACAGACACAACGTTATCTTAGAATTAAAAAAAGCACTGGAATACATTCTTGGCCTCTTTCTCCGTCAGTTTGTGCAAGGGGTCGCTGTGGATACTGTCGGGGACTCCGAGTTTGGCAATTCAACGGTTCAAGAATGTGAAAGCGACAATCTCCAGTTATCTCCAGTCTGTTTTCTGAGATAATATGTCCCAGGTATTTTACGAATTTCTGTTGGAAGCAGAACCTTTAGTGACTGAGAGTGACGCCCGCTTCCTGTAACAAAACGAAAACCGCGTCTAGGTTGCGGTTGTGTTTTGCAACTGTTCGGCCGAATACAATAACGTCGTCTAGGTATATCAAACACTGTTCTATGTATAGACCTTGTAGCACAGTTTGCATCATGCGTTGGAAGTTGGCTGCAGCGTTGCACCAACCAAAAGGCATAACATCGAACTCGAATACACCGCTTGGGAGGGTCAATGCGGTCTTCTCGCGATCCTTGGTGGCGACTTCGACCTACCAGTAACACGATTTAAGGTCAATCGTGGAGAACCAGCGGGCGTGACCCAGCGAATCGAGGGTGTCGTCGAAAAGTGGCAGGGGGAGCGCGTCTTCTTATGCTGTGCACTTGATGCGACGGAAGTCAATGCACAGGCGCATGGTTCCATCTTTCTCGGGGACTTACGATAAAGGTGAGGCCCATAGTGACTTCGAAGGGCGAATACTCGTCTCTGGGCATCTCGTCTAACATCTTGGCGACTTTGTCTTGTAGCGGTGTGATACGTCGTAGTGGCTGCCAGATGGGTCTTGTGTCCCCTGTTTCTATTTTGTGGCGAATACAAGACGTCCTGCCTGACCGGTTGTCGTTCCAGGCAAACTTGTTGGAGTAGATTGATAAAAAAAGGTCCTGTCTGCAGGTAAAAGATCTTTCAGCAATGTTTTGTAGATTGGTGACGATAGGAGCTATCGCGGCATAAACCTGCCTGTGAAGAGGTTCGTTTTCGCTAGCATTCGACGACGCTTAAAGGTTGCTAATGTCGTTTTTATAAAGATATATTTCCTTGTTGTACCCGTCTATGACAAGCCCCTGTTTGAGTATAAAATCCATTCCTCGGATAACGTCACAGCCGACTTTCGAGCAGCTTTAACAGTCTGTTGTGAAGTCCCGACCTCTCATGTTTGTTGAGTAGGACAAAACGCCGTCGCAAAGCCGTTGAAAGACGCGTTCTTCCATCTTGGCGTGGGTGTCTTCACTGAACGCAGCGTCGGCTATTAAAGGAACTGGGCGGGAGTTTCTCTCGTTTGATGGGATCTTCGACACCGGTTTTCTGAAAGCCCGGCGGAGCATTGCGCACAGCTATTCTACATCGTCAGCGGGTCAGCAACCAGCGTCTTCTGCTTTAATGAAAGCGCTGGGACCGAGGAGACGTAGAATAGTCTGACTTTTCTGATCTTCGTCGACACGGGAGAGAAATAATTTTCAACAGCGTAGCCAGTGGTCGATGTTTTGGTCGGGTGAGTCAGGGGCAAACGATGAACTTATCGTTTGTGATGGGTCTAGTGACCAATAATTCTCTCTTTTTATCAGGAAAAAGGTATAGAATCAAATGGTGTCTTTTAATTCTTCTTCTACGTTAAATCTCTGATTAAGCTTCTTTGTAGGTCGAGACAGTTAGAGATTTTGACAAAGTTTAATTAAATGCAGCCCCGAAAAACAATGCAAATCAAAGGGATCTTTTTTTCGCCTAAGAGACAATCATGTTTGATCTTGTTTTATACTGGTCGGCTGAAATAAAAAAAAGAATCTTATTAAAAAGCCTTTTTGCGTTATTTCTTACGAATGCACTCTACACAGTGTACTGAGACATGCATGTTTGATTTTATAGTTTCTGTTCACCTGCCGGCCTCGCGTGAAAAAATATTGCAATTAAATGAAAAAAAGTGCAATATTGTAGTTCAAAATTGACCCAAATCGACGAGTCGAAAATTACGATTTATTAAGGGTCTTAAGCATCTCATTTTTGAACGTTGTAAATCGATCGGGAATTTTAACTTTAAGCGCTCCCTGAACACCGTTTTATCGTAATAGAAATCGCGATTAATAGCCAAATAGGCGACAAAACTAAGCGCACACAAACTCAGCTATGTGGTGTTGTAGACAGAGTCGTCGAGGCAACTATTGCGTCTAGACTCTTGTCGACGGACGAAGAGAAACCAGGAACTGTGGGGGGGCATAATGTTCACGTTTAAGTCAACGGTATTGCAGTCGGCAGGGGCATACGGTGGAAGGCTTCGCGGAAGACTTTCTGTCGGCTGAGAATGATACGGCGAATTCAATGAAGCCCAAGTGTCTATTTTACTATGGGTCCAGCCGGCGATTTTGATAATGTAATTTCTTTACAAAAGAGGTTACTAAAATAATATGAGTAGACATCATACAAAATACGTTTCCCCCTTATGGCCGCGTGTTCAATAATTCCTGTCCACATGATGTCTCGACAACCTTTTTATTTTTTTCTTAAAAAAGATAACGGCGTTGTTGAATTGTTAACAGCATGTATGTCGTCTTTAATTTACTGTTCGAACACAACAGCTCTATTTTTGGTAAACATTTGTGCATTTTTTCTCGCAAGAGAGAAATCGTCCAATCCCTTTTAAATATCCGGCTTAATTTTATTTCGAAGAACAGACCACTGACAAAATCAGCGAAATACGTTTTCCATTCAATGCAATTTTCTTTGACAACCGACTATTGTATATCGCTGACGATATCTGTATCTGTTCTTATTTTGTCTGGCGTTGTTTTATTTCAATGTCTTAACAAATATAGTGACCTATAATATTTAAGAATCCGAATGTGTTGTTTTTATCTAAAGTCATCCGTTTTTCCACATTAAATTGCAATACAATTAATAAATACTCGAAACAGGGAGGCCTACATCGAGTGTAGGTAAAGAATTTTTAAAATTGTAGCCAAGCTTTCAACCTTTGCTGATGTTTCGTTTTCTGTTATCGAGAGTGTTAATAACAGCCACCTTTTCGCTAAATAGAAGACAACTGACTGAAATTTTTCATTTCGTTCAAGAAAATGCATGCTTACAAAACACTTTTTCGATTATTACCTTAAATAAGAACTGGGATAGTCATTTAAAATAAAAATGCAATAATCAATCATTAATACTGATGGTTTTAGGTACAATGAACTGAACCATCTGCTTGTTTTTGTGAAATAGCAAAACGTAAAAGTTTTCATGTAGAGATTTTGGTAGGCAAAACGATGTATAGTCCGTTTGTCAATAACACGTAGGGAAGCCAATTTAAAGTCAGTACTTCCAGTCAGAATATGTCGGACCTTGTGAACAAAGCGCTAAACGAAGGTATGGAAATGATTTATGAATGCACTGTCCTGCAGGTCATTGAACGGTGTTATTTTTGCCTGTGTTGTAAGAGAGTTTCATTGACACGAATGTGAATGGGTTTGATGATTTATCTAATTGTTTGCGAGCTGGCGTGCATAAAAGAATGTCGTTATGGCCTTAAAATACCAAAATATGCAATAAAATGTAAGACTAAACAAAATATGCAGTAGGAATATCCATGTTGGAATACGGTAGTTTAAATATTCGGTTGTGAGATGTATGCTTTCTCTGCATGTAACGCGCACGCAGTGATCCGCCCAGTCAACCTATAAGGTAAATCTTTTAACCCTTTCGGTGTCATCCGCTGCACCGCTAATGTTTTGCCCAGTTTAAGAACCACCACGCACATCCGTTGGCTTTTTACCCCGTTCGATCACAAAGTTTGAATAAGGTTGGTTTAAACGGGAACAGACATGTGATATTTTATTGCTTAAAGGTAGCTTTAACGATTTAATAAACAAGTCCTCATATAAAGCAAACTAGGAATTTGATCCACTGAGAGTCATTTGGCTTGAAGACTTGTTTTCGTGTTCCTGTTTATTGTCAATCGAGCACAGTAAAAAAATCTTTAAACACATCTTCGTTCTGTTCCGCCGTCCATTAGGCCGTGTTTATAAAAAAACGATTGATTCAACATAAACGTTTCGGTTCATCGTGAGCCAACGGCAAAAATTGCTCGAATTAAGCGAAAATAGAGTCATGTTTTTGTCGAAATCCTGAAACGCGGTATCAAACGAAGAAGAGTGAAAAGGCTTATTTTTTACAATGCACGGGTCTCGTGCATATGGACATTAATTTATTATAAAAGAGAAGCACCAACGAACGATTTGACGAAGCCATCAACTATAGATCAAGGTTATTTCATTGTGAAAGTAAAAAATTCCAGTCGTGGGAGAAGAAAAAAATTGGAAAAAGAGAAAACCAGAGGCCGTTTTATGTGATAAAAATGACTCCCTGAGAGTTCCACTAAAAAAACGTTCTGTATACTTTCGATTTATATCACCAATATCCTGGTCTACGGTTTTACAGCTGATTGCGAAACGAAAGACACGGATCTTAGTCCAACGGCTGATTTCAAATAGGACCAACAGTAAACTTATTCACAGATGTTTAAATTAATGTCTGGCCATTCCGACTGACATTTGGACTCGTAAATCGAAAAGAGCGCCCTTTAGGCCTTCCTTGTTGTGAGATATTACTTCGAGACAGTTTTGAGTTCGCATTTGATCGTGAATGTGCCTAGTCGACTTCGTAGACCCAATTTCTCTCAGAATCAAAAACGCACGACAGGCCAAAGAGCCAGTGGTAGCGTATGGTCTACGAAGTTCACTTTAATATTCAGAGTTAAGTTGTATAAAAAAACAATATTTTGATCTTATGGGTCGCTGGAATTATGTAGTAGTTGCATTAATCAACGCGAAATGACAAGCGTCGAGGTAATGCATCTTTGAAGAACATAAAATCTCGCGTGACTCAATTAAATCATAAAGATGTCGCACGCTTGACAAAATATAATTCAGAGTAGTAATGGAAGCTTTTACTAATACAAATTTCACCATTTTTTGCAAAACTCGATGCGCCACCGATAACTACGGATACGCAATTATCGATAGTTGAATTATTATTGCCCTATAAGGAAGTGCTCCACTTTCGTTCATCATGTACGCAATGACATTTTCTTGAAACAAAAAAAATAAAATGTGTAGCTATGAAAAATGTATAATTCAGGCAATTTGAAAACGAAAAAGTTTTTAAAGTAGCTAATGTGCCTAATTATGCTAAAATAAAAAAAAATATGACAGAAAGTTAGATATCTTCAATATTTTTATTTATTCTTAAACACTTTTGTAATAATTCTAATCGTGGAATTAAAAGAGCGCTTCCTTAATTCATTGTAAATGAATCGAATTTAAATTATCTTTTTGTCGCATTGCCTTAAACAATGCCGAATATTTAGAAATCGGATAATTGTCGACTTGTATTGATAAAATAATATTTTTTTAAATTATAAATACCATGTGTAACCAAAAAAAATATTTATAACAATATTCGCTGATAATTAAAAATTATATTCAACGCATCTTATGCTTACCATACAAATCCCCTATATCGTTAAAATGCATTCCTGAAAATTGGCACCATAAACATATAAATTTATATGTAAACAACGCACGTTTTACCGCTTTGGGCATTAACAAAGTAATCACAGAAACTGCTGCATGGGAAAGATAAAATTAATGAAAAAGGCGCTGATGAATTTTTGTTTTTGCGAACAAACAAGAAAATCAGAAATGCAGTTTATTTGGGAACTTACCACCAAGTCCTAGTATCTCGTCTGAATTAAAAATTCAGTATTATTTCGCGATAGCATACAATGACTAACCTTGCGTAAACGGAAGTACTTAAAACACAAAGCGCTATTAGGGCAAACATTTAATTAGAATGAAGACGGTTGTCTTAGGAACGCATTTAAATGGTGCTAAAGTTTACTGGTTGTGCAACGGGCACACGGTTACATTGCGCCACATTAAAACAAAAGGATTTTTAATCCGATTTCGAATTTTTCTGAACATTATGCGCAACAGAAACTCAATATCTTTTACAAGTCGAAACATTCTCTTTTTACTTCGCAGTAACGCCATGAATAGGATAGGTCTGTCATGTTATTTCTGGCTTTGGGGTCGGTAAGAGAGGTAACAAGTTAACAGTTCGGGATTACGTTAGCAGATTGTCTCTATAGGAAAGTATAACGAAAATTGAACTTCGAAATTTGATTTTTTTTAAATTCTTTCATGAGCGATAACAAGCGACAAGCTGACGAATTACATGTTTTCATTAAACTATCGCCAAATTAGACATTTTTCGTTCCCACATGTTTCGATGTAGACCAAACACACTTCTTTCGCTGCGCTTAATTAATCTGAAGAAATATATTGAAGTTGAAAATTTCGATGTGATAGCGAAACTTTTACGCGTCCCCTTTGCACTCGTACTTCTTGTAAATTCAATACTATTGTTATTTTTCTAAATTCATATTAAAACGAAATGAAAAAAAACACATTGTTTACAGATCGAAATCTTCGTTTTTTCGTCACTTTTAATATTAACTGACTTAGTGTTTAAGCTCATCAGTGTTATGGATTAATAGCTCACAATACAAAATAATCACGAAAACAGATCACCTAATACAACAAAGAGTTTATTGCTGAAACAACGTCCATAACAACTTTTCTCAATTGCAAATCGCAGTTTTACGAGTAAAAATTACAGGAAAACAATATACAATCAGTGGAATTATACAGGCATTGCATTGTTGACGGAAGTCAAAAGAAACCTGTCTTAATTGAAAATTGCAGTTTCACAGGTGATTTTGTAAATAGCCATCAAATAATCAATATTTTACTCATTGATTTTACGGCTTTTTCAGCACGTAAGAGACACGAAACTTGACATTGTTGTCTGCGACACACATATCAACCAGAATGCTTCGTATGCAAATTCGATGGCTTATCTAAAATCGGTTTTGAAAAATTCTTTGCGCTACACCATCTTATCTCGACTGATGCATATGAATAATTTATAAACTGGCTTCATTTTTATTTCTCTAATCGTCGCCAACAAATTTGAGTCGACAGCGTAAATAATCTTCTCTGAGCTTATCTGTTTTATAAAGAACATAAGAGTAAACAACGAAACATCTTCTCTGACGCAAATAAGTTTCCTTCCCTTTTACACATCAACAGGTCGGTCTCTCAATGGCGATGCATTAAAGATGGCTTAAACAGCATTTCTGGAAACAAATGATTTGATTTAAAATCTATTTTAGTTCAGATCGATAGTTTTAACGGGGTTATGTGATCGTTTATTATTAGAATACAATCGATAAAGCGAGACCCGTGCATTGCATTCTGCGATCGCAATTAAAAAGTTTTTTTGAAATTAAATGTCATTGTCTTGGACAAAAATGTCACATGCAAGTTTCGCAGAAAAAAACTTTACCGATATTAGGCGACGTAGTAGTCAACATAACAAAAATTGTATTACGTTGGTGAAGACTAGAAACACGTTTATTGGAACAATATGATTAATTAAACAATAATATTTTACACCACAAGTAGCTTTAAATAAAATTATATAAGACTTTTTTATGGAATGCTTAAACGTCGCTTGGATTTCGTAAAATATTCATTCTGCGTGAATTCGAAGGCAAGGCCAAATTTCCAACATTATTGAAAAATAAATAATGGTAAAAATTATTTGATTTCACTTTTGCAATTAATAAAAATTTTCAAAATCGAATACGCTTTGGGAATCAAGAGTTCTGTTTATACACATAATTCAATGAGATATATTTACCACAATTTATTTATCCAATAAAATCTTAAAAAAACGATTTGACTGCATTAATTCAAATTATATTGTGTTCTCTACGTTATTTAATTTTAAACTAAGGTTATTATTTTGGAAAAAGCATAACTCGACTGCTATGGTTTCCCATTAGTCCAATTTAATTGTTCTAAATCAGCCGAACTATTTAATAACAATTACCATACATACATATAATTATTGACGTGTAGTGTACGGATTTTGTTCAAATCGATAAATTGACACACCTTCCGATTCGAACATACGAAGTGGTCGTTCTATCTATTTTTATTGGGATTGAGCCTTTAGGATAAGAACAGATCTATTATCAACTCTTTAATTTGCGAGCATTTTAATTTTGTTTTCGTCACTTACTACGGGTTTTTTTTCAGTAAACAAAAAAATTGAATCCAACGAACAAATCGCCGCGGTGTAGATATAAATGTTCCCAGTCTCGCCAGCGGATATGAAAGCATGGTTTACTGTGATCGAAGCACATTTCTCTTGTCTTGGCATCAATAAAGCGCTGACAAAATTCAATCATTTGGTAGGCGCTTTGACGCCTAAGTTGGCCAGCCGCTTTTCCTACGCCACCACGACTACTGGCGAAACTCCGTATACAACGCTTAAAGAAGCAATGCTTAGTCAGATGCGAAATTTTGATCTGAAAAATGTGGATTTCTTCCAAAACACTATTGAAATAGGGGATAGAAAACCTTCTGCTTTACTGCATCACATTTAAGGCATTTGCAGTCACATGGGTCTTAATGATCGCTTTATTCAGTCCTTTTTCATTAAAAAACTTCCGCCAGCAATCCGGGCGGTTGTCGCCCTTGCGGAAGATGTCTCCCTAACGCAGCTTGCTAAAATAGCTGACAGGGTAGCTGAAGCAGACGCGCAACAAAGATATAACGCCGCCTTCGCAAGACAACCAAGCCACGAGAGGGAGGAGATCACAAACCCAGCTTGGGACGCAGAAATGCAACGCATCGTAAACCAAAAGGAAACACAGCTACGCGTTGAATTTCAAAGACGTAATCGCCAACGGAGCCACAATTCTAATTCACGACATTCGTTACCTTTTCGACGACGTAATCGCACCCGAGGCCCCCCACAATCTTGCCGTTACATCCGACAAGCCCCCGAGAGAAGACGAATCGCAAAAAAGGAATTGGATAAAACGCTGGCTCTAGGCATTATTAGACCGTTTTCCAGCAGCTGGTCCTCCCCTCTACACATGGTTGCGAAACAGACTCAAGGAGATTGGAGGCCCTGTGGTTATTTCCGGGCCTTAAACACAGTAACTGAACACGACAATTACCTAATTCCCCATTTCCAAGATTGCGTTGCCTCCCTTTAAGGCAAAACTATTTTTTCAACCGTCGACATCACGCATGCCTATCACCAAATTCCCGTCGCAGCAGAAGACATTTCCAAAACCGCCATCAAGACACCCTATGGGTAATTCGAATTTCTTTTTGGTTTGCGGAACGCCGCCTAGACTTTCCAGCGTTTCCTTGATTCCATTTTTAGCGGGCTTAATTGTGTATTCAAATATATCGATTACATCCTCATCGCCAGCACGACACAGGAGGAAGACCTAAAACACGAAGAAGAGGTTTTTCGGCGTTTCTATCACAACGGCCTTGTAATCAACGAGAGCAAATGTTGTTTCGGCTCGTTATCGGTTCAGTACCTCGGACACGTGATTTCTTCTAAAAGTTGTTTACCTCTGCCCGAAAAGGTCAAGGCCGTCTTCAATTTCTCAGTCCCCAAGACTCGCCGCAAGTTGGTAGGTTTCTGGGAATGATTTTTTTTTACCGTTGCTTCACACTTAATTGTGCCTCCATCTCTTTGCTCTTGCATGCATCGACCGGTGGAGCAAACGGACTATTACACTTAACAGATAATCTTCTTTCAGCCGTAGATTTTTTGAAACAGAAGCTTGCCAACACTCGCTTATCTCTTATGGTAGACGCGTCGATCGTAGCTGCTGGTGACGTTCTACATCAAGAGTTCGGGGATCACCGACAACCACTGGCCTTTTTGTCGAAAGCTTTCTCGGCGACAAGGAGACGCTATAGTACTTTCGGGCGCGAATTATTGGCGGTCTATGCAGCCATTCGCCACTTTCGACATTGGGCCGAGGCTTTAACTGCAACGGTTCTCACGGACCATTTACCACTTATCTC
Source organism: Proteocephalus fallax (assembly GCA_028672205.1). Lineage (NCBI taxonomy): Eukaryota > Metazoa > Platyhelminthes > Cestoda > Proteocephalidea > Proteocephalidae > Proteocephalus > Proteocephalus fallax. Next base: position 76,994 of record JAPUBX010003843.1, read on the forward strand.
AGCTTCCCGTTCATCATCTACCAAGTACGCAGAGATAGAAATACGGCAACTGGATTTCCTGTCGCAATTTAACATTGAATTCGGGCACGTGAAGGGAGTCGACAACCTAGTCGCTGATGCTCTTTCACGTATCACAATCAATGGTTTGACAACAACGCCCTATATCGACTACAACAGTTGGCACGAGTTTGTACTTATAATCGCCTATCTAGTTATAAAGTTTTTCCGTTGCCCAACCTTACGATCAAGATTATATGGGACACCTCGAAGACACATCCCCGACCTGTTGTTCCTCCATCTTTTCGACGTATTGTCTTCGATGCAATCCACGCCCTCGCTCACCCTGGTCCCAAGGCATCAGTTAAATTGATTGCTGGTCGCTTCACATGGCAAGGTCTCTCGAAGGACGTGAGAACATGGGCCAAAGCATGCATCGCATGTCAACGCTCCAAGGTGATCCGTCATAACAAGGCTCCAGTCAGTTCGTTTGACCTACCGGATGCTCGCTTCAGCCACGTACACCTCGATCTAGTAGGACCCTTACCTGACTCAAAGGGCTGCCGTTTCCTGATGACATGCGCGGACCGTTTCACAAGATGGCCATTAGCGGTGCTAATACCTGACGCTACCTCCGAGACCGTAATCAACGCGTTCCTAAACAATTGGGTTGCCGTGTTTTGAGCTCCGCGCTATATCACAACTGCCGCAAGATGTGCGAATTACTTGATTGTCTGAGATTCCGCACGACAGCTTACCATCCAGCCACTAATGGCATGGTCGAGAGGTTTCACCGGCAGCTTAAAGCAGCCCTCGAAGCTAGAGATGACAGAAACGATTGGGTGAACAATCTTGTAATGACCCTACGAAGCATCAAAGCAACGATCAAACCTGACCTGCGAAGTAGCTCAGCCGAACTTGTATTTGGGACAACATTAAGATTACCTGGAGAGTTTTTCGCCGCTGATTCCCCGCCAATGAGAACGCCGTTAGCGATTCCTTGACGCGACTAAGACTCTTCGCCAGAAATCTGCGCACAATCGCTCCACGACTACCTACACAACATTCACATTTGGACCCGGCGCTAGAAAAGTGCTCCTATGTTTTTTGTCTGCTGCAACCGTGTAAGACAGCCTCTCCAGCCTACCAACAATGGCTATTTTGAGGTCAGAAAACGTACAGCAAAAGTGTTTACAGTGCTGATGAACGGCGATCAGCGTCGATCGTCTCAAAGAAGCTTTCGTGGAAAAAACGCCGGTGGGTGAAAATTTTACCCCGGTCCGTGCTCCGTCGAGTGACCCGGTGGCGACCACCATTTCTGATCCAACGTGTAAACGAAACTCGGACAATCCTTTCGCACATCGTCATTCAAAGAAGAATATACCTGTAGGTCTTCCAACCATTCCAACGCGCATCCCCATTCCTTCGACAGCTCGTTCGGGACGCTGAGGACATTTCTTAACCCACCTTATAACTTATATATGTTAAGCCATTCCGTCGTTTTATGACGACATTTTTAAAAAGGGTGCCATGTTCTGTACAAATGCATTTAAATTTGTTTAAATCGATAAATTGACACACCTGTTTATTCGAACATACGAAGTGGTCGTTCTGTCTATCTTTATGCAGATGGGCCGTTAGGATAAGAATAGATTTAGTATCGACCCTTCAGACGTATAAGTTTAATGTAAACATTCATGTCTGCACGATTTCTTGATGTAAGGCGAACATATGATACTTAATTTATTATTTAAATAGATTTCAGTTTGTGCGTACAACTTACTTAAACGTCTACGAACCAACGTATAAACTAAAAAAAGAAGACAAAACGTAACAAGACGACACGCAACCATATTCCTCGGTTTAATGTTTATTATTTCGCCGTTTTTGCTCACAGTATTCTGGATTTTAGTAGTCATGCTAATGCATATCGGGCGTCGTCGTAAAAACGTTTACTGCCCCTCTTTGGCTTCAATATTGTTCCTCGAAGCCTCCTCCTCTTCATTCCCATTAGTTGCTGTTTGCTGCAAGTCGCAATGAAATCTCCATTGATTTTAATTTATTATACGGTGAATGGTCGGTCATCCTTTAGCATTTAAACCATTCAATAGTCGGAGAATCTTAATTTATGCCTTGCTTGCAATCTTAATGGAAATTTTCAAAAAAACGTTGGCGTCACTGAGGAACTAAGAAAACGGTCTACTCCTGAAACCATCAAAATGCATCTCGATATCGTTTTCCTTCGAGCGGTTTCTTGTTATCAATCAACTCAAAAATCGACTCAAGCTCCAAATTAAAATGCCTCCTTTTCCTCATTGTAATTTTTTTATCTCAAATTGGTGACTGTTTAACTCCCCGTTGGTTGTTTTTAAACTGGTTTCATTTTTCATTTGCCTACCTGTGCTCTCCATCTAAGAGACCATCCTGTATTTTTGTTTATTTGATGACTCTTTCCAGACCCATCTATCCAGGTGTATTAAAATATAAATTCTTTCGACCAATGCCTCTAAGATTCGTTTTTTTAGAACGAGTTGGCTTTCACTCTCATCCGACTAAAGCATTCTGGCCTACGGAAAGTTAGATGTTTATACGAAGGGTTGTCGTTATAACGAGTTTCTGTCTCAGGCAGGCAAAATGCTTATACATCAAGTATAATTTATAAATAGTTATTCGAAAAGATCTATAATAAGTGCAGATTCGTGATATTGGAAGGATGACGGGTTATGTTGGTGTCTTGTCGACCAGAAAGGAGGGAGCTGTAGTTGTTTGGAAATGGCTATTGCACGGAAAAGGGTTCGTGGTACGTTAAAGTAGAAAGGCAGTTTTCTATCTCCACGTGGGCAAAACGCTTGAGATACATAACGTTATTAAGTTACACACGCTAAATTGATACAAAGACTAGTAGATCTATTAAAAAAATGCCGATGCATCAGATAGGATACACGAGATATTTGTTTAAAATGGTGGGGTTCAGTACAGTGCAAAAGCCACCCGTTTATTAACGTGGTGAATTAAGTGAGGATGCCGTTTGAGTCTTGTCGACTTGAGAGCAGGAAAGGTGCCGTTTTGCAGAATTGTAAATCAAGCAGTGGGTAATGGACCTTGCACTTGGCTGACCAAACGGGAGCTCGGAATTTACGTAGCTACCACTAAGTGCAGCCAAGATTCGACAAGTTTATTTCTGAATGCAACTTTAGGAAATAGATGATGCTGAAATGTTACCAAAATTTGACACAAACCTGGGGGCTTCACAAATCTGAGTCGATGGTCTTTATGAGAAGCGCATTTGTGTCAAATTTTAACAAATGGCATCTTTGAAGGATTAGCTCGTCTACCGTGAAATCGACAGTTGACGTTTAAATACTGCATTCATCGCGTATAATGTAGTTTCCTTCCAAAAAAATCGATGCAGTTAGTAAGGATAATGCATAAAACGTTACCACTTACGCACAAAGGATCTAGTTCGATACCCTTTTATCCATAACTTAGAATACTTAAAAACTGACATGCGGATGAACCGGCTTCATTAATAACGCGGCCAATGGCGTCCAATAATCGCGATACCCGGCCAATGTCGGCAACGACGGATTTAAAGTCTCTTACTGCGAATTCCGTGTCGAATTTGAATGTACCTATATACTTTTTTAATTTGCCTCACAAAAATCAGCGTCAATCTAAATGTCAAGCCTTTGGTTCGTTTTTTATACTGCATAGTTTTTTAGTGATTTTTCATGTGTTCAATGCGTAGACGGTCTATAGACGAACAATGTTCACTTGTATAGGGAAAACGTTGTTTAATCAAATGGTCCCCTCTTAATCCTTCTTCTACGTTGAATCTCAGATTTTGCTTTCTTGCAGGTCGAGACAGTTCGAGATTTTGACAGAGGTTAATAAAATGCAGCTCTAAAAAAACTATCCAATCAACAGGACCTTTTTTAAACCCAAGCGACGACCATTTTCTAACCCTGTTTGATATCGTTCGGCTAAAATATAAAAAAAAGTGTCTTACCGAAAAACCATTATTCGTTATTTATAACGAATAACTCAACACAGTGAACCGGGCCATTTATGTCTGATTTTATAGTTGCCGGTGCCCTGTAAATTGTTTTATTACAATATCATTAAGAAAATTGACCCAATTCGACGAGTTATGTTACATATCGAATGCTTTGGGGTATTAGCATCTTATTTTGGAACGTGGTAAATCTATCGGGAATTTTACGTTTAAGTGCTTCCTGCTTATATCCTTTGGCATTTATATTCCCTAAAGATATTCAATGAAAAAAGACGACTGATAATGAACCACGTTTAATCGTAAAAGAAATCGCGTTTACTAGCCAAATCTTCGACGAAGCTCAGCGCACATAAACTCAGCAATGTAGTGTTTTTAGACAAAGTGGTCGAGGTCACTCTAGAGTCTAGACTGTTGTCGACAGACGAATAGAAACAAGGCACTTGGGGGCAACATTTTTACGTTTTAGTCCACTGTACTGCAGTCGGCAAAGGCATATAGTGGAAGGCTTCGCAAAAGATAGTTAGTCGGCTAAAAATAATACGGCGAAGTCAATGAAGCGAAAAATTGCTTAATTGTGTTGCTGATAAGTCGGTAAAACGTTCGTGTCGTCCAATACAAGTCATTTTCAACGTAGCCGCGTTGTTACATCAATAAGCTGCATCCATGTGAGGTGATTTGCGCAGACGGAATCCTCACCGAAGATTAGGAAATACCAATCAAATTGTAAAAAAAACAATACCCGTTTTATCATTTAACAATTTCAATTGTCCCCACTACGGCTTAACATTTGTTTCCAAACCGGCCACCGCGCCAGATATGCGGTGAATGTCGGCCGCCGAATGTCCAGAACAACAGAGTGTTTGAAAAATGCATTGCAGACTACCAAACAGCCCAAGTCTCCGTTTTACAATGGGTCCAGCCTTCGATTTTGATGTTATTTGTCACACAAGATGATTACTAAAATAATATGAGTATGCATTATACAAAATACGTTTTCATTAGCGTAGTCAATTATTCCTGTCCACCTGATGGTTCGACAACCTTTTTGGTTATTCTTAAAAACACTTTGGCGTTGTTAAATTGTTGGCAGCATCTCCGACGTCTTTTATTTACTGTTGGAACACTTACGCTCTATGTTTAGTAAATATCTGTCCCTTTTTTGTTGTGGCAAGACAGAAATCGTTTAATCGCTTTGAAATATTTCGCTTTCTTAAATTTAGAAGAAAATACTACTGACAGAACGTACGAAATATGTTTTCAATGCGATGCCAACGAACCTGACCACTTACGATGTTAAAGCGCTGACCCAAATTCAGTTGCAGGTCAGATATTTAAAAAAATGTTTGCCAAGCTTTCATCCTATGCAAAAGTCTAGTTTTATTATATCGAGAGAGTTAATAACAGCCACATTTTCAACAAAGAGAAGACAAGTGATCGAAATGTCACGTTTTTTTAAGAAAATATATATTTTCAAAAAAATGATTGGAGTATTCGGTTTAATAAGAACTGGGAATGTCATTTGAAATTACAATGCCATAATCAAACATTAACACCGACGGTTCCAGGTACAATGAATAAAACGATCTGCTTGCTTTTGTGAAATAGCGAAACATTAAACATTTTTCCGTCTAAATTGTATGGTAAATAAAATACAAATCTTTAATCAAATTTTTTTCTGTTCTGCCAATAAAAGTGTCGAGCCATTTTATTCTCTGGGAGTCTGTCGGAATAAACTCTCGTCAAAACAACAGCGATTACGTTATAAACCATGCTGATGGACGGCGCAACAGAACAAAGATTTTATTGAAGACTTGTTTTCGAGTCCTGTTTTTATTGTTGATCGAACACAGTAAAAAAATCTTCCCTGAGTAAAAAAATAAATGAATAGCGATCGAAAATGTATCATTTTGGGAAATTTCATGTAGCTGATATGGCTTTTTTATGCTTAAGTAAAAAAACCATTATGAAAGAAAGTTAGATATCTTCAATATTTCTATGTATTTGAAAACGCTCTTGTTATTCCAATCGCAGAATTAAAAGCGCGCTACGTATATTAATTTTAAAGATATCGAATTAAAATTATATTCTTGTCAAATCGTCTCAAATAATGCTGTTATAATTCCCGACTTATGTTCTTCATAGAAAACAAATGACTCAAAGGAAATTGAACTTACGGTAGTTAAGTTAACTATTCCCTCTAACTAATGAGAAACTCACGACGCAAGTTACGCAAAATTACCGTTGCAATTAATATTGCAAACCAAATTAAATAATATATTTTTGCTAACCATTTAAACGAACTTATGAAAAGAAGAAAAGGTCCGCAATCTGTGCTAAAAGAAAAGTTTTGACTCGTAAATTTTTACAAACATTTCGACATAATTCCAATCTATAACAAATCATACCATTTAAATCTAAATAGAATTCAAAACAAAAATATGTTCGAATGGAAAATAGGCTTTCATAAACAAAGAGAATATATGCAAATGAGATTTTTTTGTCGTTTTTTATTAATGCGATAATATAAGGTAAATCATAAATACCAGGCGTCACTATAAAAACAATAGTTATTACGATTTTCGTAATTATGAATTGTATTCAACGCATTGAATGCTCACCATCTATATCCCCTTAATTGTTTAAATGCATTGCTTCACATTTTTACCATAAACATATTAATTGATATGTAAAAAAACGTACGTAGGTTTTCCGGGTGTATAATATTGCTCACAGCCACTGCTGCATGAAAAAAATAAATTTAAAGAAAGAGGCACATGTTAAGTTGTAGTCTTCTTTACAAACACGAAAATAAGAAATGCAGTTAATTTGGGAACTAACCATCGATGTTTAGTTGCTTGACTTAATGAAAAAATGAGAATTATTTCGCGATAGCATACAATGACGAAACGAAAGCAATTATAACACAAACCGCGATCACGGCAAACATTTTATTAGAATGAAGACTGTAGTCTTAGGGACGCATTTAAATGTGACTCAAGAGGACTAGTTGTAAATCAAGCGTGCGGATAAAGATCGCCGCATTATAACAAAACGATATATAATCCAATGTCAATAAACTGATATGAAAAACAGAAACGTAAAATTCGGAATAATTAATCCAGGTCAAATTTTTTTGCAAGGCGTCACATTCTCGTTTTACATCCTGGCAACAAATATGTCATGGGGCGGATATGTCTTGAATGTAACGGATACTTTTTGCTTTAGTTAATACTAATAATAACGATTATCACTTTATTCAGGTAACGAAGAAAAAAACGTTCGGCCGAGCGTAGTAACGTGCGCTTTTAATCTAGCAACCTGGAAGCCGGGTGGCGGAAACTGTCTCGCGCGCGTTATGGACAAGGCCTTCTATGGCCGCCATTCCCTCGTTGTTATTCCCTCCATTCCTGTTAAATCTTAAAATGCTGAAAGTTCTGGTCTTTTTAACATTAATAAAGCGTAAAAATTATTATTAAATAATTATTATTATTTTGAACACAGTAATGAATACAGCAAAATAGAATCGTCGCTTAGCTACCCTCTTGTGGCGAAACTTCAAATATTTTTTGGAATATATTTACATTGCCTCTGGGTCAGTTAGAGAGGTAATCAGTTAAGAGTTCGCGGATAGCCGCTAGCAAATTATGTCGTCAAATGAAAGCATAGCGAAAATCGATTTTTTTTATTTTAATAACTTTAATAGCAGAGCGATTAGAAGTGACAGTCTGAGGGTTTAAAAACCTCCTACATTTCACTATCGTCGAATCTTGCGTTGCCATCTATAAAGATATATACCATGCGCACTAGTTTTGCAACGCCGACGTTATCTGAAAAACTATATTTTCGAAAACAATAACTTTCTCAAGTACAGTTTTATATAGCTCAATTTTATGAAAAAGTGAAAGTTTCACGCGTCCTCTTTGCCCTAGTTCCTTTTGTGAATGTGATGCAATTAATATTATAGCAAATGTATATTTAAAATTTTTTGAAATTACTTTATTTTAAGATCGTTTATTCGGCACTTTAATCACAGGTAATTTTGTTGACATACTTCAAATAATCAATATTTTTCTCGCATTGATACTTCGGCTTTTGTGTCTTCAACTGCAGAACTCACCTACCATCACTCATTTAAATCAAGCTCGAACATCGAGCTGGTTGCAAATAAACTACTTTGGCTATGCTACATGTTCTATTTTAAGTGTAGTGACCTTTTACTATGTGTTTAATTATTCCAGGCGCCACAGGCGTATCCAGACTGGACTTTCTGCGGCGGGCGCTAAGCATCGGGCTTTGTCGGCGTTTTCGTCCCAGGTCGGGCCCTCTTTCATTTTTGAATAATGAACAATATATTTCATTACCGACTTTCGTCTTTGGCCATCGTGCCATTCTGATTTTTGGACCAATAACGATATTGGCGAGCAGGCCAAGATAAAATCTTCTGATCTACAATGATGAACGTCATTTATTTACAGATTTATCCGATTGTACATGTTCGAACCGTTTTCACCATTGTGTTGATTGCTAACTATACCTATTGATTGTGTTTTACTATACTAACGTATTTGTACGTTACACTTTAGAACACGAATTATCGTTGCTGCACGTGTTCTTTTCGTCAAGGGTCTCGGTTGGCTTTCAGAGTTACACCGGTATTACAGACTATTCGTCTATTCTCTATTCAGAGTTTATTCTACCCTATATACAATACTATCACATTTGGCGTCGCAACTATGTCAAAAATGAACCTGGCATTCTTATCAGTTAATGCAACTTCAAGAGAAGTGTCAGACTATATTGAGCGTTTCGAAATTTGGGCTTTTACTCAAGATTATCTCGCTGAAGAAAAAAAAGCTGCTTATTTTCTATTTTCTTATTATTCAGACCCAGGCAGCAAAATGCAACTTTGAAGCTCAGTTGGACACGCAATTGCGCGACCTTTTTATTGCAGGCATCACTGGTACAAATCTCCAAAGACAATTACTATTGCTTAAAAATCCTACATTCTAAAGTGCTCGTGCTATATGTAAACAATTCGAAGATGTCTCGAATATTATCAATATTTCTTGTATTCCAGATCCAGTGTTTCACTCCAAAAATATTCCAAGGAGACCAAACACGCGAATATTGAAAAATTGCAGAACCAAGACTGATAACTCAATAAATACTTGTCATTCATGTTGCACATTGCATTCACGGGAGCAATGTAAATTCCGTGATGCGAAATGCTATAATTGTGGCAAAATAGGCCACATCAAGTCGGTCTGCATATGAAACGTTTGTGCGATTACAAACGATTTCGAAAACAATATATTTGATATGCCTCTGATGAGTTCTAGCAACCAGAGTGCTGGCTATATTTCTAAGGAACTGACGAATTCGCATTAAAAAAAGATTTCCTTTTTTGTTGATACTGGACGTGTGGAATCACTTTTTTCTATCCAAGCATCAAAAAAGTTCTGTCCAAGTCCATGTATACAGAAGACAGACCAGTCGATTATTTGTATCACTGGTCATTTCTGAAAATCCTTGGCTGCTATATGAGTAATATTATACGAGACGGCACAAAATTCCTATGCAAATTCTTAGTGTCGGCGACGGGTTTAGCTATTATTGGTTTTACCGTCATGAAGCAGTTCAAGTTTAATCTGAATTTCAATTCATAACCGGCAGTTGATTCCGAGTTCAAAGATCTGGTCATTCCCAACGTCGAATTGATGGAGCGTTATATACTGACTCCAGTGAGCTGTTCACAATGGACCACTTCCATTGTAAGAGCAATAAAATCGGACGGTTGTACACCCATTAAATTTTATAATTATAAGTGGTCGAGTGTCTTCTCCAAAATTGATATAAAAGATGCCTACTTACAGAGTCAACTAGATGACGAATCCAGTTTGCTGACAGTTATTAATACACCCTTAAGGTTATTCAGGTACAACATTGTACCTTCTGGTTTGAATGTCGCCCAGACTATTTTCCAGGATTGCATTAATGGCAAAAAGGATGGCCTTAATGGTAATGAAGTTTATCAAGATGACAATTGTGTCAGCAGGTATGATCATAACAAGAGACTCCTCCAGCTATTCCGACTCTTTGTCGAGTACAATGTGGCTGTTTATCAGTCGAAATGCAAATTTGCTGTCCAAAGCTTTGATTGCCTTTGGTTTACTGTTAATAAGTCTGGTTTTTACCAAGATAAGAAAAGCTTGCAAGATCTACCTCGGCGCTCGGAGCGTTTGGGTTTGAAATCTCCGGTCAACTACCGCATGCCATCGAAGCTGCTGCACCCAGGTGGATGTGGTGATTGCAAACTTTACATATTAATTGTGTTTAACTATCCTAACGTATATTGTACGCAACACGTTGGCTTTCAAAGTTACACCGGTATTACAGACTATTTGTCTATTCTCCATTCAGGGTTTATTCAACCCAATATACAATACTATTACAACTATGTCCTGTTCTGAAACATCATAGGCAGCCATAAAGATGACGTTTTCACTAAAATCTATTTTCATTACGCATCTGCGACGGAAACAGGATAATATTTCACACGAACGTTAATGTTCGCTACTTATTGTCTAACGATTTGACACTAATAAAATACGCGAATGACTTTACTGTATGCAATGCCAGCAAGAGGAATGGTGATTCTCAACAGCTCGGGCAGGAAGTCACTCCTTGAAGAAATCGTCGTTCAACGCCACATCAATATTTTTCTTTCAATAGCTGCTCGTATTTTCAGTGACCCCTCCATTTTAGTTTATCTAAGTGTAAATCTCTTCGACCAATGCGTAGGCTATACCGTCGCAATTCGGTAAATTGAAATTGAATTATATTCAATTCACTGTAACCATTTTAAAGGTGATTTCTCAAATCGATTCTTTCGATTTGTAGCGAAAGCGAAATGTGTCAGCATAACAATTTTAATTTTGACAAAACGACGAACAAAAAGTTAAGAGGCGAATAAACCGCCTGAATTATGTAATTTTTTTGGAAAACGCGTACAGTTTGACACTGACCTGTTTTATCTCAAAAGGACACAATTAAACAACATCGGATTATAATGCTCGACAGTTATTTGGCAAGGATGAAGTGGCACGTTTCAGACCATTTGATTTTGGTGTCAGTGAGATTAATAGTGTTAAAGGTTGCTTAAAAAAACATTTTTCCTACAATTCTCACAGCGTGAAATAGTGTTGAAAGCCGAAGGGAAGCCTCAAAATACTCACAAAACCGATTTTTTTCCGGCATCAAGTTTTGAATAAAGGGTGTGTCAAAACGTCGTCACGCCGTCTTACGTTCTAATTAAGGTTTTAAAGCAAAGTGGGATACGACCCTTTGGTCCACTCGAAGTAAGTGGGTTATCAGAATATTTTTTTTGGGAAATGCTGATTTTCATCTAAAGCCATTATTAAGCACAGTCAAGCCCACCAGGTAAATATGAGCGAAGTTTTTCTGTACTGCTGGAAGATATTTCCTAAAGTTAGGCTACTCTTGCTGCCTGTCTTGACATGGATATGTTTGGTGTCCTACTAACACATGTGTTTACTGGAAACGCTAAAATAAATCCCTTGGGTAACACGTTTGGACTAGCATTCTTTGAGAACCAATGGACACGACGTGGCCCAATAAAAGGCGGCTATCTTTCCTTGCTATCTTTCCATGGCACGGAGTTCCATACAACGGTGCTTACGACCCTCTCGTCGACTCAAAGTGACGCAACTCACTTTTTCCCTCATATATGATGCTCTTCGCTCTCTCAACCCTCCACGACCGCAGCAGCTCAGCCTCCTACACATCTCAAACCAGCCGACGAGATCCCACAGCGAAATCAATCCTTCTTATACACTATACATCAGTGAAGCAGTAAACCCAGTACATTTTCGTTCGAAGCTCCTATTGTGTGCCAACTTCGTCCTTTATGGCTTTTATTATTCTCTACTCTTTCGTAAGCGCACTTACACGACGCGTATACCTGTTTCCTTCGCAAGTTAAGGTCACTCGACTAGTTCAGTCGTCTTGTTGGTCGCGTTGACTGACGTTTGTAGAAACCCCTCCTTGGACACTTGGAATTTAAATCACGGCGATGATGGGACATCAGCGGTCTTGTTGCGTGAAAAGACGATGAAGTTAGACTAAGAACCTTTCTCGGTTAAACGTCTCGGAAAACGTGTCGTGACAATAGAACCCGTTAAGAACAAACTTCAATTTAATAATGTAAACCGACCTCCGAAACGGATGTCCAGCAAAAGTTGGTTGAACGAAAT
>JAPUBX010003845.1:0-27899 GCA_028672205.1 Proteocephalus fallax
TTCATCGAACACTGAAGTCCTCCCTCATGGCTCAGGATGACCGAGAACATTGGGTACACAATTTGCCTTTCGTCCTGCTTGGCATTCGTGTCGACTTTTAAACCTGACGTCGACTCCTGCCCGGCGGAATTAGTCTACGGTGCAACTCTCCGCTTACCGGTTGAGTTTGTTAACCCAGGAGCAGCTGGGCCCTCCCTGTTTGTCTCCGATGTTCTTCAGAGGCTACGCAATTTTGCTTGGAGTGTTCGGCTTAAAGAAACCAGACCCCAGAAGTCAGGCTCCCAGGTCAACCCACAACTGCAAAATAGCACCCACATTTTTCTCCGTTGTTATGGAGTCCGTCGTCTTCTTGAACCACCATATGATGGTCCTTTTTCGGTACTTTCCCGTTCGGATAAAACGTTAAAAATATCCATCAATGGACGCCATGAAACGATTTCAATTGATCGATTCAAGAATGCTTTCGTCGAAACATTCTTTTTCAATACTATTCCAATTCGCAATCCGCACGAACTGACTGGCCAACAGAACGACGCGATTTTATCAGGAAAATCTATTGTGCCATCTTCATGCCCCTGCTAGAATCAGTCCGGAGCCGACTGACGCAATTGCGACCACCCGAACACAAAGCGGTCGCGTCAGCCGCATCTACAAAACGTTGCCCGTAAACTTGCGTCCCCACCAGCCATCCTTATTGCATCTCTGCCCCTGTCGACGAAGAGTCTAAGAGGGGAGCCCTGTAGTGACCTTTCAACCCCCCTGTTTTTAAGACACAAGAACCGCCGACTAAACGTTATGCCTTTGTATTATTAAATCAAGAAAACAATCTTGATTAAACTTTGGTTTGCGTTCTCTTTCATTATCCTTTTTAGATGCGTATGTCATAAAAAGGTTTAGCGGGTTAAGTTATCGTCGAACTGCAAATCAAGACAAGCCTCCCATCCACGCTGCCGCTAGTCGAGTTAAGCGAGTATGCTTACCGAATTTTCGCAGCTAACCCAGGTCATCTATCAGTCGCCGCTGTGACAACACCCCAACAGACTCTCACTAACGACGAAGTTCAAGAGTTGCACCAGATGAGCTGCCGTTCTCCATGTTCTTGGTCGGGATACGGAATGGCAAGGCAGTCAGTGCGGCTTTCACTCCGCCTGGCAAGTACACACCCAGCCGCATTCTTTTTGTGAAGGACGTCGAACGCTGTCGCCGCTTCATAGTGGACTCCAGCGCTGACATGAGCGTAATTCCCTCCTCTATGTCTGACCGTTTACACCTTGACACAGATTTCGTCCTCTAGGCTGCCAATGGAAGTAACATCAAAACTTACGGCCAGCGTGCGCTTCGTCTCGACCTCGGGCTGGGAGGCATTTTCCCTTTCACATTAATCGTGGCTGATGTCCCTCATGCGATCTTAGGTACAAACTTCCTTTTCACGTTTGACCTATCTGTCAGCGTCCGACGAAAGAAACTCGTTGACGAATCGACGGCAGCGGTAGTTTCTGGATACACAGCAATGACCTCGAACCGCCACCTCACCCACATTCCTTTCCCCTTTCCCTTCAAGGCCCTTCTCGATCAATTTCCCGATCTCCAAAACTTGAACCGAACACGACAGAAGCCACCACACGACATAGTCCACCATATAAAGACCATCGTTTTCAATTTTAGTTATTCTCCCATTCGAAATTAAACTAATTTTTGGATTTGCTTATCAAAATTTGACTTATCTGCTACGAGCAAGTCAAATTACAGCATCCCAAACTTCTGCCAATGATCAGTCGTTTAACATCGCCCAATGTCCCGTAAAGCTAGATAACTTTGCAATCAAATCCTATGATTATCCTTTGAATATCTCGTATTTAAAGCACCACGAATGCCTTTATTTGGATATCAAAATACCACTGATTGTCAATGAGCAGGTCAACTTGCAGCTTCCCAATCTTCAACAAATGATCAGTTCTTTAACAATGTCTTATTCCCCGTAAGACAAGTTTCCTTAGCCTCGCATCTTCTTCAAATCCTTTGTATGTTCCGTCTTTCCAACACTAGAAAAGGCCAGATATTCTAATTACAAGGCTACTGATTGTCCATAAGCTAGTCACTTATCAGCTTGTGAACCTCTGCGAATGATCCGTCCTGTAACAATTCCTGATGTCCTGTAAAGCTTGAAAGCTTTACAACCGAATGTTTTGTTTATCTTTGTAATTCTCGCATTCGAAAATAACGAATTTTTGGATTTGCTTATCGAAATACGACTTATCTGCTATGAGCAAGTCAAATTACTGCATTCCGAACTTCTGTCAATGATCAGTGTTTTCACAATGCCAAATATTCCGTAAAGCTAGAAACCTTTGCAATCAAATCTAATTATTATTATTTGAATATCTCGTATTTAAAGCACAACGAATACGTTTATTTGGATATCAAAAGACTTCTGATTGTCAAATAGTAGGTCCACTTGCAGCTTCAAGGTATTCTGCAACAGATCAGCCTTTTGACATTGCATAATTCCTCATAGGACAAGTGTCCTAAGCACTGTATCTAAGTAAACTCCTTTGTATTTTTAGTCTTTCAAACACTAGGAATGTTCAGATATTCTAAAAACAAGGCTACTGCTATCCTATTATCACACATTTAATGGTAAAACATTGTATACCAATCGATAGACCCTTGAAGGGGCAACATTTTAACAGCATGATCACAGCCGACGTTCAGCACATCTTGAGGGTATAATCAGACCTGTAGTTTACAGGCAATTTTTTTTTTAGTTAAACTATCCTTCTTTTCCTCTTTTCGACATGGTTAACATTTCTATTGTTATTTTGGGTATATTAAGACTTATAGTTTATGGGCAATGAAACTTTCATACAAAACGTTTTATCTAACGTACAATGCCTTCCTCTTGTGAACCGATCAAAAAGCCATCCGCCGAAATTGATTTTTTTTATATTGTTTTGTAAGACATGGTAGATAACAGTCAATTAAACTTGTCTTATATATGCGATTTTCCTATAACACATAACGACACATTGAAAACCAATCGATAGATATTGTCATTTAAAAACATTTTGTTTTTTGTTTGAAGCCTGTTCCATCATTACAGCTTACGCGGCACACATTTCCAGGGCATATAAATACTCGTTGTTTACAGGCAATTTTACTTTGAAGAAGAAAGAATTGTTGATAAAAGTTATTTTTGTTATGGTCGAAGGTGACAAAGTACATCTTTAGGTATCAGTAGGTTGTAAAGTCGTCTTTGTCGTATAAAGTAAAATCTGCAGTTTTTTAAGAAGTGTCTCCTGTTTTTTATTATAATTTTTTGGGGTGATTGCTAACTCTAATTATTAATTGTGTTTTACTATATTAACGTATATCGTACGGTACAATTTTGAATTCGAACTATCGTTGCTGCACGTATCTTATTCGTCAAGGGTCTCGGTTGGCTTATAGAGTTATACCGGTATAACAGGCAATCCGTCTATTATATATTCAGGGTTAATCCAACTCTCTATACAATACTATCACATTTGGCGTCGCAACTATGTCACAAATAAACCTCGAATCCTTATCAGTAAATGCAATTTTACGAGAAGTGTCGGACTATATTGAACGTTTCGAAATTTGGGCAATAACCCAAGATAATCTCGCTGAAGAAAAGAAAGCTGCTTACTTTCTGAATGCAATTGGCAAAGATGCTTATGCTCTGGTGAAAAACTTGGTTTATCCGGATATTCCTATTAAAATGCCACTTGCCAAGATCCAGGAAGCTATTTTTCAGCATGTTCAGCCTATAGCTTTTGAGGCTGCTGAACGGAGTATATTCCATACTATCATGCGAAAATCCGACCAAAAAATTCGAGATTTTATACTTCTACTTCAGACCCAGGCAGCAAAATGCAACTTTGAAGCCCAATTAGACACGCAATTACGCGATCGTTTAATTGCAAGCATCAATGATCCTAATCTCCAAAGGCAATTGCTATTACTAAACAATCCTACATTCCAAAGTGTTCGTGCTATATGCGAACAATTCGAAGATGTCTCGAACATTATCAATATTTCTCATATTCCAGATCCCGTGTTTCACTCCATAACTATCCCAAGGAGACCAAACACGCGGATATTCAAAAATCGCAAAACCAAGACGGATAACTCATTCAATACTTGTGATTCGTGTAGCAAATTGCATTCACGGGAGCAATGTTAATTCCGTGATGCGAAATGCTATAATTGTGGCAAAATAAGGCCACATCAAGTCGGTTTGCAAATCAAAGGTTTGTGCGATTACTAAACATTTCGAGGACAATATATCTGATATGGCTCTGATGAGTTCTAGCAGTCAGAAAACTGGCCATATTTCTAAGGAACTTACGAATTCACATGGAAAAAAAGTCCTTTATTGTTGATACTGGGAGTGTGGAATCACTCATTCCTATCCATGCATTAAAGAAGTTCTGTCCAAGTCAATGTATACAGAAGACAGACCAGTTGATTATTGGTATCACTGGTCATTCACTGAAAGTCCTTGGCTTCTGTATGATTAATGTTATACGAGATGGCACCAGATTCCTATGCAAATTCTTGTTGTCGACGACGGGTCCAGCTATTATCGGTTTGACCGTCATGAAGCAACTTAAGTTTCAACTGAGTTTCTATTCATTACTGGCAGTTGAGTCCGAGTTGAAAGATTTGGTCCAAAAGTGCACCAGAGTGACTGGTGGAATGAAAATGCCCAAAGTCAAACTCAATGTTGCCGGAGATGATATGTTCTTGAAGCGGAGGATTATTGCTTTCGGCTTACGAGACTCTGTTGAACGGACTCTGAACGAATTGGTGGAGAGGAATATACTGACTCCTGGGAGCTGTTCACAATGGGCCACTCCTATTGTGGCACCACTAAAAGCCGACGGTTGTACACCCTGGATATTTGGTGATTACAGGATGAAACTCAATCGCCGATTGTTATAGAAGACATGTACAACTCCGGAACTTGAGGACATCCTTTATAAATAAAGGGGTCGAGTTTCTTCTCGAAAATTGATCTAAAAGATGGCTATCTGCACACTTTGGGTTATTCAGGTACAACTTTCTACCTTTTGGGCTAAATGTTGCCCCGGCTATTTTCCAGGAGTGAATTAATGGCATATTGGATGGCCTTAATGGTATTGAAGTTTACCAAGATGACATTTTTGTCCATGGTGTCAGCAGGCATAATCATGACGAGAGACTCCTCCAGCTATTCCGACGCTTTGTCGAGTTCAATGTGGCGGTTAATCCGTCGAAATGCAAATTTGCTGTCCAAAGGTTTGATTGCCTTGGGTTAACTGTTGATAAGTCTGGTTTTTACCCAGACAAGAAAAGACTGAATTCTTTGGTGGAAATGCAGTCCCCGTCGAATTGCAGCCAATTACGCTCTATTATGGGAGCCATTCAATACTATTCCCGATTTATTTCGAATTTTGCTGGTATCGCTGATTGCTTATTCGACCTTCAGAATGCGCCAACCTTCCAATGGAATTCTATGCATGCGCAGACATTACGGAAGTTGCTCGCTTTTTTTGAATTCAGAAGCTATCCCAAAACCGTTTGCACCAAGAATGCATTTAACAGTTATTACAGATGCATCGCCCTCCGTATTGGAGCAAGAGTGCCAGCCTGTTGTCTGCATATCACGGCGGTTGTCCACAGCTGAACGTGGATACGCCCAAACGCATCGCGAAGCCTTAGCGGTTTTCTGGGCTGTGATGCGGTTGCATAAATACTTATTCAGCAGACGATTCACGATTGTGTCTGACCATGAACCTTTGAAATTCATTTACAATCCAAGTAATTCACTTTCAAAGGCTTCTGCAGCTATGGTGCAACGGTGGCGTCTCGCTTTGAGCGCCTATACTTATGATGTGGTTCATCGGCCTGCCAAACATATCCAGCATGTCGATTACTTATCCAGAACTGCCACGACAGAGAAGATTACGGAAGGCTCTTCTCTCCTGCTGCAACCACTGCCTGTGAGTCGCGATGATCTCATCTCCGAGACGCGATTGGCATTCAAGAGAATTCTAACCTGTTCTTGACGATCTGCACTCCTGTCATTTTTGTGTTGATAAAATGAAGTCATTGGCAAGAAATTCATATTGGTGGCCGGAACTTGAAGCCGATATCCGGCGAACGGCTGCCCAGTGTGATGGCTGCTTGCACAAGTTGCCCTCAACGCCTTCTAAATAATCTCCATGGCCAGGGTCCTGTGAGCCATGACAACGAATACATGCTGATTATTGTGGACCATTTATCGGCAAATACTATGCTCTTGTCGTGATCGATTCATTTTCACGTTGGCCTGAAGTATTTCTGACGACCAGTGCCAATGGTGACTTCACCAAATCGGTGTTTCGAAAGTTATTCAGTCGTGAAGGCATTCCGCTCGTTTTGGTTACGGACAATGGTACAACTTTCACCGCCGACCATTTGGTCACTTGGGTCAAAGGTCTCGGATGCCGGCATTGGCTCACGGCTCCCAGACATCCTCAGTCGAATGGCTTAGCAGAGAACTTCGTCAAGACCCTGAAGGCGGCTATATCATCGATGAAACCAGGTACATTTACAGATTAAGATCGGTCTTTCAACAATTTTCTAATGCAGTACCGTAATTCTGATCAAGCTACCACTGGTAAAAGTCCGGTTGTGTTATTCAAGGGGCGCAAACTCAAAACATCGTTCCAATGCCTTAAATCGGGAGAAGTTACCTTTTTCAAAGGAAATGATTGTCGACAGTCTCGAGGTCTTATTCTTGGAAGAAGTGGAAATAGTATGGTTACCATCCTCGACGTCACTGATTTATCAAGTCATCGTCGGCATGTCGATCAAATCCGATTCGATGAACCAGCTTTGCCTGTCATAGATTCCCATCCTTCTGAACCAGCCGTGCTCGCTACTGATTTCCAATCGTCTGAACCAGCTGATTCGGCTAATACGACTCCATCCGTTCGAGAACAAAGCTCGCAAGTTCTACCTCGGCACTCGGAGCGTTTGGGTTTGAAATCGCCTGTCAACTACCGCATGCAATCGAAGCTGCTGCACCCAGCTTGTTTTATTTAGTAATATGGAAGCAGAAACGTTAGATCATTAGTTTTTGAAGTCGTCTTGTTCTAATCAGTTATTTTCGAAATCGTCGTCGTTGTTTCCTCAGTGATTGAAGTAGTCCTACAGGTATAAGAAATCATGGAATTCGACTTTGTTGCATCAACACGGATGATAGTTGCATTAGTAATATGTGTAGTTGTCGAAGTAGAATCCGACGAGGTTAAATTATTACAAGCTGACGTCGATGAAATTTTCGTCAATTCATTAGTGGTTGAAGTCATCTGTGTCGTATCTAACTTGTTTGAACTAGCAATAATCTTTGTAGTTGTTCAAGTTTAATAAGCAGTCGTCCATCAAGTTGTAGTAATAACGGCCGACTCATCTGGCGCTCCCTAACACAGCTTGCGAAAATGGCCGACAGAGCAGCTGAAGATGACGCTCGACAGCGGTATATAGCCGCCTTCGGAAGACAGCCAAGTTAAGAGAGGGAGGACATCAAAAACCCTAACGATAAGGCATGTTATTTTGGCAGCCAAGAATCTTGGCTTCAATTATATTTAAAACAGCGATTTGACGGATAAATCGATAACTAACTAATGACAGTCGTTTTTCATGTATAAACTGGTTGGCCTCATTACATTATACGCATTCATAATAATACAAATTTATTTGAAAAATTCATCCTTATTATCAACGGTGTAACATTTTGTTCGCTTAAAAAAAATTATGTCGCCCAGTTTAACCGCTTTTTACGAAACTGTATCAAAAAGTATACGTCAAAAATTACACTGATAAACGGGAAATGCGCCAAGTCGTTTAGAGTAACGTTTGTATGAATGAACGAATTTAACGCCTTGTAAAACAAGGTATAAATTTCAACAGAACTTATTTTGCGTGGCTACCATTGTTTTACTTTTTTTTTCTTCGGCATCTGGAAATTGTAGAGCTTTGTAAAAAAATATCTTACGCAATAAAAAATATAAAGAGTTAGTAAAACGAGTTCTTTTTATTTAGGGTCGAACAGTTCGATAGACGTGGAAGTCCATTTTTCACAGGCTTTGAAGTCAGGAATAAGGATTTCCCCTCCCTTGTATTATTACAAATTCGAATAAGCGCAAAACTGAAACCCTAACGACTAGACATGCGTCTTATTTTCTTCCGTAAATTTTGGAAGCAATCTTACTGCGGCGCATGAATTTATTCCAAGAAAATCAAACTTAAAATATGCTAGGTAAGTCGAGTCAGCATAAGTGCAACGCATTTTACGCCACAAGGGATAATGGGCTTTGATTTCCACAATCCTACGAAGCCCTTTGGGATCAATCACACGTGCTTTAAGAGTCATGGCGTGATTGTTGCATCAGAAAGAAATGAAATTGCTTTGTGGGTATGCGAATTGAGAAAAGTAAAGTGCATGCGTCTATGCGTTCACACGGATCATGTGCTTAACGTCGTCTTGTGTAAACTCACTGTTAACGTATGGAACCGATAAAAAACCAAGGCACAACCCCTGCGAATAGCGCAATACGATCGATGTGAAGCAACTGTATGTGAGTTAAGAACACAAGAAAGGGCATGTCCGTAAAAAAAAAGGATTGTTATATTTGAAAGTAAAACTGCCTGTGAACCACGAGTTTTATTATCCCTTTAAATGTCTGCGAAATATTCTATAATTATGCTACAAGCAGGACTAATAAGATTAACTGTTATCTACCATGTCCAAAATGACACTATGAATATGAACAACTTCAACGGTATGCATGGCTGTTTCTTCCAAAGCATGCCTTAAAATAAAAGTATACTATCTCTCGCGATCAATAAACATTATGTAGGGATTATACTTGCGACAGATGGATTGTTATGTTTGAAAGTTAAATTGCCTATACAATTCTAGTCTTATAATACCTTTTCAATGTGTGCCATTTAAGCTGGGATTATAACACAGGCTAAGAGCTAACGCCAGAATGTAGCCATGCAGACGCTCAATCAATTAGTATACAATGTTTCGCCATTGTATTTGTTATTGGAGGATGGCATATGCAGGACTGGTAAAATCGACCGTTTTCTACAATGTCCCAAATAACAAGACAAATGTTAGACCTGTCGGTGGTATGCCTGGCGTTTACTGGAATCAAATGGTCAATGGGTCAGCTTAACGATCTTTCTCTCTTGGGCAACATAAAGAAAAGCTTGTCGGTCAAAAAGAAGGATGGTTATGTTTGAAAGTAAAACTGCCTGTAAACCACGAGTTTGATTATCCCTTTAAATGTCTGCGAAATATTCTATAATAATGCTACAAGCAGGACTAATAAGATTAACTGTTATCTACCATGTCAAAAAAGACACTATGAATGTGAACAACTTCAACGGTATGCATGGCTGTTTCTTCAGAAGCATGCCTAACAGGTAACCTATACGATCTCTCGCGATCAATTAACATAATTTAGGGATTGTACGTGCGATAGAAGAATTGTTATGTTTGAAAGTTACATTGCCTATACAATTCCAACCTTATTATACACTTTAAATTTGTGCCATTACAGCTAGGATTATAACAGAGGCTTAGAACTGAAGGATTCAATAATAGATCTGTTCTTATCCTAACGGACCCTCCGAATAAAGGAACGACTACTTCGTATGTTCGAATCGGACGGTGTGTTAATTTATCGATTTAAACAAAAGTCAATAAATCAGTACACTACAGGTCACCCTCCTTAGAAATGTAGTCGTGAAACGACGGAATGGCTTAACGGATATAAGTGGTAAGGTTGGTAGGGAAATGTACTCGGCGTCTCGAACGAGTTGTCGAAGGAATGGAGATGCGCGTTGGAATGGTTGGGAGACTTACAGGTGGATTGTCCTTGGGTTGACGATGTGCGAAAGGATTGTCCGAGTTTCGTTTACACGTTGGGACATTAATGGTTGTCGCCACCGGGTAACTCGAAGGAGCACGGACTGGGGTAACATTTTCACTCATCGGCGTTTCCTCCACGAAAGCTACTTTGAGACGATCGACGCTGATCGTGTCCTCTACGCCGTTCATCAGCACTGTAACAACGTTTGCCGTACGTTTTCTGACCTCACAAGGGCCATCGTAGGGAGGCTGGAAAGGCTGTCTTACGCGGTCGCAGCGGACAAAAACATGGGAGCACTTCTCTAGCGCCGCGTCAAATGTGAAGGTTGTGTAGGTGGTCGTGGAGCGAAAAGTCTTATGCGCGTCAAGAAATCGCTAACGACGTGCTCATTGGCGGGGGAATAAGCGTCGAAAAACTCTCCAGGTAATCTTAACGTCGTCCCGAATACCAGTTCGGCTGGGCTTCGTCGCAGGTCAGGTTTGATTGTCGCTCGGATGCTTAGTAGGGTCATTGCAAGATTGTCAACCCAATCGTTTCTGTCATCCCTAGCTTTGAGGGCTGCTTTAAGCTGCCGGTTAAACCTCTCGATTATGCCATTAGTGGCTGGATGGTAAGCTGTTGTGCGTTATCTCAGACAACCAAGAAAGTCGCACATCTTGCGGAACGCTAACGACTCAAATTGTTGTCCGCGATCTGTTGTGATATAGCGCGGAGCTCCAAACACGGTAACCGAATTGTTTAGGAACGCGTTGATTGCGGTCTCGGAGGAAGCGTCAGGTTTTGGCGCCGCTAATGGCCATCTTTTGAAACGGTCTACGCATGTAATCAGGAAACGGCAGAATAGGGGTGTATGTTGCTGAAGCAAGCACCCGGTAGGTCAAATGAACTGACTGGAGACTTTTTATGACGGCTCAGCTTGGAGCGTTGACATGCGATGCATGCTTTGGCCCATGTTCTCACGTCCTTCGAGAAACCTTGTCATGTGAAGCGACCAGCAATCAATTGCACTGATGCCTTGGGACTAGGGTGAGCGTGGGAGTGGATTGCATCGAAGACAATGCGTCGAAAAGATGAAGGAACAACAGGTCGGGGGATGTGTCTTCGAAGTGTCGCATATAATCGTGATCGCTGGGTTCGGCAACGGGAAAACTTTATAACAAGATGGGCGATTATGAGTACCAACTCGTTCCTCCTGATGTGCTTGTGCTAAAGCCTCGTAGTCGATATGGGGCGTTGTGGTCAAACCATTGATTGTGATACGCGAAAGAGCATCAGCGACTGGGTTGTCGACTCCCTTCACGTGCCTGAATTCAATGTTAAATTGCGACAGGAAATCCAGTGCGTTGTGATAAAGACGCCGAAAAACCTCTTCTGTGTGTGTTAGGTTTTCCTTCTGTGTCGTGCTGGCAATCAAGATGTCGTCGACATATATGAATCCGTAATCTAGCCCGCGAAAAATGGAATTGAGGAAACGCTGGAAAGTCTGGGCGGCGTTCCGCAAACCAAAAGGCATTCGTAAGAACTCGAATAACCCAAATGGTGTCTTGATGGCGGTTTTGGGAATGCCTTCTGCTGCGACGGAAATTTGGTGATAAGCGCGCGTGAGGTCGACGGTTGAAAAAATAGTTTTTCCGTGAACGGAGGCAACGCAATCTTGGATATGGGGAATCGGGCAATTGTCGTGTTCCGTTACTGTGTTTAAGGCCCGGAAATCACCACAGGGCTTCCAATCCCCTTAAGTCTGTTTTGCGACCATGTGTAGAGGGGAGGACCAGCTGCTGGAGGACGGTCTAATAATGCCTAAAGTGAGCATTTTATCGAATTCCTTTTAGGCTATTCGTCTTCTCTCGGGGGCTAGTCTGCGGTAACGGCAAGAATTTGGGGGGCCTCGGGTGCGTATGAAATATTCGACATCGTGTTTAACGGGAGCGTCTTGCTTTGGAGGTTTCACCAAGTCGGGGTATCGTAAAAGGAGGGAGCGATAGGGGCACATCGGTTTGTCTGTTGAATGCTTGAAGTGAGACAGTATGGGGAAACATGTGCTACAAGTAACACGCGCATTCGTGCCGGCGTTAACCAGGCATCGTCCTCGGATATCGGGGTACAAATAAAATGCGTGGAGAAAATCAGCGCCGATTATTGGTGACGGAATATCCGCCACTATAAATGTCCAGGACACCAGGTGCTTGAAACCTAGGTTCGGGGAAAGGCAGCGGCTTTCATACGTGGGAATTCGAGAACGGTTTACTGCTTGTAAAGAATGCGTTGAGAATGGCGTTTGTCGGTCAGAGTTCGAAACGGGTATTGCGCTGACTTCAACGCCTGAATCCAGCATGAAACAAACATTATTGCTGGGGTCCCGAATGAAGATTACGCGGCTTTTCGAGAGAGCACCAGATGATTCAGCCGCTACTACTCTCTGGCGATGGCGTTTCCCAATCGTCGGCACGGAGAACGACTGTGTCGTGCGTTAGGCCCGAAGTTCGTGTGGTACCAACATAAACCGCCAGCCGCGTCTTTAAGGGGAGTGCGATTACTTCTGCGGAAAGGTGACGAATCTCTTGAATTAGAATTGGGGCTCCGTTGGCGGTTACGTCCTTCAAATTTGGCGCGTAGCTTCGTTTCCATTTGGTGGACCAGGCGTTGCATTTCTTCGTGCCAAGCTGGGTTTGTGATCTCCGTCCTCTTTTGGCTTGGTTTTCTTGCGAAGGCGGCGATATATCTTTGTTGTGCGTCGGCTACAGCTACCCTGTCGGAAATTTTGGCAAGCTGTGTTAAGGGGACATTTTCTGCAAGTGCGACAACCGTCCAGATTGCTGGCGGAGGGTTTTTAATGAAAAAAGGCCTGGATAAAGCGATCATTCAAGCCCATGTCACTGCAAATACCTTGAAGGTGATGCAGTAAAGCAGACGGTTTTCGATCCCCTTTTTCAATATTGTTTAGGAGGAAATCCACATTTGACTATGCATCGCTTCTCTAAGCGTTGTATACGGAGATAAACCAGTAGTTGTGGTGGCGTGGGATAAGCGGCTGGCAAACTCAGGCGTCAAAGCGCCTACCAAATGATAGCATTTTGTCAGCTCCATAGTGATGCCAGGACAAGAGAATTGTGCTTCGATCACAGTGAGCCATGCTTTCATATCCGCTGGCCAGACAGGGGAATTTTTTCGACACCACGGCGATTTGTTCGTTGGATTCCATTTGTTTTTGTTTACCGAAAAAACGTGGTAAGTGACGAAAACAAAATTAAAATGCTCGCCAATTGAAGGATTCAATAAAAGATCTGTTCTTATCCTAACGGCCCCTCCGAATAAAGGTAAGCAGAACGACCACTTCGTATGTTCGATTCGGACGGTGTGTCAATTTATCGATTTAAACAAAAGTTAATAAATCAGTACACTACAGAACCAACGTCAAAATGTATCCCTGCTAACGCACTTTCAATTGGTATACAATGTTTCGCCTTTGAATTTGTTATTGGAGGATGGCATATGCAGGACTGGTAAAATCGACCGTTTTCTACAATGTCCCAAATAACAAGACAAATGTTAAACCTGTCGGTGGTATGCCTGGCGTTTACTGGAATCAAATGGTCAATGGGTCAGCTTAACGATCTTTCTCTCTTGGGCAACATAAAGAAAAGCTTGTCGGTCAAAAAGAAGGATGGTTATGTTTGAAAGTAAAACTGCCTGTAAACCACGAGTTTGATTATCCCTTTAAATGTCTGCGAAATATTCTATAATAATGCTACAAGCAGGACTAATAAGATTAACTGTTATCTACCATGTCAAAAAAGACACTATGAATGTGAACAACTTCAACGGTATGCATGGCTGTTTTTTCCAAAGCATGCCTAAAAGGTAGCCTATACTATCTCTCGCGATCAATTAACATAATTTTGGGATTGAACGTGCGATAGAAGAATTTTTATGTTTGAAAGTTACATTGCCTATACAGTTCCAACCTTATTATACACTTTCAATGTGTGCAATCTAAGCTGGGATTATAACACAGGCTTAGAGGTAACGCCAAAATATAGCCCTGCTTACGCTCTGTCAATTGGTATACAATGTGTCACCATTGTATGTGCTATTGGAGGATGGCATATGGAGGACTTGTTAAATCGACTGTAATTTACCATGTCCAAAATAACAAGACAAATGTCAAACCTGTCGGCGGATACCAACGCTCGCCTTCAGTTTAAGCCACCAGACGCCATCCTTTAACTACAGGAAGACCTCCGAAACACCCACAATCTGGCCCGTGTACACCTCGAACGGGCATATGATCGCCAGAAGACCCTCTATGACCGCAACTGCCGACCTATGACCTATCAAATCGGAGATTTAGTACGCAGACACCGACCTGTGCCCCCACCCGGCGTTCCTAAACAGTTTCACCCTGCTTGGAGCGCAGATCCCTACCGCATCGAACGGGTCTTGCAACCCAACCTTTACGTCATCCGTGCATCGGAACATCCCCATGTTCCCCTGTTGACGGTCCACCACAATAACTTAACCCCGTTTAGAGGACAACTAGCTAAAGCGGATACCAACGCTACCCCATTCGTACCGGAATCCGACCTTCATCCGGTTGAACATAAGGAGATCGTCCACACCACGAGCACTGGGGACAGTGCCCTCTCTGGAAGGGGGGTAATGTAACACTCCTTGTTTTACTGTTATACTTTTATTTTGCAGGACAGCCGCGGGTTTTCCGATGGACTTCCGTTAGTAACGCACGCCAGGCGCCACCACATAGAGTGAGAGTGGCAGAACTTCGTCCAGAAGACAGTCCCGCTCTCCAAACAATGAAGGCGCTACACCATCCACTTAATCTCGATTCGCAAATTATTGTAACGCCCCATCCTTAATCAAACCTTTCGTTAAGGGAATCTCGGCTTGACAGATCTCTTATCCTATCATTTCAATGCGTTTCCTCATTATGGCTGCCTGGAACGTGTATATATGTTCTACGATTTCCGTTAATAAACCCCCAACGAAGGTCCTAGATTTCTTAGGTCAGAATTCCACAATTGAAAGAGCGTCACATTGGTGTTAGAAGTAACGAACCTTTCGTCACACAAGACTGCGTCGACAATTTCCTCCAACACTTGGTATAACTTCTACGTTTCCTATGTACATCCGGCTCTGGGACCTCTTTCTTGGCGCAAACGCGCATCCGCTGACGCTTCCATGTCCATCCTCATTTCGAAACTGCTCTAACCGTCGCCTTACAACAAGACAGTCCTCGAACTTGAGGTCAGTGCTACACTTGAGATCGGGGTAATGTAACGCTATGTTGTTTTACCAAAACATCGTTCGGGAGATGAAGGATACACAATGTCGACTGCGCGCCAATAGGACGTCATCTTGTTTCAACCACCATTAAACGGGTTGTTAATCTTCTATAACGGCGAAGACTGCTTTCTGATTCATCATAAGTAAGACCGCACACTCTCTCCTCTGATACAGGATGCCTTACACTGGATCATACAAGGACACAGCTGACTTCATCCACAGTCGCGAGACTTGAACAACTTACTCCGTTTCCAATCTCATGGACCAGTATCGTTGTTTTTCCGTTATAAAGACCCATTGCATTGTTAACCCAAGTCTATATAACCTCGTCATCACTTTGTGTCTGTTTAAGTAATTCTATCCATTATGTTCAAAGGGCTTCGGCCAGCCTGTCCCTCGATTCCTGGGTTGGCCCGCGCAGATCTTACGGATTCGGTCCTTAATCGTCTTGTGAAATTTTTCCACTCCGCCGTTAGCGGTGGTTCGATTATGGTGGACTCTAAACCCTTCGCAGAGCTTCGGCATTTCTGGGGCATTCATGTTGGCCCTCTGGTCGCTGGGCAACTTCTTAGGCGACCCGTTGTCATAGAAGCACTTGTCCCGCTGTATCAGTTCCAGCTCGGCTCCGCTTTTATAAACTTGGCTTTATAAGCTCGGGTTTATTATGAGGGCATATTCAATTAAATAGTTTCGAACAGACAGCATTTAAATTAACCTTTTTTTCTATTTTGGCATTGATGCACGCGCACTCTGCCCCAATAAGAAAGAATAGTCAGGCCACTTGAAAACGCAATTATTGTAAAAATCCAATTTCGAGAAGAGATGCTTCTTAATCACTTTGAACGCGACAGATGGGTTGGTTATAGGCCTGAACTTCACAAGTCCCGCGGAACCACTTGCGGCATCTCTCGATTCCGAAGGAAAGGAGAATTCTCCTAACCAATAATTTACGAGCCGGGTTGCGATCGAAGAAATCTCGCAGTGACGCGGGAGGCAACCAGTCGCTCTGGAGGCCAGCCAAAATTTCGGAGAGCAGGTATAAATCTGCTTCGGTTAAGTGATCCGATGGGATTTGAAGATAAAGCTATGTCATTCAGAGCATCAAGGTCTGGGTAACTATTTCGTAGATATAAGCGACGGGTTGTCGGCAATCTATTTAAATTTTTCCAGAGGTAGCCGGGTTTCGATGTTCGGAACAGTTCATCTACACAAATCGGATTAAGGCAATTTACCTGATCATGACGGTATTTGGTTTAATTTCTCGATGGATAGTTAATGATCGACACAAGTAAAAAGAGAAATACAACCGTATTGAGTACTGAACCAATAATATTTTAGATTAATGGCTACTGCTGTTCGCATTAAAATGTATCTCTATTACCGTTCATGGCTTCTTAATAAAAATGTCTCTGAACCAACGTCATGCAACATATCCCGATTGGGAAACCCCCATATTTTCCCGTCTGCATAGAAATAAATTAAAATCCCTCCGATAAAAATTCGCATGCTTTCAAGCAAACAACTAAGACTTCAAACTCAATAATTATAGAATGGTTCCAGGGTCGGGAATCCGAAGCCTTGTGAAATTTTTGGTTCCACTTATGCACGCGATACGTGGTACTTCATTTTATTGCCAACACAACCCACATTCAAACGATTCGCCTGGACACAGAACGACACGCCATAGCCCGTTCGAGGTTAAACTGGGGCGGAGATTCGGATTGACCGAGGGATACTGCGAGTGGAAGAAAGATCGCTCGAAGACAGCCTGCCCCGGAGGCCCTAGCCTACGCAGAGCAGTATATCTAAAATCGAGCAGAACAATTCCTTAAGTTAAGTGGCCGCCAAAGTCGGGGAAAGGACCTTCATCGAGGTCAGTTGGTCCTGGTCATGAATCGCTCACGCAAAACGAACCTCGACGACCGGTGGATCGGACCCTTCAAGGCTATCGATACCCAACGGCTCGAAACCGCCGTCGTCGAAATCTAAAACGGTATGCATCACAACTACGTTACGGTTTTTAACGGCCTGTCTGGATGAGAAAAACGGAAGACCACTAATCCCTACGACTAACGGATTTCGTGGCAAGGTAAAGATTGAGGTGGGAGGTGGTGTCGCGTACTTATAGATTGAGGATAATACTAATTACAATTAATAAGTAACAAAATAGACAATTGTATTTTTCAATCCTATATAATGGATGCTTTCCACTACAGGCCCAGTAAACGTCGTCGAGGTTTAAGCCTTGGGAGACCAGGACAGCTTTGCTATGACGGGACTGCTGTATGTCTTCGTGTTACGCAGCAACGAAGACGCCGCTTTCGGGTCGGTCGGTGGCATCCTGTGCCAGCTGGTTATTCGTCTCGCCGAGACACTGCCGTTTTTCCGAGGGTCGCTTGTGGAGTTCGGCAGCGCCTGGAGGGGCTCGCGTCGCGGTTGCCTTCTTGGAATCCACCGAGGAGGACACCGACAGCTGCAACAAGTCATGAATGCTCTCCATCAAGCCACCAATAAAGTATAAAATGGGCGTTGCAAGAGAGACAACTGAATGGGGACTTACGTTGAAACGAGCTGTTATTCGATAGGCATTTGAATCGGGATACGATTGCAGGGGTTCGCGAACGATGATCTCGATCGCGCACTTCGAGCACACGCGTTTTGACATGCACATGCTCTTCAGTTGGTGTCCTATTGAAAGCAGTTGGAAAATAGCGAACACTTACGCATGCCAAGTATTTCCAGCTCGTTGCCTTAAAGCATACAGTCTTTTTTTAGATTTCTCTACACGAAAATGGTGAGAATGGGTTAGGCACAAACCTCCGTAGCTTTTTCTTCTGAGTATTCAATCGCTGCATGCCAGAATCTAAATCACTGCGAAGCCGATTGATCAGGTTCTGAAAATCTCGGAGAAAAATAGTCGAAATTAAAGCTGTAAGCTAAACGTTCCCACTGTATTAAGGTAAAACAGATGAACTTTGGGCACCTGAATGTGAGGTTCTACGAATTCACCGCAATCGTAACTACAAGTATGCTTAATTAACTAACTGCTCAGGTGGACGAAATTTCAAGGGGATAGCAATTGGCAATTATCCATTCAGACGGAAGAAGACGTTAAATGGCCCGTGTGTGGAAGAAAACAATCTTATTTAATTAAAACTAACGTTTTTAATAAACTTTCACATTAATTGTTATCGCTTTTTGTAATGGTCGTTTTGCATATCGATGAATGGGTTTTTGTTTAAATGGGACCGGAGCCGGGCTTAATCTTGGACTTCTGGAATCGTGCAACGTGCGGTACGTTTTGGTTATCGTTAATCAATTCTATCTTTATATTGAGAAAATGACGAAATCGGTTACAAAGACAACCAAGAAGCTCTTGCCAGTAATGGCCGCATCAACTAGAAGGTCGACATCAGAACGTCCACGGGTTTCTTCTTACCGCGACAATATTCTATCCTGGATTGGAGGAGAGAGTGTGTGGTCCACTTTAGATGAACCAAATAGCAGTCTTCATAGAAAAGAACCTATTGGCGCGCAGTCGACTTTGTGTGTCCTTCGTATCCTGCTCGATGTCCTGGTAAAACACCGGGGCGTTACATGCAAATGAACTAATAAACACGAATTATCTGGATAATTATGAAATTAATTATTAAAATAAAATTGCCGAAAGTGTAAACATGAAAGAATAATTATTATCTAATGCATGTAAAATTCAAATTTTGCTGCCTATTTTGTTAGCTATTAATTGCTACTAAATTTTATTTGAATTAATGAACATTTATTCTTATTCAATCAGGGGTCTTGCCGACAAGACAAGGCTTTTATCAACGTTACTGATTGATACATAAAAAGCTTTTCATTAACTATTAGTTTGATGGACGACTTCACACATTATATAAGTTATCCAGACGATGAATATCTTT
This sequence comes from Proteocephalus fallax, assembly GCA_028672205.1. Lineage (NCBI taxonomy): Eukaryota > Metazoa > Platyhelminthes > Cestoda > Proteocephalidea > Proteocephalidae > Proteocephalus > Proteocephalus fallax. Next base: position 19,157 of record JAPUBX010003845.1, read on the forward strand.
GACAAACACATCTTACATAATAAGTTTGAATTAAGAAATATCGAAAAATTATTTTAAACTTAATTGACTTAAAAATCACAATAAACGAACCTAGAGGTGGTTCATTTAAGGGCAACGTTTTCGGCATCCTCCAATTGGGTCTCTATTCCTACAAAACAATTTACACGCATGCGTAAGAAGAAAACAGCATCGACTCCAACCGACGAGACGATGTGGCGTATTAAAGACACTGTAACAGACTCATCAGCGAATACATCGATTTGTTCAGGGGGTGAAAACTCCTTGTCTGAGGGCGTTGCAAACGGTTTGACAGTCTACTTCGTTGTTATTACCCTGGTCACGCTAATAAGATGTCCAAATTCGCCGTAGTCATCAACTTGTAGCCCTGGAACGTAGTTGTAAGGTTTCGCAATAATCGGTTCGGATTGGACAGATTGCAGCGAGGTACACGCAAACCTCTTTTACCACTGCCGTCCAACTGGGCTGTGCTGCAGTCGGACTATTTCTGACAAACGTGACCGAAATTAGTTTAATAGCATACAAAACAACTTGGAACCTTACATTTTTTCACTAACAACTGAACTGGCGACTTCAGATCCACCTTTGCAGCCACTTTTTGCAAAACCACTTTCGTTGGCGAGCTCCCGAGCGACGGGAGCCGGTCATTGTGCGTCCCACATTGTCTTTGGTCTCCAACCGGCTAAATCGAGATTAAATTGTGCTTTTAACGGCCGCAGTATCAGCGAAACGAAGATGGTGAACTCACTTTTTAAAGGAACCCCCGGAGGAGGTGGCATGGTCTTTCAGCCGCCGCACCCGCTGCTGCTTCCGCCATTCTTCTCGGTTTTGATCGTCGAAATAGAGGGGAAGGCAGTCGTGTCTCTAACAAACACCGACCTTCTACGTTACTGTGTGAAATTGATAAGTTTGGTACACTTGGCTCATTTTACATCGAATTAAACAACCGCACTTAGGAAAGGATATAAGAAAGTAAATCACAATGTTTACATACCATCGACAGCACCCGTACATTCTTTCCATTGTTTCAGACGGAAATCTACAAAGGCGTTAATCGTTTTCCTTTCAAAACTTTGTAATGCACCAGCAATGTCTTAGTTATCCCATCCTATTATTGGTAGATGGAAAGTGATATATCCTCGTAACTTCGAAGACCTGGAAGAAACTAGGAGTGAGAGTGCACCTTGATACTGAGACAGAATGGAGCAAACAGGAGGATAGATTGTGGGAGAAGATTTATTATCGATAGACGAACAAGATAAGATACGAATGTAAGGTCCGATTAGGATCAGTAGGTCAGACCTAAAATGATATATAAAACAAGTTAAGTTACTAGGTGTAACAGGTATACATGCAGCCAGTGGCGTGCGTTGCAGAGCCCTCCCTCCACAAAGTCACTGTGCTCAGTGGCTGGAGGAAGACAGTTCGATGATATGTTGGAGACTACGTCCTTTCGTTTCTTGCGGCAGAGCGTTAGCAAGGAGGCCACCCCCACACGAGTAAAGCCAGTCGCTGGGACTGCAAAATAAAATAGACTCACATTATCTGCAACTAATGGTGCATAGGAGGTGCGGCTCGTCAATTCGTAGCTAAGGGAAGTGAGCTGCACGAGGCTGACGAAAAAGGCCTGCATGGTGTGATAGGACAGTGGAAGGTTACGAGGACTAATATAGCCGATGAACCTGTCGAAACCAGTCCGCGTGGCCGTGTAGATTAGGGCAGGCCAGAAGGTTTAGTCTCGGGTAACGGGAAGATCTTCGAGTGTTACGTAGTCAGTCGCAAACTGAGCGAGGCCCCTTGCGAACTTATGCCTGTTGAGCAACATCTCGAGATCACGGATCAAGACGAGCTGGCTGACCAAGGGAGGAGACGCAGGCTGTCCTTGATACCCTGAAAGCCTTTGTGGCAGCGACGACAGCTACCGCTTGAGGTGAGGCATCCTACAATCAGCTAAAACTGTACCGACAGCCGGTGTCGAGCAGCCCAACTTTGGTGAAAAGGAGGGCAGCATCTAGTTCCAGCAGTTACCTGGCGGCAATGCCCATGTCGCAACCGCTCGGGAGGACTAGTTAGGGACCGCTATCATGGCGGCCTGATCAAGAAGGCTTGACATTGGAGGAAAAATGCCAGTTCTCTGCAATGTCGGATAATTTGGCACCCATCACTTAGACTCTGGTCAGTATTTCCGCGTAGCAAACAGCCACCGTGGTCATATTTTTGTTAAGAGCCCTGGCGTCATCCGAAGGCAGGACGTAGTCAGTCCAAGACAAGACCCCAAGGTTTACCAAGTAGTTGTAGGCGAAGCCCATGTCGTCCGAGGGAAAAGGTTCGTTGTTAACCGCGAGTTGCCAACCACCAAATTTGGAATTGAAGTCGGGTTAGCAGTGTAGGGCGACTCTTGAAAGCGAAATCCTGGTGGCATAAATGACGGGTTCCATGGCCTGCAGGTAAGTGCCGTGGTGGAAAAGTGCAGTCGTCAGTCGTCCGGGTGTTAAGGGGCATGTCATGGGCGTCCGCTGGGTACATCGTTTGGTAAAAATGTTGTTGATGGGCCCAACACCCAGGGTTTTAGTGACAGCTATGGCCGAGATGGTCTGGCCGACGGGAGCCTCAGCATTACCGCAAAGCCCTAGCAGAGCCGTGTCAATGGTGAGGTTCAGGGGCTGGCCAACTTCAAAGGCCGAAGTGGCGAAGCCGTAGGTGTTGAGACAGTCGGCGACCATGTTGCGGCGATCCTGAGAAGGTGCCACGATGTAGTACTCAGCGGAGACCCTTCAGGGCTGTGACGCAGACAACACCAAGAGGGGGCGCCCCGGCTGCAGGCCCAACGTCCAACGCGAGGAAACCTTGTCCAGTAGTCCAGGTGTACCGCAGCTTGTCAGTGGGGATGTGTGAATTAAAACACGCAGTGACTAATACCTTACACGAAGTGGTATCTGTGTGGGACATTGATATAGTGCGAGCCAGGTCAAGGGCAATAGGGTTGCCAGCCGCATCGTTTGCCACGCCCTGAATCAAGTCGCAGTACTGCTCTACAGAACAGGTGATGACCCGAATAAAGAGCTCGACCGGGGATACCAGATACTTCGCCGTTAAGGGTGGCAACGAGGCGAATTCAGGTGAGACGATTGCGCGAGCATTCGCTGAGCAAACAGGCGCGCAAGTGCTCAAAACAACCTCGAGTGGCAGACAAGAAGCAGCGGAAGTCGTTTATGGTCCCAAGTATTTTGGCAGACACTTTATCCGCCTCTGCGTTTAACATGAAAGCGCGGCTAAAGTCGGACTCAAACCGAGCATAGTTGGGTTGGTGACGGTGCCTCACCCTACACATCGAAGGCATAGGCAACAAGCAGGGGACCGCCTGTGAGCAGGAAACAGAGGTAACCTGGCTTTGAGAAGCGCCAAATTTCTTCAAGAGCTGTTCGAGGTAAGCGGCAGAGTTGATGTTGCCTTTGATTGAATGCATCAACTTTTACCGATTCGAGAACAGATAAACCAGGTAGATGCTAGTGATGGGCGAGGCGTGATAGTCTGTGCTCAACTCAACAAAAGCTCTTTTGAGTATAAGTTCTTTCTTCTCGATTTCTCTACACAAAAGTTGTTCGAATTGGTTAGGCACAAACCGATTTAGCTGTGTCTTCTGAGTATTCAATCGCTGCATGCAAGAACCCAGAGCAATTGCTGTTTTAGAGATGACAGGAAATTTGTCCACCAACTGGGCTACGCTGCAGTAGGACTCTTCGTCACACACTTGACCGTTAACCACTTGGCACCTTTAATGTCTTAACTAACAACTGAACTGGCGTCTGCCGATCCACTTTTGCACCCACATTTTGCAAACTCACAGGCGTTTGCGAGACCCCGAGCGAAAAGAAGCCGCTCATTGTGCGTCTTAATAGTCGAAATAGCGAAACCAGAAACCGGTTTGGGGTCGGTCGGTCGCATCGTGAGGCAGATGGTGGTTTGTCGTCATATTTTAATTATTTCATAGCACCAATTTATTTTGCGAATTTCTATTGTTTCAATTCGACCGACCAAAAGCATTAATATTTAATGAAAAACGTCAAATGTAGCCAATGCCTTTCCCTTCGATGAACTATTCACCTTCGTGGCAGCGTTATAAGTAGGAGATCCGAAAGTAAGCAAAACGATCGATTGTCAATGAATGTGGTTGAACAATATATTTGATAAAATAAATCATGCCAGGTAATTTAGGGGTTCTTGTCGATGTCAACGACGACGGCGCCAAAAATGTACTTGAGAGCATCCTTAAGCCGGCAATGCGGCGCCACGTGAACCGCGTGAAATCAACCTGCACAGAAGCACAAAAAGAACAGTTAAGGGAGAATCTTTGTGTACGTATTGATGCATTGTTAGCAGAAACGTATTAAGCAACAACAACGCAACATAAAAGTGCACGAAAGGCGAATGAAATATGAAAGAATCCTTGTAGGCATTTGGTCCGGTTGTTTTTGCGACGAATTCCTGTAATTGTAATTTTCCTTGGTGAAAGCCTTCTTTAATGTGAATAAGAAGAAAGTGAGTCTCGCAAATGATAAACACTACAATAATTTCGATCACGACATCGACATACCAAAAGCGAGAAGACTATTCTGGTGGACTGCGAGGCGAACAACGTACTTTTGGGAAGTCGCACTTGTTGAGTTGAGGTCAGTCCACTGGCTGGGGTCGCCGAATTCCCGCGGTAAAGCAAACATCTCTACAGAGTCGCAAAACAGACCGGCCACAACGAGAATGCGCCCAGCGAAAAGAGCGATTCCGTGGTCCCAGCGCTTGGTTTACAATTGGTATACAATGTGTCGCGATTGTGTTCCATGGCAGCTGTATTCATGACAAATGTTGCTCTTCTTAAGCTCTATCGATTGGCATAAAATGGGTCGCGATTGCACGTTTGAAAAGAAAATGGCAGATTAAAGACAGGTAAAATTGACTGTTATCTACTATATAGAAAATAACACGATTAATATGAACCATGTCGGACGTTTCATGGTTTTGATTTGCGTTGCATGCGAAATAAGTAAGCTTTACGATCTCTTTTTATCGGCTTACATAAGATAGGGATTGTAGGTGCGATAGAAAGATGATTATATTTGAAAGTTACATTGCCTGAAAACTACGAGTCTGATTATACCCTTTTAATGTGTGCCACGTAGGCTATGATCATGCCACAGCTTGACTTTTAACTAAAAACGTTTCCCTGTTAAAGGTCTATCGATTGGTATACAGCTTGTCGCCATTGTATGTGTGATAGGAGGATGGTTTATGGCGGACAGGTAAAATTGAATGTTATATACCATGTCAAAAATAACAATATGAATGCGAACCATGTCGGCGGTATGACCAACTTTTACTTGCATTGCATGAAAATAATCTTGGCTTTACGATCTCTTTCGATCGGTTAACATAAGGAAGGGATTGTAGGTTCACTAGAAAGATGGTTATGTTTGAAAGTGTCATTGCCTGTAAACTTCGAGTCTTATAATACCCGTTTAATGTGGGCAACGTCGGCTGTTATCATGCCATAGCTTGAGTATTGACTCAAAACGTTTCTCTCTAAAGGTCTATCGACTGGCATACAATTTGTCGTCATTGTATGTGTGATAGGTGGATGGTTTATGACGGACAGGTAAAATTGACTGTTATATACCATGTCAAAAATACCAAGATAAATGCGAACCATGTCGGCCGTATGCCCTGCTTTTACTTGCATTGCATGCAAATAATCTTGGCTTTACGATCTATATCGATCGGTAAACATAAGGAAGGGATTTTAGGTGCGATAGAAAGATAGTTATGTTTGAAAGTGTCATTGCCTGTAAACTTCGAGTCTGATTATACCCTTTAAATGTGTGCCACGTCGGCTATGATCATGCCACAGCTTTACTTTTAACTTTAAACGTTTCCCTGCTTAAGGTCTACCGATCTTCAATTTGTTGACTTAAGAGTATAAACATTAGTTTTGGAATACTTGACCTGGTCTGGTGAGACTTAAAATCGGGACAAATAGGGAATGACCGAATTGCGATATGCCGCCGTTCTTGTTGGAATTGACCGGTATGGACGGCGCATTGGTCGAAGAGATTTACATTCCGATAAACTGGAATAGAGGGGATGGGAGGGGTCATTTAAAATTCGGGCAGCGATTAATGAGCAGTTATTGAAGTGGCGTTCAACGATGATTTCTTTGATAGAGAGAATAGGCAGACCGCTAGAAAACGAGATTATTTTAAAAAGTCGATGAAGGGTTACAAAGTCAGAGCATTTAAGGCCGGGGAAAATTACTGGGGAACAATATACAATCAGGGGAATTATACAGGCATGCACGAAGGTTTTTATATGGCTCGAGCTCAAACCAAGTCTCCTGAATCGGCGAACAAGGAAGCAAAGACGGCGGCTTTTACCAAAGACAACATCGACATGATCACTCCACGATAACCGACTGTTAAAATCACCCCGAGATACTTCGATTTTGGGCTCGAAGCGAAGTTATGTAGTGAAGAAATTTCGGGGGGTGCGGCAGTCAGGGAATCGCGGGGGACCTTGTCAAGACCAGCCGCGGTGGAGCTCTTGAGACTAGCAAAAATTAGGGAGATAGAGGATTCGTGAGCGGGCAGGAAAGCGCTGGGATTAAGAGATCTTACAAGAGGTAACAGGGATGTGTCAGCGCATTTGAAGATAAAGCCATCGTTCAGAGCATCAAGGAATAGGGCACCACTTGGTAGATATGGGCGGCGGGTTCCTGTCAATCTGTTAAGATTTTTCCAGAAGTTTCGGGTTTCGATCTTCTGAACAGCTCATCTGCAAAATATTTGTTAAGACGATTTACTTCAGCTGTGATCTGTATCGAAATTGGTTTAATTTCTCGATACCTCCTCTGTCGACAAAGTCGTTCCTTTTTCGCCTCAGTCGTCTCACAAATTGAGAAGATATGACACGGGGGTGAGGCATAGTTCCGTGAGTGGACAATGCGTATCACGGAATTTACGTTGCTGCCGTGAATGCAATTTGCCACACGAATTACAAGTATTGAATAAATTATCGCTCTTATATTTGCGATTTTTGAATATCCGCGCGTTTTGTCTCCTAGGCATAGATATTGAGTGAACACGGGATCTGGAATATGAGAAAAATATTGATAATGTTCGAGACATCTTCGAATTGTTCGCATATAGCACGAACACTTTGGGATGTATGATTCTTTAGTAATAGCAATTGTCTTTGGAGATTAGGATCATTGATGCCTGCAATTAAACGGTCGCGCAATTGCGTGTCTAATTGAGCTTCAAAGTTGCATTTTGCTGCCTGGGTCTGAAGTAGAAGTATAAAATCTCGAATTATTTGGTCGGATTTTCGCATGATGAATATCTCCGTTCAGCAGCCTCAAAAACTATAGGCTGCACATGCTGAATAATAGCTTCCTGGATCTTGGCAAGTGACATTTTAATAGGAATATCCGGATAAACCAAGTTTTTCACCAGAGCATAAGCATCATTGCCAATTGCATTCAGAAAGTAAGCAGCTTTCTTTTCTTCAGCGAGATTATCTTGGGTTATAGCCCAAATTTCGAAACGTTCAATATAGTCCGACTTTTCTCGTGAAGTTGCATTTACTGATAAGGATTCTAGGTTCATTTTTGACATAGTTGCGACGCCAAATGTGATAGTATTGTATATAGTGTTGGATTTACCCTGAATGTATAATAGACGGATTGTCTGTAATATCGGTAGAACTCTCAAAGCCAACCGAGACTCTTGACGAACAAGGCACGTGCAGCAACGATATTTCGTATTTTAATTAGAGTTAGCAATCACCACAAATGGCTTACATACATAGTGTAAATTTGGACATGAAAGATGACAGTCAATCTAACATCTCCAGCAAATGCTATAATCTTATTGAACGTGCTATGAAAGCCATTTGAATATAAATCGATAGAGCATGCAAAGCTACACATTTCCATAAGAGTTTCTTGTCATTTTCATAAATACAGCGGACATGGCTTATTTTTGACATGGAAGATTTCAGTCCATGTAACCACTTTAGCATACACCATAATCTTATTAAACGTACTATTTCAACTATTTTAATCTAAATCGATAGAGCTTGCGTAGCCGCACATTTTAATTTAGTGTCCAAGTGAGTTATATACAATAACTTATATAATAGCATATTGTGTAACTGCACTTACTTGGACTCATATTCAGACCGATAAATTCTCGTGTCCTATTTTATCTATCGCGATTTTTCTGTGTTGCTGATTTGTCTGCCTGACTCATGCGTTAACAGATTTAATTTACTTTGCAAAGGTTAACGTGTATACGCCAAATACGTACAATACTACTACAAGAAGCGAACAATGCAGCAATTCGCGCAGCTGATTCGTTGCGCAGTCGGCACGTGCCCACCTGAGAACTGAGCACGCACGATTTTAAACCCCCCTTAACGCAATTTAATGCGTCCACTTTTGTAGCGCAAAACAATTCAACGACTCAAAACAACTTGACATGGGTGCTTCACAAACTGTCCCCGCTGCTACCTCATTGGTCCCCATCGGCGAGTTCAATGCACTACGAAACAGCAGATGCAACTGCGACCTAAAGATCGAGGTGAGCTAATGGGTAAACAGCATAATCTCACAAATCTCCGATAAGTTCGTGGCGGCAGCACGGCGAACGCACACAACGGGGTTCTGGCCACGCGATTG